>CM031235.1:319770164-320370164 GCA_018340775.1 Taxus wallichiana var. yunnanensis | reverse complement strand
AAACCCACTTTGAATATTTTTTGATATTACTCACAAAAATTAATTTTGTGATGCACCAACTTCAAAAGGAACACTAACCCCTAGTTTAGTAGAGTACCAACCCTACAAGGAGCACCAACCCCTAATTTAGTGAAGCACCAACTCCACAAGGAGGCTACAAACCCCTTGGATGACCAAACACCAACTCAGTACCATATAATGTTTGATATCTAGTTTTTCTACTGCCACAACCGATGAAGATCACATATTCAACTCACAAACCCTAGGTCTTCAAACTCACTCTTTCTTCTTCTTTCTCAACTTGTCTTGCCTCTAAAATCTTGTACACATGATTTATAACATTCATTATTCTCAAAAAATATTATCTTCCTTGAAATCATACCTTCATACCTTAAAACACTTTCCTCTAGGTTACACTTTTTCCCCATCAAGACTAGCTCACCAAATGAGCTCAAACATTACTTTAATATGCAATTATTCTTTTAAACCCAAAGGAGGCCAGTTCCTCGTGATATTTTCAACCCATACACATTCATTACATTCAAATAACATAATTACAATGGTCACATATGACCCATATAGGTCGTCTTATCCAAAACACACTTTCCATTCAAAAATCCTCAAAACCCTTGCATTGGGATGACAAAAATCTCCTAATCCAAAAATATTTTTATTCATATTTTAAAAATCACCAAAAATGTTTAAAATAAAATTTAAACATTATACATGGTCGCAATTATTATGGACCAGTCACATTATTTCATTTAATGGCACTAGTGGCTCATTACCTTCTCAAAACACATGTTTCTAGCACCTGTTTGCAAATTTGGGCCTCACGATACCCAAAAAACCTCAAATATGGCATGTTAACAATTTATGAAAATTTAAATACCTTTAAAACCATCCTAAACAATTTATTTCTCATGAAAAAATCACCTTCTCAAACCACAACTACATTTGTCTTCACCAAATCATGCTACCCAAAAACCTATTTTCCAAACTCAGCTGATAAACACACTTTATGTCACTTCTAAGATCTCAAAATTCATTCAATAGATTACAAATTCACCACTATTCACTTTATAGGTGACATAAAGCTTCAACTTAACCATCTCATGTATCAAACAACTCCATCTCTCAATAAGAACCAGGGTTGTCCTCAAACTTCCACTACAATTTTTTTCACAAAACGACCTGAATGACACATCAAATGACCTCACCAAGAATCAAGCCATAAAACATTATAAATATATATTAATTACCTTTCCATAACATATTGTAACTCCTTCCAACTCCAAGTGGAAGGACTTAAAACTCGGTCCATCTTTGTAAACTGATTTTTATCTCTTCTTGGACTCAAGAACTGTCACTTAGCCCAACTTGCTGCAACATACCAAAACTCACTTCTAAAATTAAATAAATAATGAAACATACTTTAAAAATTATTTATAATCCATAAAAACCTTCACCAATCTTGAAAATCTCAAAATCATCACTTTACCTCATGTAGCTTTTTGCACCTTTCTAGAATGAGCATCCTCCAAACTTGAGCCTCAAATAAAAGATCATAAATTTTTCATAACTTGTCCAATATTAAAGTTTTATATACCAATAGAAATATATCTAAACCATCTTCACAACACAACTTGAATGGATTCCTAACTCCCCTTGTAGCTCATGCAATGTCAAATTTACTAAAAGTTGCTCCAAACTGCCCCAAAAATCAGTCAACAAAGATAGGGCACACTTTGCACTTTTTCCTCATAACCAGGACCTAAAACCTTCATGGACATCAAGAAAAAATATTGGGATATCATAAATTGTAATTTATTCATTACCTTCTTTGGTGTACTTTTCCACAAACCAAACTTCTTTAGAAACTTTCCTTTTAGGTAGGACCCACATACGGCCACATGCACTACCATACCTTTTTAGAAACCTGGAAGAGCCCTCTACAACATAAAATCATCAATTTTTAGGAACAAATAAAAACTATTCTGGTATAAAAAAATTTATGCAATGTTCTCCTAGTTAGGGTTTCAAACCACTTTAGCTTCTTAACCAACTTCACAACACAACTTGAGCAACGAAGTCGTAACTCCCCTATAGCTCCCGAAATGTCAAATTTACTAAAAGCTACTCTAAACTGCCCCAAAAACCAGTCATCAAAGATAGGACACACTTTGCACTTTTTTATCACAAACAGTACTTGAAACCTTCATGGACATCAATAGCAACTCGTGGAATATCATAAATGGTAATTTAGTCACTACCTTCTTTGGAGTACTTTTCCAAAACCAAACTTCTTTAGGAAATTACCTTTTCAAGTAGGACACACATACTTGCCACATGCACTACAATACCTTTCTAGAAATCTGGAATAGTCCTCTATAATTTCCAATCATCTCTTTTTAGGAATCAATAAAAACTAGGTTGGTACAAGAACTTTTTGCAAGATGCTCCTAGCTAGGGTTTAGCTAGGGTTTCAAACCACTTTAGCTTCTTAACGATCGTTCATAAAAATGTGATGATAAAACCACCTAATTATTTTTGTGAAAGCTCCATAATTGAACTAATAAGCTACCCCAAATATATCAGGTCCCCATGCAAAGCACACAGTTCACAATGAGCATCAGAAGGTCCACTTTTGTTATAAAAACATAGTGTTACTTACCTGGTTTCACCAAAACTTACAGAAATTCAATTATTTTCAACACTTTGACCTAAAAATTTGTATGAAGCACCATAAAAACATAATCTAATTGATAAAACTCACCACATATCCAAAATATTCCTGGAAATCTCTATCTAATCTCATTTTCATGTGCCAAACTACTTGTTTCTCACCCGTTTGCTTCCTAAGGACCACTGTAAATGCATCTAGCCTCTAGATTCGACTTGTATTAGAATGTGTAGCTCTGGGACATTAATGGTGATGAACTTAGGAAAAACATATGGAATTTTGACAATTTCCCACCCATGTTCAATATCTGTTCTTATGCATTGGGAGAATGTGAAAATTTTGAGACGGTAATATAATAATTTGTGAACATTAATTGTATTTCATATCATAGTACATAATATTTTTTGTTTGGCTAATAATTTAATATTTTTGTATTTTCAAACAAGTCAGTTCACATCCCAAAGTACACGTAGGCATTCAAAACACTTCACAGTGGATGCAACCGTGTTGTTGGTAAGTAATTTGTATTGTATAAATTGTTTTTTTCTTTATAGTTATTATAAACAAATGTCTAATAAAATGTTATATTTTAATGTCATAGGGAGATGTTCCTCTAGGGAGTGATGGTCCTCATGGTGATACGTTTTTCGGTCCTTCCGAGCATGTTGACTCGATTTTTTAGAGCCTACAATGATGAGGCGAAGAATTTTAAAACTTAAGTTTATTTTTTCTTACTGATTAGTGTTATTCAATTTTTTGGAGCTCAAATTTGCACCCATCCTAAATCAAATTGATCTAGGGCTTTAAGGCAACATGAGACTGTCTCCAAGTTATGGGAATCAAATTGAGATAGACTTGCAGAGAAGGCCATATTCCTCTACCTATTCCTAATGTTAAACTACTCCTAGAAAATTAAATGCAACTATCTAACTCTACTCTAAAATTCTAAGGGGCCAAGGTGAGAGAGAGATGCATAAAAATGAAATCCTGCACTAAAAGGAGGTGATAACACCAAGAACAAGGGGGAAAATACTTTTAAATGAGAGAAAATGGAGGAAAATAAAGGTGGATAGGGAAGAATTGAAAGCCACAGTCCAGAGCAACATTTAAACTCCCATTTTCATACAATGCACAATAGAAATAAACCCTACAATATGAAGAAACATACACAATATACTTGTAAGTAAATGAAGAGGCAAGAAAATGCAAAAAAATCACCAAATAGAGTAGAATAATAGCCAAAAGACAAATCTTTTATTGCTTTAAGGTGACACACAAATCATTACAATGGAGAAAGAAGGTATAAACATATTGCAGAATCACAATTCAAGGCCAACATCTCAATAACACTTGTGCAACACTTTCCAACGATGCCCTTGTATTCCAAAAGTATCAAACATTAAAAATGAGTCTCTTTTTACAATATATAGGTATGGGAGATAGAGAAGAGGGAAATTATAGGAAACTTGAATTCCTCCTTCCACCCACTAACACCATACATTAAAGTTCTTACAAATGAGGCATGGTTAACCTTGAAATACCATTCCCCCATTATAAATTGCTTAGGAGAAGAAATTAGCACCATACCTCATAAATTAGAGAAATGGGTCAAAAGTTATGGCAATTTTAAGTTTAGAGGGTCGGGTTTCACGTGGGCTCCTATAGTCTCGCAAATGACTATTTTCTCCTTTTTCCTTCATTGTGGGAATTTCGGTTTTCGGGAACATGGGGAACGAGGAATTAGTTCCATATGTGCCTTTTATCTCCATTTTATTCACATTACTTTAATGTTCCTTTATGGATTGGTGTTTCAGGTCATGGGTGGAACTATGGAACCATTCTACCCACGTTTGGTCCTCCCATACAAGGTTCTACACGTAGCTCACATATCCACAACACTAATTTCCCCACCGCCTTTTTTTTCGCATCCCGTTCAACATTGCGGGGACTAGTTCTGTCATTCCTACATGCACCCGCATTTATGCATGGCTCCATTTCCTTTGTCCTATAGGTCCAAACAAAATGTGGGGAACTTAAGTTCTTATGGAACATGTTCCCTCTTACCCCGTGTTCCATGAAAACACTTCCACCGTAATTCACTACTTCCTTTGTTTTTCAGCCCCAATATCAATGCAGAGAACCTAGGTCCCGGGATTACTTGTTCGGGCGGCAACCCAAAATCCATAATACACTACATTCGCCCAAAATCCCTTGTATTGTATAAAATTGACAAATCGGGAATAAAAGGAAATTGGGAACTATTTCGTCCTAGCTCGAATTTCGCATTACACTACAAAAGACCAAAAATTTCCATTTTTTCCATTTTTCCCTAACAATTTGGAATTTTTTAGCTTGGAGAGGAAAAGATAAGTGCCTTAAAATAATTCTAAATTCCCCAAAAGTATGAAAATACATATTTTGACCATTTTATTCATTTGAGCTCCATCAACTACCCAAGTCCGATTTTGTCAAGTTGTCCAATTTTAGGAGTGTAAAATTAGATAACATGTTTCATAAAAATTATCAAAATTATCTAACAACATATTTTAACCAGCCACTACTTTACTACATAACCGAAAGGGTGGGTAGGTGCCTTTAATATTTTTATGACCATGGTTCATGTGGTGTTAGTGGCAACGTTAAGTTTTGGGATCTCCAAAACTTAATATCCATCGTGTGGTTTCACACAGTCTTCCCTTTGTAGACAACCACATAAGAACAACCGTAAGCATATGGGAAAATGACCACCTCTCCCTCCTCGTAGAATGAGGGCATGCATAGAGAGGATAGAGAGTTATGTGGACTATGTCTTGAGGAAACGATACAACTTGCAACGAAGGTTGGTTGTCGATCGAGTTTGCAAAAGGGAATGCAAAATTTGATTTGAGGAGTTGATCCTGGGTGGAAAGAGGGAGGTGGAAAATGAAATGTGTGCATATGATTTTGAGGAGAGGCAAGAGATAAGAAAAAAAGGTGGTTTACAACAAAAGAAAGAAAGGACCGGCTAAATCTAAAAAATGAGGTAAAATTATTATTAGTAGAATCTATCATGTATTATGTATGGTTGGAAATCACTAACTTAATATTATTTCATAAACAGAAGAGAGAGAAGAGGGTGGAAGAACTAGCAAGAATCTTGACCTCCCAAATGGAGGATGCCGTATGTATTCATTGGGCTCTAATTCTTATATTTAATTTAGTTCATGTTTAGATATGTGTATATTAACTTTTTACTTTGATGGTGTGTGTAGGATGATGACATTACCTTGAGTAAAATTTTATGGAGATAGAGAAACTTGTTGGGTAGAAGGAAACAAGAAAAGGTAACAAACATGTGGCATTGGTTTGACAATTGTATGTTGTTTTATTTAGTTCATATTTCATTTGACATGTTGTCTCATTTGTTGCAGGTCAGCATTACTAGTGAGACGTTCCATTCTTCTTCTTCCTCCGTCTCGATCTTATTGGAGAGATAGTTACACGAGAGGTAAGAGAGGTTGAAAATAAGATAGGTGGAGATGTAGCTTTCTTACCATTTGAGGAGAAATGGGGTGACGAGGAGAGGCCAAAGGAAAGGGGCATGGGCAAGGGTGTTGAGGAGAGAGAGAGAGGATGTAGCTGCACCAATATTTCTTTTTCTCATTTACCTTTCAATATTCTTTGTTAGTAAACTTAAGATATAATTATTCATGTAGCTGAGATTGTTGTTATTCTAGGTTTTTCCTATTGGGGTCAAAGTGTAGCTTATGTCAGATGATATAATCATCAAGAGAGGATTTATTTTTGATGTTAACCCTCATACATGTTTTCATGACATGTGAATCCCCCATAGACTGGGTAAAGTCAACATTTCTAAGGCCATTATTCCCACTGCTCCATTGCCCTACCCTACCACATTTGCAGAAACTTTGGCAAAGTGTGTCAAAGGGTTTGCGATATGGGATGTTTTAGATATGAAACTTGACACTCCTCCATGAGAGGAAAATAAATGTATTGGATTATTTAATTATGTGTTTAATTGAATGATTAATGTATGTTGACTTATTTACTATATGGTTGTCTTTCAAGATGATACAAAGTAGGTTATAGCTGCACTATGCCCTAATGAGAGAGTGCACCGTACTCGGATGCAGGCATCCCACGTCTCCCACCCTTAGGATCACACCTCCTTCCATTCACAAAATGCAAAGAGGCATGTTATATTTTATGAGTCTTTGAGTTCTCTTGCCTCCAATAGACAACAAAGGAGATGACATTTATTGTATAACATTGCTTATTATGACCTGAGCTATATTAATTTAGATGTATATATGATGATGATGTTACTATTTAATGTGTTTATGTACTCGTGTTTGATGTTTATGGTTTAATATTACATTCTTGATATATTGATTATGGTTTATGGTTTATATTAATCAATGAAATGTTTTGTTTATGGATTATGGTTTATGGTTTATGGTATATTGATTATGGTTGATGGTTTATGGTTTATATAGAGTCATCCATTTATGTTTTGTTTATAATGCATATAATGTTTTTTATTCTTGTTATGTGACATTCCATTTATTGTATAACATTGCTTATTATTAGGACTCGATTACTCAAGATGTAGATATGATGATGTTGTCACTATGTAATGGGTTAATGTATTAAAGAACGAGATGTTATGTGATTATGGATTATGGTTTATGGTTTAATAGTTGTATGCTTCTTCCATGTATGCTTATTTGGGTTTTATGTGCATGCTAAACTTTCATATATCTTCCATCTATGAAACAATTTTGTTGATTATCACTTAAGTTCATTATTTTCTTTGCAATTATGTATGAATGCTAACAGATATAAATTGGGTGTATAATTACAGGTGTAATTAGATGGTCAGAGAAAATAATATTGGAAAATACAAGGCTACATATGTGGATGATCCGAAAACTACGAAACATTTGATAGTGTCAGTTTTGGGTTTGAAAAGTATGCAAGGAGGCCTACACCCAAAGATGGGGGTGTTGAAAAAGAAGATGAGACTTCCCCACCATTGGGCATGTAATTAGAAATACAAATTTTTACGAAGAAGGTAGATTTATACAAAACCGAGTGTGAGAGACTTACATTGGATAATTTACTTTTGGAGCAAAAGAATAAGGAATTATTGGATAGGGTTGGAGAAATTTCTTCAAGAAGATGGATTTGGAGGTTGATGTCCAATAGTTGGAATTAGAAAATAAGAATTGGGAGACCATGCGTGAATCAAACAAGATAATGGCTACAAATCAAGTAGAAATATTTACTTTTGTTCTTAAAATCCTTGAGTTCGTCACAAGGAAGAATGAAACAAGTTGTATATGGAGGCCAGGGGGTTATTGAAAATGTACCAATCACTCCCACCAAAGGCAAAGATGATAAATGAATAGACAACTTTGTAATAAAATGTCAATGTTCATGTATTTTTACTCCGGATTTCATGTACCATTTTCAACATAATGAATGGTGTTGTGCCAAACGAAAGCACCCTAAAATTTACAAAGCAAATAACAAAGCTAATCAAGGAAGGATAACACCATTGCCACCTAATAGCTAAGGATTATAAGTCTAGGATTGTAACATTGAGATAGAAGTTAAAGGGAATGCCTAACTAGTATGAAAACTATGCAAGATCTAATTAAACATGCCTCGCTAATATACCGGATTATCTAACATGGGTCTAAATAGACCTAAGAGGGAAATCAAATGGTTATGGTTGCTACTCAAAACAATGGTGAAATGACCTCTCCAAATGGATTGTTAAGTCACTTTAGATTATTCATCTACTAACATTGTTGAAGGTTTTAGGCAAGGGTTTGAACTTGACTATGAATCATATGTATTATATGAGATGTAAATCAAAGCATGATGTAAAGTATAAAGGAATGAGGTACCCTCTTTTTATAGTTTTCCTTTTGGGAGAAACTTTTATTTTGGTGCATGTGGGACTAAAATCCCCAAATTATATTAGAATCGTTAATCATGATTAGACCTTGCTAATCACATTAGTGAATTACCAAGTGATTAAGAGGTGTGGAGCCTTAATCAACCACTTAGGGTCAACTAGGAGGCTAGGATAAGCTTTTGAAGCTTGTTGAGACGTTGTGGAGGTGAATGGGGTGATTTTGAGTGGTTGGAAGAGGGGTTTGAGTCAATATTAGGGCATATTGACCAAATCAAGGCCAAAATAGGCCTAATTAGCTTATAATCAATAATTGTCTGTTTTGAAGAGGATTTTGGGTTACGATTCATCGTAAAGTGGCATCCTAAATGTGAAAGGGGTTAAATAATCAATTGTGTGGTGTTAATTGGCCAAAGTGATTAGAAATGTTAGTTAATTAACAAAAATCACTAAGTATAAGATAATTGGCAAGAATGAGAGTGATTTGTGTGCGTTTGGCAATAAGATTGCAAAAGTGGAATTTAATTTTTTTCAAAAATTGGTAAATAGCATGCATACAACTAAAGCTTGTATCACTTACATTGTCCTCAAACATCAAAATTGGTCCTACAAAACCATCTTTCTGACGTTCTTGCTTATTCTTGTCTCAAACGACACGTATATCATTGTGATCTACCTCCATTAACAAAAGCTTAGTTGCATGTTATGTCGGTACTCCCGTGCAACAGTGATTTTCCGTAGAGACTATATCATAGCACAAGTTTTCCATGGGACTACTTGTGTCCTTCGTTATTCCCCTTGCATGTGTTATTACTTGGGGCATCATTTTTAACCTTTGTCATTACAACACGAACATTTAGGAACTACAACTTGATAAGAAAAACATTGGTGCGATTGTCTTAAATGTCATTTGTTTGAGTGTATGTGATTGTACTGGTTTCTCTGTTAGGTTATTTGGTTTACTTTCTCGTATTGCATTACATTTTGTATGTTGCATGGAGCTAAATATCATTTTACTTTCTCTATTTTCATTACATAATGTATGTTGCATGGAGTTACATATTTTTAGCAATAAACGATAGATAGTAATTTAGCTTTTCATGTTAGCTTACACTTTTGTTTATTTTAAATAAAGGCCAATGATGTAGACCTAGGGGAAAAATGATATAAACAGGTTGCTTATTGAAAGGTTGGATGCAAAGATTGGGCTTGTCCTATATTCTCCATTAATCATTTCTTATCACTTATCATTTATTACCACTACTAATTTTTCTTCCAAATCACTTGGGGTAATAAACAACCATGTTTATCCCTATCCTTATTCCCTTCTAAATACCTAAGGGTTTTGCGCCCATTCTAACCTATTTTCTTCTATCCATTTCAATCATATTTTTGATCATCGATTGACTTCTTCTATCACCCCATCGACACTCGAGGGGGCATCCTTCATCCTGCTAATTTTTCTTCAAAAATTTACTTGTTTATGCTTGTCTACTATATTTGAAGAGAAGTCACTTACTTTACCTCAAACAGAGGCAATTGTAGACACCTAAATTCTACTTTTGCAATCTTATTTCCAAACGCATACAAATCACTCTCATTCTTGCCAATTCCATTATAATTAGTGATTTTCACTAATTAACTAACATTTCTAATCACCTTGGCCAATTAACACCACGCTATTGATTGATTGCATAACCCTTGCGCATTCGGGATGCCACTTTATGATGAATCGTAAGCCAATATCCTCTTGAAATAGACAATTAGCGATTATAAGCTAATTAGGCCTATTTTCCCTTGATTTGGTTAATATGCCCTAATATTGACTCAAACCCCTCTTCCAACCACTCAAAATCACCCCATTCACCTCCACAACGTTTCAACAAGATTTAAAAGCTTATCCTATCCTCCTAGTTGACCCTAAGCGGTTGATTAAGGCTCCACACCTCTTAATCACTTGGTAATTCACTAATTGTGATTAGCAAAGCCTAATCATGATTAGCAATTCTAATCTAATTTGGGGCTTTTAGTCCCACATGCACCAAAATACAAGTTTCTCCCAAAAGGAAAACTATAAAAAGAGTGCACCTCATTCCTTTATACTTTACACCATGCTTTGATTTGCATCTCATATAATACATATGATTCATAGTCAAGTTCAAACCCTTGCCTAAAACCTTCAACAAGGTTAGTAGATGAATAATCTAAAGTGACTTAACAAGTCATTTGGAGAGGTCATTTCACCATTGTTTGGAGTAACAACCATAACCATTTGATTTCCCTCTTAGGTCTATTTAGGCCCATGTTAGGTAATTCAAGCATATTAGTAGGCATGTTTAATTAGATCTTGCATTGTTTTCATACTAGTTAAGCATTCCCTTTAACTTCTATCTTAATGTTACATTCCTAGACTTAGAATCCTTAGCTATTAGGTGGAAATGGTGTTAGCCTTCCTTGATTAGCTTTGTTATTGTTTAGAGTAATTATTTAAAATTATGCAATCTATTCCATTTATAAATTTATATGGAAACAAGTTATTAATTTAATTAAATATTTAATAAATACTTTAAATAATACACACTTCTTTAAAATGTATAGTAGATATCTCACACTATTTATACATTAAAATATATATTAAAAAATTGTGAATAATTTATTCCTAGTTAATAAATCATACTTACCACAAAGATAAAAATTAGATACTTTGAAAAGTCCATATTTCAAACCCACAAAAGACCTATTGATTATTTCAATCATTTCATGTTTAATTTTTGTCCTTCACAACACAAATAATAATATAAAATGCACAAATAATAAAATAAAAATAAATTAAGAAAAAGAATTTATATAATGCATATGTCACTTTGTTATCTGTCAAGGCATGGATATTGTTTTCACCTTAACAATTAAACATTTGCATTGTTTTCAATGAGATTGTGCCATTTGTATTTAAATGGAGCTGAACTAAAGTTTTATGTTTTGATTTTTTTATGTTGGCAAGCTTCTATTGGTCATTGCCTTTATTTGGCACTGTTGAAAGGAAAAGTGGATATGT
Source organism: Taxus wallichiana var. yunnanensis (assembly GCA_018340775.1). Lineage (NCBI taxonomy): Eukaryota > Viridiplantae > Streptophyta > Pinopsida > Cupressales > Taxaceae > Taxus > Taxus wallichiana. Next base: position 320,358,503 of record CM031235.1, on the reverse strand, counting down.
TGTAAAGCATTTAATGCATTAACTGTGTGTCCTACAAATTAGGTTGATTTTGAGTTTGATATTTTTAGATTTTGCCATCTGCCATCTCAATTTGGCATTCCACATTTTGTACAGATGCAAGACCAAGCACTCCACGTTTTCAAAAGCGCAACTGATTCTGTAAAGAGTGCAACATTGTTCCGTTCAGAGCCTTTGTAATCTCTGCATGTCCTTCTCCGTCCAAAGACTATTTCAAAGAAAGAAAGGAAAAAAAAAATTCCATGCCTTTCCCACATTTTTCAAAACATTCATGTCGGCCTTATTAACTTGTATAAATTAAAATGAGCCCGCTCATTTCGATAGAGTATATTTGGAAGACTTTAAATAGATATAGGCTTCTGCAATCATTGTTTTGCATTTATGTCGGTTTTGTTAGGATTGAGAGATCGAAATTTTGGTAGCAAAATGAAGGCGATTGTGGCTCGCATAAATACATCAACAACACTACGACAATAATAAACACCGCCTTGTTGCAGGGTAATCGTTCTTTTACTTTTTTTTGGGTTTAATCGGAATGATTTGATTGTTTTGTTATCTGGGTATGCATGCTAATGTTCATGCATGTGGATTTCATGAAAATCCTTGAGAATTGTAATGGCACGCCGAAGCAAGAATGTCTTACCAGTTCCCGCGGGTCTTGTGAAAAATACAGAACGCCCCTCCGAGATCATGCTCAACACATTCATCTGTTGTTCAGATAATGTAATCACGATTTCTTCTTTTGGCTGTTGTGGTGGTACAATTCTAGTGATTTATTCCTCTTCTTCTTCCTCTTGTGGTGGTACAATTTCAATATTCTGCAAGGTCTCTGTTGTTTCTAAAACAATATTCTGTTGGCGTTGCGCGCTATACCTTGTATTGTAATGGTGACCAATGGGATGATTCTGGATCTCAGACATATTTTCCATCCCTTCCGCTGCCCTGCATGCAGTCTCATCTTCCCTTGCCAAGTTTAGGTAGCTGCATCGTCAATTCTAAGGTAGGAGCAACAGCAGGAGATTCTAAGGTATGTGCTTCTGATGACGATGCAAAAAGACCATCATCCTTCTGGTCATTTCTGTATTTTGTCAAGAACAAGCCAACACCCACCAAGAATAACAACAAAAACAACAAATCAAACCAAACAAAGCGCGACCTTGTGGTTTCTCACAGGCCTGCAGAACAGGGGATGGTCTATAAAATTCCCTCTAAAGAAAATATGGTTTATAGGCAACAAGAGGTGCAACGTAACAAACCTGCCAAACAAAGGGAGGCCAGTAGAAAGCCTAGAGAGCCAGGGCATTTGGATTTTGTAGATAAAATCAGCCCAAGAGCCACAAAACTTGGGGTGGTGAATAGGATACCCACCCAACATAGAGGTGAATAAGAGGCACTTAGTGCACACCCTGTGCATGAGAGCCCTTTGTGGATATTGCCTAGGATTTTTAGGTCTAGATCAGTAGATCAAGATGATACTTCTGAGTCAGGTGTCAAAACTGATGCCAAAGGTCACTTGAGAGCTTCAATTGATTACAAGAAACCTTCTATGACTAAAGGCAAGTCCAAGCAATCTATGTCTAGGAGTCCCACAAGTGATTGTGTTGTTCCTTCTACTACTGGTCAAATGAAGATTTATGAAGAGGCAGAGTAGGCCAAGGCTAAAAGATAGTCCAGTCTGAAACCCAAGGGCCTTTTCCAGGGATTTGGGAAAAATGGTGCAACATTATACAGTTTATCCTCTATTGTTTCTGATGATGTGAGCAAGACTTCAGGGGCTAGTGCTGGTCGGAGCCGAGGTTGGAGTTGGGCATTCTCCAGTCCAGCAAGGATCTTCAAGCATAGGAAGCCTCCTAGGGAAACAATTAATAACTACTGACAACATGGTTTCATGAATCAAGATACAAGTAAGGTTGTTACTTCTAATTAACCGATGCTGCTCTTAATGGAGACTCAAAGAGGGTAAGTTTGGATCATCTCTCTACCCTTCTCTTTACCCTTGGTTAAACTTAGTGCAAACTAAGGTTTTAGGTGGCTGTTTAGTGAATTGGTCTGAAGATGAAGTTGGCTGCAACAAATAGTAGCAGTGTATAATCTCTATCGTCACATAGGTGATTTTTAGTTCAATTCAAGAAATAGAAATAGGAGAAAAAACACATTTTTTTAATGATAGTATTTTTTATCGGTGTAGATTTTAGGGGTTCTTTGTACAGGTCAAGTTGATTTTGGCAATGTACAAGTCAGTCACGTTATGGAATATAAATTGATTGTTCAAAGAATTGTAGGGTTGAATTTTATATAAAATTGGCATTCCTTGATGTCTCCTTTATAATTTGTTGTAGATGACTGACAGAATGGTTTTCAAATAGTTTGCTTGTTTTCTGTGATTGGAATACATTATTTTATGCATCAATAGGAGCAAACACTTTATACATGTCTCCTCTATGCATTCACATGGTTGGAGAGCTGATTTTTGCATTTATGTGTAGCATTATAACACTTTCACATTATCAGCTAAAGAAGTTCCAAACATTATCCATAATGAAATGATTATCCAATTAAAACATCTATTGCTTATAAGTTTTTAATTTATCAGCCTCTATCCTTTTCCTGGCTTTAATTTGATGTAATATATCTACATCTACTCGTTTCGTATAGTTACTGCTTACTGCTATCAATGGTTCCAAGTATTTAAACCATCATGTATTGATGTTAGATATGGATGTTTCTGTGAGTCCATTGGGATATTTGTAGTTTTTATAACATTTCACAGTCCACTTCTGGTCCATGCTTTGCAGCATAGTGCAAATCACAGTATCAGAGCCGGGTAGGCTTTGGTTCAATCAGACTATGTAGCTTGAGTGGGTGTGTTGGAAGTTCAATCCACACTTACAAAGCCTGATGGACCTGTGAAGGGCTGGTGTCTCAGTGGTAGAGCACCAACATAGTGCATGAGGGGCCTGCACTTTACAACAGTTATGGATGTCATAGTGAAAGTCAGGGTTGCTAGTGGCTGCTATCTTTCTTTAATATTCATGTTATGACAAAGTATGTCGGTATCTCTAGAAAGGATTCAAATTTAATTATCTAATATATTCTGTCAATTGTTAGTGCAAATTATGATTCTTGGTTGATTCAAAGGATGAGGAAGAGGGATAAGAAAAACACTCTTTATATCTTACTAATGTTGGTATCTTTAAAATGATTTAATAATCGAATAAATTCTGGTACAATGGTGGCACAAATTATTATCTTTGGTTGATTCATTGAATGAGGAAGAGGTGTAAACAAAACCTCAACTTTTCACGATACTTATGTGCATCTGTAAAATGGATTTAGTCATCAAATATATTCTGTCAAAATGTTTGCACAAATTATAATCCTTGGTTGATTGAAAAGAATGAGTAAGAGGAAGAGGACATCCATAAATAGAATCAAATTCCTTTGTTTTCCATGGTATGCATGGCCTACCAAGAATCACAAAAGACTGCCATGACTACTGAAACAAAAGCATATATCCTACCAATTAAAATTGCACTCACAAGCTGCCTATTTCCTCTTTATTAACTACATTACTAGTATTAATATGGCATATATAGATAATACGCTGGCAGAACAATTCATTACCTGCTATACTAACAAAATCCCCTGCCCCTCTCTGCAAGATGCCTGAACAGAGAACACAGTAGATTAATTGCTCGTTGCTCCCTACATTAATTTGCCTGTAACTATCCCTACGGCTAACTTTGGCTTTCACCTATGTTTCCAGCATTGCATACAAATAAAACAGGTTCTTGTTTCTATACCTCATTACGGAAAACTCGCTAAGCAACACAGCATAAACAGAACAATTCTTTCATTCAAAGTTGTTTGAATACATTACAACAAACAAAACTTTCCTTACCTTTACAAAAGCATGTTCTTCATCACACACTCCATGCAACATTAACACCTCCAACATTATGCATACTACTTCCATGTCGTTCTATCTTTTTTGCATTTGGGGACAATCACAGTGGACCGATTGTGTGTGGATTATGCATTCGATATTGTCTTCCAAAACAAATGATTTCGGAGTCCGCAACAATGCCTGCCAGATGTTCTTTTAGACAGCTAGCAATCTCCACGAAGTGTCACATGTTGCCATGCATTTCCAAAATGCATTTCTAATAGACTTTCATTAGCCTCCATTTCATATTTACCACTTAGCAATCAAAAAAAATATTGGCATTTTCATAATTATTTATGTTACCTCTTTCCATTTTTACAATTTAATATTTCATTTGCGCTAAACAAACTCCACGAATTTATAGAATTTTGTCAACATACTCTTAATATGTTTCTTAAAAAATATTTATGTTATGCGAAACCATGACCCTATTTCCCTTTAATCGTACAAAGTCGAACTAGATGTTAATACGTTCCTCAAGCTCCATAGTGGATTCATGTATTGCCGCAAACAATTGAAATGGTGCTTTGAATTTGGGGTGTAATTCTCTGCGCAAGAAATAGACAACTAATTAGGTACTTTTCTTCAAATACCCCTTTGCTCGTGTATAATAAACTCCTCTCTCGACACCAAAAAAATCATTCTCAATAGTGTTGAGCTTGGTGATTATCAACACAAAAACATTGCACATTATTTTAGAATGGAATACACAAACCAATAAATCTAAAAACAAACAAAATGATTTCTTAATCGCAATTCTGTTTCCCAATAGCCAAATTCCAACCTCACAATCGCCAAAGCTAACACCAGGTACAAACACTCAAACCACTGCAAATCTCGAATCACAAAATGTTTTTTGAACTTATACACATCCGCTTAAATTGCAAAGTGACTTCGACATCATACCTTCAATTGATTACAAAATCACACCCCAACAGAACTCCACTCATTCACATATAAGTTGCATGTTTATAACATTTTTGTCTAATCAATTAAACATCACCAACTTCCTTTCCGCAACATAGCTTTAAGTCATTACAAAAGCAATGCCCACACAAACTTATTTCAATGCAAAAAAAAATGTAACGCTTCTAACATGTCCGCCCTTGCGATTCATCGGATCCTTCCCCTTTCGCACACACATTTCCCACGCAAACAACATAGAACAAATGCATCCAACACAACAAAAAAAAAAATACCTTCGGCAGGATTTGCCATATCATGGCCGCCTTGTTTTATTTAGAATTGACTTCTAAGTTGTTTTTATTTTCTTGATATTAATTAGAAACCTAAATGAACTCCTAAAAGGGAAATTTAATATTCATTCATGTCTTCATGGAGGAAGTGATAGTGAATGTAACTAAACCTGAAATTGAAGCATGCAATCATGTTGGTTATGAATGGATCAAGTACAAAGTATTTTGAATCGTTGATAAGTGAATTGTATCGATGGATCATATGTGTTGGTATCTTCTATTAACTTTAAAAAAACAAAAGCTCAAATTTAGTTTTTTGGTTGGTTTGGAAATGTTAAGAGCAACGAATGTTTTCCCGACTTTCTCAATGCATAGAGAAAGAAGAGAAAAATTAAGAATTTATGGCAGCTTTTGAAAGGTATTGTCTTTTATAGATCTATGATTGAGTGTGCTTGTTTTGTAGGATTTGAGAAAAAATAGTAACAAAATTTGAGGTTTCAATAGTTAAAGAAGAATGATTTAAACCCCGATCATGGTATGATTTATTTTTAGACTTTCCTAATAATTTAATATGCATGTTCTAATCTATAAAAAATATTGATTATTAAAAACAATCATGGGATTTACTCATTTTTAGTTTTATTATAGAGAAAAAAATTAAACTAGAGAAGAGTATTGTCAACTTTTAGGTTAGGAAATAATTTTTCCTTTACCTATTTTTAATAAGTATTGGTTTATGTAATTTATTTTTATCTTTATTCAATATCAAAATATTTAAAGAAGAAAAATAAATATAGAAATAATTTCTATTAAAAAATTGCATTCATTGTCTCTTTAAAGTTGGGAGTAAACTAAATTGTATGTTTTGAATTATTGAATTGTTTAATTTTAACAACACTATTATATTCTTACCATTTTACAAGCTTGACCAGTTAAACATATTTTTTATTTATGTTGTTATTATTGTTATCCATATTTTCCCCTAGGTAAAATTGGTCAGCCATGACCCCGCACATAAGAAACAAGAGAAATCACGTTCAACTCCTGCAAAACAGGTTGAAGGAACTCTGATAATGGAGTGGCAAGGCCTCGTGAAAGATAAAACAACCTCAATGCAAGAAGAAATTCAAGAAAATGGTTCCGTCATTCGAGCCCGTGCTTCAAATCCAATAGACAAAGTTACAAGCAAGATCTACAATGGAATAACAGAGTTAGGGAAGGCAAAGAAAGTGTCAAAGAAACCATAGGCTCAAAGGAGAAGGAATGAAGAAGGTTTGAAGTCTTGAGCTCAAACAATTGAAACGAGCCCAAAAATGACTAAGTATAGAGGAGACAACACACCTCCAAAGATTAAATCCAAAAGGGGAGACTCGAACAAGCGTTAGGCCCCCATGTGTCCAAAAGCGGACCCAAATGAGCACGGGCTCGCCACGTAGTCCAAGTTGAAAAATAGGATAGAGCGGGCCCAAAAATAACTAAGTATGGAGAATAAGCACCAGCTCGCCACATGTTCAAGGTCCGAAAAGGTAAGAGAGGCCATTGAAAATTCTAAGAGCCTGCGGAGGATTCCATGTGTCAACCCAACGCTCCTTCAAAGGAAAAATCCTGAGCGGGTTTCTAAATGAGCGTGGAGCCTCCATGTGTTTGGTTTCATAAAGGGATAGGGTCGGGGTTGAATAGTCAAAGCATTGAGGTAGGCCAAGAGGGTACAAGTGTCGGCCTGACAACGCTATTTCAAGAGTAAAATTGGGGGAAGGTTTCCAAACAAGCGTCAGGCCTCCACGTGTCCCCGATCAGATATATGACCCCACCAAGAAAATACTTAGCCAAAAACATGAAGAAACGAGCAAGCCGCAGAAGAATCCACGTGTCAGCCTAACATAACTCCAAAAGAAAATACAAAGGCTGCCCTCAGACATGCGCCAGCCCTCCACGTGTCCGGTTTCAAAAGGGGGCCCGTTTTGGTAGTTGGTTCCCACCATTTTGTAGAACCCAATTTAAATTTCAAATGGGTATATCTTTTGACTCAGTGCTCAAAATCTGACAAATCTGGCACCGTTGGAAAGATCTCAACCTCGTCTACGCCATGGAGATCTAAAATTTAATTTTGGAGAGGTTAGGTGGGGAGAAAATGAAGAAACATATTTGGGCCATTAATATAAGATCTATTTGCCCCAACAACCAGATCATATTTGATCTGATCCGCCATTCCTTCCTCCTTCGAGGTGCCGAACAAGTAATTGATGTAGACACAATAGATTTGGGGTGGATTTGTAGGAGGCATTGATGATGGTGGTTGAGCTTAAAACTATTTTTATTGCTTCTCTCTCCTTCTTACCTTTGTAATATATCTATAAAATAAGGTCGGGGCTCATTGTAAAAGGTTGGACATTTCTGTTTTGCGCCCCTTCTTCTTTTGTTCACAAAAGGATTTGTGGAGCTTTTCTAACCTCTCCTTTGGGTTGTAATGCAAGTTTTGCCTCTTGCCATTGTAATATACTATATCGACTCCTGAGCAATAATATATATGTTTGTGGATGTTTCTTGACCCTCTCATGTATTCATTATTGTCTCTCTCGATCTCTTATTACAATTTGGTCATCTGTGCATAGTGTTTGTATTGCATTTCGTGGTTTGTGTTAAATTGCAAAACGAGTGTCTAACATTCCTTTGGTGTATCACCTCATTAGCTTAGGTTTATTTTCTTACATCTCTCTAACCCTGTCTCCTTGGTAGATAGAATAGACTTAGAATAGATCCTCTATAATTTTTTTGTGTACACCTAACAAAGGGATAGGAACTAGCCTCAATCCAGAGAGCTCTCTCAACTCGCAAGGTCCCACACCTTGAGAGATGCTCCATGTTGTGCAATCACACTAAAATTCTAAACCCATCTATTTGAAGACATTTAGGTGTGTTTATGATTCTACACTAATAGTTTTGGCACACTTGGTGGGACAGTCCAAACCTTACCACTTCATCTTAACAGGTTGGTGTGTTCATGTTGAGATTCAGCCTTTTGAGGCATATGCAAGCACATCTGGAGACTCCATCTGGTCAATAACCCTATCTCAAAGTTGCAGACCTTTTCCATCCATTTCCACCCATTTTCTTCTTCCATCTCTTTCATTTTCTCCCGTTCCATGAAGTTGTGCAATCACGACTTCATTTCCTTCTTAGAACTCACATTTATAGTAACAATGCAGTTCACCTCCAACGCATTTCCCAACTCCTCCAAATCAGCATTATAATCAGATCTAGGACCATTATGCTTACCCATATGAGCAGGGTCAAAGTCAGTTTGGCCATAGAGCTTATCAAGAACAAGGGGCACATACAATGGTGACAACTATGTGGAGAATGTTGGTTTGCTTGAGAAGATTCAAAAAATGGAGGTTGGCATGGTTCAGTCAAGGGCCATAGCACAAATGAAGGCATTCAAGATTGGTTGCAGAGCACCTTGTCCATGGGAAGGCCCTTTTCCAAGACATTACATCCCTCAGGAGAAGCTTGACTTCATGGTTGAAATGTTGCCTCAACTTACACAATGGATTGAAGATATTGAGGCTTATGAGATGGACACAAGACAACCTTGTCAATGGGTAAGTCAATCACTTCTTGTCCTTCATTTTCTTTTTCTCAATCTTTATCATTTCAGTATGATCAAGATTCAAGCCCCTCACTTGCTTGCCTCAAGTGTTGATTTCATTTCTCCATCTCCTAGTCTTCCATCCCATCTCAATTCTTCTCCCCTTTTCCTTCCCAAGTAGTCATTCCCTCCAAAGAAACAAGAAGTTCCACCTCCCTCTCCACCACAAACAATAGCAAAACTAGTTGAACCCCAACCTGCCACTCCTCTTGCTTCCCCAAATCCATGTTGGGGAGATGAAAATCAAACAACCAACCAAGGGCAGCAAGAAGAGGAACCCAACAGAGAAGAAATGACAGACAATCCGAAGAGTTGGGCTGCCAAATTTGAGTTTACAAAGATCCCCTTGATGGTTAAGCCAATAGAGAAGGTCAAGGTTGAAGAGCCAGTGGTGGCTGAGGCTGAGTTTGTAGTAGAGAAGGAACAAAAATAGAAGGAAGAAGATCAACAACCTATTTTCTTTGAATACAATGTCCCTAATGACACTTTTTCTGAAGAGGATGTTGATCTGATCCAAGCTGCACAACCAGTTGAGGAGGAAGAACAATCAGCTCCAAGTCCCATTGAAGAGGAGTAGATGGGAGAAATCAAATCAATGTTGAAGCCACTCAATGAAGAAAGCATCATTGAAGATCCTTTTCTTTCATTTCAAGGGCCTGATTTGATTGATAATTCCATGATGGAGGAGGACCATACAGTTTTAGAGGCTCTAAGCGTAGGGCAGGCTACAAAAGAACCTTCAGTTCTTCCTCCCACTTCATCCCCTTCAAGATCTAATGTTGAAGAAGAGTTTTAACTTTAAAACTTCATGTTTGAGGAAGAGGGGAACCATGGTGAGCAAGTTTCAGATCAGGAGGACACCATGGAGGAAGTAGAGCACTTGCAATAGGAAACAAGGAGGCAGACTATCTGTCAGACTTAGAAGATTACTTTGGTGAAGAGGATCTTGAGGAGATCACATCATTTTCTCCTCTTCCATCCACCTTCCAAGCATATAAGCCTACTAACATGAAGGAGGAAATTCAAGGACAACAGCCTGCACTTCATAACATCTCTCTGAGACCAAGGTTGGAAGATATGAGTCTTCCATGTTCTTCACAAGAGAAGGAAGAAGAACAACTAGCTCCAAGTCCAGTTAAAGAGGAGCATATAGAGGTGACCAAGACAGATTCAAAGGCACTAAATCATGAGCTGGTTGCACAAGAAAGTACAAACCCCTCTCCCTTTCAACCTCTCCAAAAGTATATTTTTTTGAAGATCCTAAACTCACTAGCTTCATGTTTGAAGATGAGGCTTCATATGGTGAAAATAATGAAGATTTTAAGATCACCATGCAAAAGGGAGAGACCTTGTTATAGCAGGAATAATAAAGAGTTTGATTTCCTATCAGACTCAAAAGAATGTTTTGATAAGAAGGAGCCAGTTGAAATTGCAATCTTTTCTTCCCCATCATTCATTCTTCAATCACAAGAACTTGTTGCCATGGAAGAGAATGTGCAAGCACAACCTGCAGTTTGCAACATGCCTCCTGAATCAAAGTTGGAAGATTTTGATCTTCCAAAAATTCACACCTAGCTATAGAGGAAGAGAAATAATATGAGGCTATCATTCCTCCCACACCATCCATCCATGAGGGTCAAGAGAAGGCTCCATTCTTGGAGTTAAAGTTCAGAACCATGGGAAGATTCAAAGGACCATACCTTGCCCAATCAGATACTTGGCTTCATTGGAGCCAAGGGAGAAGCCAAAACCAGTCATGCCTACTTCAGGGCATGAGGATGAGTATCAAAGCACCAAGGTCACCATCAACACCTCTACGAGTCCAATGCAAAACAGCTTGAGGAGGTATTTCTCCATTAATGTTGATACCTTGATGATATGGGTGGAGGATCGGCTTAAAGTCAGTATTTTACTCATACGATAATAGCCATATTTAGTGTCAAATCATTTACATGGCTGCCCCTTTTGAGAAAGGGAAGGTATTTCTCCCTACCTACAACCTGGGTTTGTTTAAGCTTTTATTTTTCTCTCTATAATTAGTTTAGGAAGTAGAGTCACTCTTTGTTTTCAGCAAAAGAAGTGTCTTGCACACTCTGCATGTCTCATTTGAGGCATGTATGATCACGTCTTTTGTACATCCCTCTAGAGCAAATAAGGCTACAAAGGGACTCTCTACAATGTGAAAACTCATAGTTGCTTGTAAGTGAAATTTCAAAATAAAACAAATGTAGAAAGATCAAATGACATCGTGTAAGAAGAAATTCAAGAAAATCATTTTATCATTCGAAACCTTGTTTCAACATTTCTTATGAGAATCCAATAGCAAAATCATGTTCGTTATAGAGGAGAATCGAGATCTAAAATGGAATGGATATAACAAGAGTCATGGAAGGTGAAATTTGATCATATTTTTCAAAAAAAATTGAAGCCATAGGCTCAAAGAGATATCAGGAAATCCCGCAAACAAAGGTCTTGAAGTCTTCAAATGACCCCGTGTAGGAAGAAATTCAAAGAAACTTCTATTCAAATAGTGAACCCGAGCCCAAAAAACATGACTAAGTATGGAGGAGACAAGGAGGCGACAATGTTAAAGAAGCCAAAGTTTCCAAAAGAGGAGGAACAAGGTTTGAGATTTTCGAGCTCCAAATGGTTCAATCCAAAAAAATGACTAAGACTGGAGGAGACAAAACACCCAAGTATCCACGATGTCTCCAGTTGAATCCAAATGAGGCCCAAATGAGCGTGAGCTCGCCATGTAGTCCAAGTTGAAAAATGGGACAGAGCGGGCCCAAAAACAACTAAGTATGGAGAACAAGTGCCATCTCGCCATGTGTTCAGGGTCTGAAAAGGTAAGAGAGGTCATTGAAAATTCCAAGAGCCTACGGAGGCTTCCATGTGTCAACCCGACGCTCCTTCAAAGGAAAAATCCTGAGCGGGTTTCTAAGTGAGCACGAGCCTCCACGCACCGGTTTCATAAAGGGACAGGGTCGGGTTGAATAGTCAAAGCATTGAGACAGCAACGCGAGGGTGCCAAGTGTCAACATGATGCTAATTCAAGAGCAAAATTGGGGGAAGGTTTCCAAACAAGCACCAAGCCTCCGCGTGTCCCCTGGTCAGATATATGACCCGCCACTTGAGCAAAATACTTAGCCAAAAACATGAAGAAACTGAGCAAGCCACGGAAGAAGCCACGTGTTAGCCTAACACAACTCCAAAAGCAAAATACAAAGGCTGCCCTCAAACATGCGCCAGCCCTCCACGTGTCCGGTTTAAAAAGGGGGCCCGTTTTGGTAGCTAGTTCCCGCCATTTTGTAGGACCCAATTCAAATTTCAAATGGGCATATCTTTTGACTCAGTGCTCAAAATCTAACAAATCTGGCACCATTGGAAAGATCTCGGCCTCGTCTACACCATGGAGATCTGAAACTTTAATTTTGGAGAGGTTAGGTGGGGAAAAATGAAGAAACATCTTCAGCCATTAATACAAGATCTATTTTCCCCAACAACTAGATCAGATTTGATTTGATCCACCATTCCTCCTCCTTCAAGGTGCCAAACAAGTAATTGATGCAAGCATGATAGATTTGGGGTGGATTTTGTAGGAGGCATTGATGGTAGTGGTTGAGCTTCAACTAGTTTTCCCGCTTCTCTCTCCTCTTCTTCCTCTGTGCTAAATCTATAAAAGCAAGGTCGAGGCTCATTGTAAAAGGGTTGGACATCTCTGTTTCACGCCTCCCTTCTTCTTTTGTTCATAAAAGGATTTGTGGAGCTTTTCTAACCTCTCCTTCGGGATTGTAATGCAAGTTTTACCTCTTGGCCCTAGTAATATACTGTATCGACTCTTGAACAATAATATATATGTCTGTGGATGTTTCTTGACCCTCTCATGTATTCGTTGTTGTCTCTCTCGATCTCTTATTACGATTTGGTCATCTGTGCATAGTGTTTGTATTGCATTTCATGGTCTATGTTAAACTACAAAATGAGCGTCTAACATTCCTTTGGTGTATCACCTCATTAGCTTAGGTTTATTTTCTTACATCTCTCTAACCTTGTCTCCTTGGTAGATAGAATAGACTTAGAATAGATCCTCTCAATTTTTTTGTGTATACCTAACAAAGGGATAGAACCGGCCTCAATCCAGAGCTCTCTCAACTCACAGGTCCCACACCTTGAGAGATGCTCCATGTTGTGTAATCACACTAAATTCTCAACCCATCTTTTACGAGATATTCGGGGTGTTGTGATTCTCGCACTAATAGTTTTGGCATGCCTGGTGGTACAGTCTTAAGTCCTTACCACTTCATCTTAAAGTTGATGTGTTCTTGTTGAGATTCAGCCTTTAAGGCACATGCAAGCACATCTAGTGACTCCATCTGTCAACAACCCTATCTCTAAAGTTGTAGACCTTTTCCATCCATTTCCACCCATTTTCATCCATTTTCTTCTTCCATCTCTTTCATTTTCTCCCATTCCATGAAGTTGTGCAATCATGGCTTCATTTCCTTCTTAGAACTCACACTTACAGACAGCAATGCAGTTCACCTCCAATGCATTTCCCAACTCCTCCAAATCAGCATTATAATCAGATCTAGGACCATTATGCTTACCCATATGAGCAGGTCAAAGTTAGTTTGGCCATAGAGCTTATCAAGAACAAGGGGGCACATACAATGGTGACAACTATGTGGAGAATGTTGGTTTGTTAGAGAAGATTCAAAAAATGGAGGTTGGCATGGTTCAGTCAAGGGCCATAAGCACAAATGAAGGCATTCAAGATTGGTTGCAGAGCACCTTGTCCATGGGAAGGCCCTTTTCCAAGACATTACAGCCCTCAGGAGAAGCTTGACTTCATGGTTGAAATGTTGCCTCAGCTTACACAGTGGATTGAAGATATTGAGGCTTATGAGCTGGACACAAGACAACCTTGTCAATGGGTAAGTCAATCACCACTCCCATGTCCTTCATTTTCTTTTCTCAATCTTTATCATTTCAATATGATCAAGAGTCAAGCCCCTCACTTGCTGCCTCAAGTGTTGATTTCATTTCTCCATCTCCTAGTCTTCCATCCCATCTCAATTCTTCTCCCCTTTTCCTTCCCAAGCATTCATTCCTCCAAAGAAACAAGAAGTTCCACCTCCCTCTCCACCACAAACAATAGCAAAATTAGTTGAACCCCAACCTGCCACTCCTCTTGCTTCCCCAAATCCATGTTGGGGAGATGAAAATCAAACAACCAGCCAAGGGAAGCAAGAAGAGGAACCCAACAGAGAAGAAATGATAGACAATCCAAGAGTTGGGTTGCCAAATTTGAGTTTACAAAGATCCCCTTGATGGTTAAGCCAATAGAGAAGGTCAAGGTTGAAGAGCCAGTGGTGGGCCGAGGCCGAGTTTTCAGCAGAGAAGGAACAAAAATAGAAGGAAGAAGATCAACAACCTATTTTCTTTAAATATAATGTCCTAATGGTACTTTGTCTGAAGAGGATGCTAATCTGATCCAAGCTGCACAACCAGTTGAGGAGGAAGAACAATCAACTCCAAGTCCCATTGAAGAGGAGCAGATGGGAGAAATCAAATCAGTGTTGAAGCCACTCAATGAAGAAAGCATCATTGAAGATCCTTTGCTTTCATTTCAAGGGCCTGATTTGATTGATAATTCCATGATGGAGGAGGACCATACAGTTTTAGAGGCTCCAAGCGTAGGGCAAGGCTACAGAAGAACCTTCAGTTCTTCCTCCCACTTCATCCCCTTCAAGCTCTAATGTTGAAGAAGAGTTTTAACTTTCAAAATTCATGTTTGAGGAAGAGGGGAACCATGGTGAGCAAGTTTCAGATCAGGAGGACACCATGGAGGAGTAGAGCACCTGCAAGACAACAAGGAGGCAGATCTGTCAGACTTGGAAGATTGCTTTGGTGAAGAGGAGCCTGAGGAGATCACATCATTTGCTCCTCTTCCATCCACCTTCCAAGCATATAAGCTTATTGACATGAAGGAGGACATTCAAGGACAGCCTGCACTTCATAACAACTCTCTGAGACCAAGGTTGGAAGATATGAGTCTTCCATGTTCTTCACAAGAGAAGGAAGAAGAAAAACTAGCTCCAAGTCCAGCTTAAAGAGGAGCATATAGAGGTGACCAAAAAGATTCGTAGGCACCGAATCATGAGCTAGTTACACAAGAAATTACAAACCCCTCTCCCTTTTAACCTCTCCAAAAGTCTATTTTTTTGGAAGATCCTGAACTCACTAGCTTCATGTTCAATATGAGGCTACATATGGTGAGAATAATGAAGATTTTAAGATCACCATGCAAAAGGAGGGACCTTGTTATAATAGAGACAAGTAAAGATTTTGATTTCCTATCAGACTCAAGAGAATGTTTTGATAAGAAGGAGCCAGTTGAAATTACAATCTTTTCTTCCCCATCATTCATTCTTCAATCACAAGAACCTGCTGCCATGGAAGAGAATGTGCAAACACAACCTGCAGTTTACAACATGCCTCCTGAATCAAAGTTGGAAGATTTTGATCTTCCAAAAGTCACACCTGCTGTAGAGGAAGAGAAAGAATATGAGGCTATCATTCCTCCCATACCATCCATCCATGAGGGTCAACAAGAAGGCTCCATTCTTGGAGTTAAAGTTCAAAACCATGGGAAGATTCAAAGGACCATACCTTGCCCAATCAGATACTTGGCTTCATTGGAGCCAAGGGAGAAGCCAAAACTAGTCATGCCTACTTCAAGGCATGAGGATGAATATCAAAGCACTAAGGTTCACCATCAATACCTCTAGGAGTCCAATGCAAACCAACTTGAGGAGGTATTTCTCCATTAATGTTGATACCTTGATGATTTGGGTGGAGGGCCACTTAAATGGTGAGTTTTTCACTCATACATGTAGCAGCCATATTTAGTGTCAAATCATTTGCATGGCTGCCCCTTTTGAGAAAAGGAAGGTATTTCTCCTTCCTATAATGGGCTTTATTTAAGCTTTTCTTTCTCTCTCAAGTTAGTTTAGGGCAGTAGCAGAGACTTTGTTTTTCAACAAAAGAAGTGCTTACACACTCTGCATGTCTCATTTGAGGCATGTATGATCACGTTCACATCTTGCAAATAGGCTATAGTTGCCCGTAGAGGACTCTACAATGCAGAGCAACTGGTTTTCAAGATAGGAGACAAAGATCAAATGACCTCGTGCAAGAAGAAATTCAAGAAAATCATTTTATCATTCGAGCTATGTGCTTGGATATAAAAAAGCAAATCCAGCAGAAGCAAGTTCACTAAATTGCAAGATCTTTCCAATGAAATAATCAGCGAGTCGGGAAGGTGAAGATAGTTCAAAGAAGATATAGGCTCAAAGGAGAAGGAACAACGAAGGTTTGAAGTCTTCGAGCGGCTCAAAAATAGTTCATAATGAGCCGAAAAATGACTAAGTATAGAGGAGAAAGTGGACACCGCCAGTGTCCAAACGATTTACACCTCCAAAGGATTAAATCCAAAATAGGAGACTCGAACAAGCACCAGCCCCTAAAGGTGTCCTGCAGCCAGGCCGAAATGGGCTCGATCTCACATAGCCCAAGTTGAAAAATAGGAGAGAGTGGACCCAAAAACAACTAAGTATGGAGAACGAGTGCCATCTTGCCATGTGTTCTAGTTCAAAAGGTAAGAGCAGGCCATTGAAAATACCAAGGGCCTATGAAGGATTCCATGTATCAACCCGATGCTCCTTCAAAGGAAAAATCTTGAGTGGGTTTCTATAAGAGCGTGGAGCCTCCAAGTGTTTGGTTTCATAAAGTGACAGGGTTGAGGTTGAATAGTCAAAGCATTGAGGTAGGCCAACGGAGGGTACCAAGTGTCATCACGGCGCTATTTCAAGAGTAAAATTGGGGAAGGTTTCCAAACAAGCGTCAAGCCTCCATGTGCCCTCGGTCAGATATATGACCCCTGAGAAAAATACTTAGCCAAAAACATGAAGAAATTGAGCAAGCCATGGAAGAAGCCATGTGTTAGCCTAACGCAACTCCAAAAACAAAATACAAAGGCTACCCTCAGACATGCGCCAGCCCTACACATGTTTGGTTTCAAAAAGGGGTTTGTTTTGGTAGCTGGTTCCCACCATTTTGTACGGACCCAATTCAAATTTTAAATGGGCATATCTTTTGACTCACCCAAGGGCTTGAAATCTCACAAATCTGGCACCATTGGAAAGATCTCAGCCTCGTTTACGCCATGGAGATCTGAAACTTTAATTTTGGAGAGGTTAGGTGGGGAGAAAATGAAGAAACATCTTTGGGCCATTAATACAAGATCTATTTTCCCCAACAACTAGATCAGATTTGATCTGATCTACCATTCCTCCTCCTTCGAGGTGTCGAACAAGTAATTGATGCAGACACGATAGATTTGGGGTGGATTTTTAGGAGGCATTGATGATGGTGGTTGAGCTTTGAACTATTTTTCCCACTTCTCTCTCTTTCTTCCCTTTGTGCTGAATCTATAAAAAAGGTCAGGGCTCATTGTAAAAGGTTGGACGTTTCTATTTTGCACCTCCCTTCTTCTTTTGTTCACAAAAGGATTTGTGGAGCTTTTCTAACCTCTCCTTTGGGTTGTAATGCAAGTTTTGCCTCTTGGCCACTGTAATATACTATATCGATTCCTGAGCAATAATATATATGTCTATGGATGTTTCTCGACCCTCTCATGTATTTGTTGTTGTCTCTCCGATCTCTTATTGCAACTTGGTCATCTGTGTATAGTGTTTGTATTGCATTTCGTGGTATGTGAAACTACAAAATGAGCGTCTAACATTCCTTTGGTGTATCACCTCGTTAGATTAGGTTTATTTTCTTACATCTCTCTAACTCTGTCTCCTTGGTAGATAGAATAGACTCCCTTAGAATAGATCCTCTGTAATTTTTTGTGTACACCTCGAAAGAGGGATAGGAACTCGACCTTAATTTAGAGAGCTCTCTCAACTCGCAAGGTCCCACATATTGAGAGATGCTCCATGTTGTGCAATCACACTGAAAGGCTCAACCCCTCCAGTTACGAGACATTCAGGGGTGCTGTAATTTTGCACTAACAATTATTTTAATCAAATTTTTACAAGTGCTACAATTACAAATTTGTGAAATTTTTACAATTTCTTAATTGTGAAATATATTACAAGAGTGGTCCTAGATTGGCTAAGACAAAAAACTCCATAATTCGAATATTATTAGAATCCTCAAAAGTAATATATTGAATCCTCAAAATAATATATGTGTATGGGTTGAAACCAACCCCTACAAAGGTATGGTATGAAAATCGATTCAAAACCTCATATACAAGAATTCAAATGTTTTGAATTTAAAGATACAAAATTATTTGTCAAAATAGTTAAACAACTTGACAACATGACAACGTGTGTAATGATTTTTTCAAACTAAATTGATTGTGCTTTTTACTTTTAAAATAAGTGGGTCATTTGTTGTTTTTATCACCTGATTTCACCCCGAACTGCGTGACTACCCAATTTGAAAAATTTTCGTACTTTTAAAATAATGGGTTGTTTTCCTCGAAAGTCTCAGATTAAGGCCAAGATAATCCCAAGAGCCATATTAGTTCTTTTCGCCAAATACCCGATGCCCAAAATTGTTTTATTATGTCGTTTGGATTTGTCTCATGGGAAATTTGTATTTAATTATTTTGAGCCCCGTATGAGGTCAAGCTTTGATAGCCTGCTTTTAACTCTATTATGAGCGAATATGTTATTATTCCTATATACCGTATGATTTTAACTTATTTTAAGTTTTGGGCTTTATTTGTAACTTTTGGCAATTTTTCGTGTTTTTGTGGTGTCCTGCTCGCTTTCTCGTAAATTTCTCCGAACAACTCCTTCACGGTAAGCCCGATTTTTGGCCCGAGCACTGGAAAACATACACGCACATTTTGCCCGGAGGAAGTCATCATCGAGGTCCGATCACTGGGAAAAAGCGAAGTCGCAGACAGAAAGTTCTCATGGGATGGGCGATTTTTGGAAAACAAAGGATTTGAGCTGCGATGGGAAAATATAAGCCGCAGTAGGATGGGAATTGTATACCGCCTCACAGGTACTTTTTCCCGTGTTATAAAAGTCACTTAAGTCAGCAGTGGGAAAAATAGAGGTCAGAGGTGTGGGAATTTATCGCCTACCTCAGCAGGTGAAAATTCCCATGATATAATAAAAGGAAAGTGACTTAAGTGAAATCATGGGATTTTAGTGCCTACCTCACAGGTAAAGAATCCCATCAAAAAGTCAAATCACTTAAGTGGATCATGGGATCAGTAGTGCCTACCTCACAGGTAAAGAATCCCATTATGGTGAAAATTCTTAAAAATAGAATTACATGTGCAAAAAAGTGCGCCCCCTTTGGTGATGGATAAAAATAATTAAATTGATTATTTTTAATAAATTCTATCCTTGGAAAAAGTGCGCCCAAGCTTGAGGAGGTTGAAAAGTCAAAGGAGGATTAAAAGAAAGCAATTAAATTAATTAAATTTAATTTATTTAGTGGCTGCCCCTCTCCTTGGAAAAAGTGCGCCCCATTTAGGAGTTATTTAATGATTTTAAATGCATTAAATCATTAAATTAATTTCTATTTTCAGTGGCTATGGTCAAAGCACACTGTGAGGCTAAAGTTAAGTGCTGTGTGAAGGATTAAATTGGATTAATTTAATTTATTGGATGGCTGTCCTTAAACATGCAATTTTTAAAAGAGAAAAGCATGATTTTTAATTAATTAATTGCCTTTAATTGTTAGGGCAATTATTAATTATAGAATTATGAAGGTTATATAAGCATGGGCAGCCATATGGATTTATTATTCAACACACAGTAAAGAATCGCAGCAAGGAGAAAAAGTGCGCCCCATTAGAGGAAGGATTTTGCATGCATAAAGTGCTAACAAAGGCTAAAAGCTTCCAGTTTGGCGCATGCTTTGGAAAAGGTTCATCTTCGTCATGCACAATTGTTTTCACAGTGTTAAAGGAGCTCAGTGTTGATCAAAGGATTCATGATCTCTTTATGTGCAAATTAAACACCATTTTTGGGGCAGCAGTTTGAAAAGTGCAGATTTTTATAATTTAAATTCACTATTCATGCTCCGTGGCCATTTTTGTCCGAATAAATCATGCAGAACTCATTACAGTGCTTTATAAAAGAAAAGGAGTATTTATCAATGTCCAATACATCGCAAATATCCTCCGAATCAAGAATTGTCCAGATCCGCACTAAAGATTGAAGAAAGCAGCCAAATTAGAAGAAAAAGAATTATTCAGATAAAGATTGATAAAGCTATGGCAAAAGGAGATGAAAAAGAGAGCACGATGGATTCATGCATCGCTTTCTAAACTTTCGCATAGGAGACACGATCTAGGCCCGTAACCTCTTTCTCGATTTGATTGATAGATCCAGAGTCGGAAAGACTTCACCATGCGCGGCCAAAAGTAGCGGAATTATTCGAGCCAGCAGCCTTTCCCATGTACCCCAATTGCCGAGTTTGTGATGGAGTGTGCTAGATCCTATCATCCTTCATCATAGATCAAGCGTGATGTCATGGGAAAGACAATAATTGCTTGATGCACTTCTTCGATTATTGTTCAAGATTCCAAAGATTTAAAGGTGGTGACTTCTATTAGCATTCGTGATGCCGATGAAAGAGGTGGGAAAAGCATAGAGCCGATTGTGTGAGCATCATGAATAAATGGTTCATGAAGAAGCCTAGATCCCCTTCCAGTTCCCGAGAACTCTTCCACGATCCAATTTGGTGCAGGAGGCGATGATATTGTCAAATCACATGCAGTCAATGGTGAAGCGAATGCCTACACTTTCCTGGACATGGATGTATGCTTTCATCAGACTATCAAATCAACAAGGTTGATTCTATAATCACTGGTCGTAAATTATTAAGAAGAACATCGGTGAGCAATCATGCGAACGTAAAGCGCACTTTCACTTCAAGATGACTTCATACTTGGTATATGCTGCAGCTTCACAGGGTGTCTTTTCCAAGCTAGATAGATGTGGTATTCTTTCCAAGGATCCCATTTTCGAGTGCTACCCATTACCTTACCGCACCGCGTGCGAGAAAGGACTTCAAAGTGATCAACGATGGTTTCTTCTACGATTTCATCCGCAGTTAGACAAAGACTCAAGACTCACAGAGTAAGCAAGGAAGCATGGGAAGCAAGTTGTCCAAGATCGGGCAAGATATTCATCCAAATTTGCAGATTTCACATACCTCGTGGTTACGAGCTTTTCAGTGAACCAACAAAGATGCCAAGGTACCCGAGTGATGATTGATTGCCATGGAGCTAAGCAGTAACTTGTGGAGTTACACGACCTTCACTGCGAAGCGCACAAGTCTACGGGCTACTTCCCACTCACCGTGGATATTACAACAGATCAAAGATTCACAGAGCTCGAAGAATGGAAGCACAAATGTTGTCCGAGTATGAGCAAGAGTTCTTCCTCGCACGGCTTAATTTTGATCCATTCGAATAGCCAGAAGACAATCTCCCAGAGTACGCACATGTGCCTTCGCTTAGAAGATTTCTCGATGAAGTGCGTATGAGTACGAGGTCGAAAGAAAGATTTCAGCAGTCAGTCGCTTACAAGCAAAGCAAGTATTTGACTTCGACTAGCGCGATACCGCGGATCTTAAAGATGATGGGAACGTGGTACTGACACTTACCATCAAATGGGAGGAGATAAAGCTCTACTACAGATAGCAAATATGCACGCAGCAGACAATAAAGAAAGATCCGAGTCGTGTTGGTGAGTACTTCGAGCTGGTCACTAACGAAGGGATACCGCTTGATGAAGTATCGATGAATCAAATCACGGCAACTTCGGCGCAGAGATTCCTCAAGCGAAAGCATGAAGGAGAGAGCAGCAGAAGGTCCGAGAAGTCAAAGTACGCAGAAATCTCAAGAGAAAGAGGAGACCACTTCTACGACCATAGCTTTGACTCCGACTTCTCCAAAGACTCTAGTGGATCACCAACTATCGCACCACAAAGCAGCAGGATGATGTTTCCATGCCTTCATCAAACCAAAGAACGCTCATCTTCTCTCCGCAGCCACTTCGCTCAAAGACCCGCTCCAGGAGATGTCAAGCCGCAGATGACGGAGTTCGAAAGAGCTTTGTCCTCGGATGTTTCGAGGATGGCAGCCATGATACCGTGGCACTTTCTCGATGGAGAGGATGCAGAGCGGGAAATAAGAGCGCACTCAAAGAATCTTCTCATTCTCCGAGAAGTAATTTCTAATGGTTAGCTTTCAGCAGCTGGTTCCTAAGCAAGAATAGAGATGAACTTAGAGGAACATGACTTGCAGCCTACTTCAGATCCGAGCGTAAGAGACAAGGCCTAAAGTTGCTAAAGCAACTTCTAGGTTGATCATCGAGGATTCGGGAGAGAAGTTTGCCGAGATATCGATCCCATGGAAGGAAAGGTAGAAGAGGAACTCACTACAGAAGATGTGACAAAGACCAAAATACCACTCTGGCCAAGCTACCACCGAAGGATCAAGCAGACACGCAGATATCACCGGATGCTTGCTCTTAGGCTTGACAATGAAAAGGCGGAGAAAGAAGAGCTACGCAGGCAAGCAAATATCTCAATTATGTGAGATCATAGCCAAGGTCGCTGCTAAATCTTCCGTCTCACCCCATTTCAAATAGCAGTGAGTGATCATCTTATGCAGAAATGGAAGATGCAAGCAATCAAGTAAAGGCTATCGATGAATGGAAGGATCCGATTATTCGCTGCTTCGTGCAACTTGGAGAAGTGCCACCGCCTAAAGGTTATGAACGATGCAGAAAATCAACTAAAGCAACCGATAAAGCATAAAAGGAATAAATACAATGGCAGAGAGTACTCCCGAGTGTTTTGGCCGAGATCAACAAGTCACGGAGATGTATCGTCAGCAGAGCAAATTCAGTGCTGATGGATCACGAGAAGGGGAAGCAACCTAGAATTTGCAAAGATCTTTCCGCTTGAGATCTCGCAGAGTTTTGTCAAGAGGATGCAGCACTCGAGAGAGCAGTAACATCGATTTTTGCACGGATAGTGTTATTTCTTTCACCGAGGAAAGAGTGGATGGAGGTATTACTTCATACGTGCGGATTGCTTTCTAACGAGGTGCATGATTCTCTCGAGGGTTCTCTTCGATGGTGCAAAAGAGGATTGATAAAGCCACCAAGCCTTTCACGATGAACTCTATCAAGAGGGTCGGTGACACCGCAGCAGTGCATATCATGAGATTTGGGCCAAGTTCGAAGAAGTGGAAGCACGCAAAGAAAGTGTCAATGAAGGATCACTGCAATTCAGATGTAAAAGGAAGCAAAGAGAGCTAAAACAGATGGAAAGATGCTCAACTATATGTTCGACAAGTATATCGATATCGTAACAAGAAGAAGATGTAGATGTTACAAATGCATGACTTCTTCTATTTCTTTCTTCTTCTATTTTCTATGTTCCCTGATGGAATTGTAAACTTCTAAGTTATTGGTTTTGCAACCATTACTCAAGTCATGAGGAACCTTTCTATTAGTTAAGTGATACATGTGTCACTTAAGAAGAAGTTAGTTGAGGATGATCCAAATGTCATCTTTACTTGTTGTTCATACTTTAGTTCAAATTTGAGTCTTCTATTTGTACTTTCCTCCTACATTCTATAAGTAGGAGAAGAACCTTCGGGTTAATCATCGATCAGAATTTGTAAGAAGCAATCTTGTGTTCTAGACTTTGTGCTGAACCCCTGAGAGCCACTTGTTGCAGAGGAATACAAAGAAGCAGGTTTCCGGAGAACTTTGTGTCACGGTGTATTTTGTTTCTTGCTTCTAAATCTTAGATCTCTTAATAGACTTTGTGTTATTTTAGATCTAGATCTAGAGCTGCCTTTGCTTTATAATTCTGTGTGTTCAAATCTATTTGAGTTTCTTCTATGTGCATGCAATTAGCTCTGCAATCTACTAATTGGGATGCACATCTTCCTCATTTCTTCTCTGTAATTCCTTTACTTCCTCTTCTTTAATTTTCCTTTCTAAACAAATGCTTACTTGCAGCAAACTTCTTAGTTATGGTTCATGAACTAAGTTGTTAAAGTAAAACCCCGATAGATAAAAACACATTTTTATCGACAAATCGACACGGAGCCTCACCGGTTAAATGAGGGAGATTTATCTCATGATCGCCTAGGTTCGATGCTACGCAGAAAATCTAGCCAACAGCTTTTGGCGACTACTGGGAACAACTATCTTTGAAGATCAAAGCTTTTCTTGTCAAGATCGAGTGTTTTCCATACAAATCTCAACCTCGGCCGAACGTCCGTCACCGATCCGTGAAGGCGCAAGGAAGGACGGATCATTTCTTCCGATCGCAGAGCAATTCAATTTCAATCATCCTCCTGCTGTTAAGCCGCAGATCTAGTCTTTCACCAGAAGGAGAGTGCACACCCATCCGTATCCGGATCGTATTCAAAGATAATCCGTCGGGCTGGAATTATCCAACAAGTCTATCAAGTCTACACAAGGAGGAGACGTGCTCAAGCTAACATGGCGCACCAAATTGTACTGCTCCATGGGGGCGGCTTTGACCTCTCAACTTGGCTCCACCTACGCACGATCCGCCAAAGGGATCCGTAAAGAATTTTCCAAATTCTTCGAGATGGAAAGCAAAACCCGATGATCATTCGCGGCCTTCTTCATATCTTGTGGTGTGCTTGCATAGAGAGCATGAAGATGTCTCACCAAAGCTATTCATCGAGACCTTACATGACTTGGCCGAGAATGGTTCTATCGGCCGCTCCTCGCACCATAACCAAACAAGGCGACTATGCGTGAACAATTTATCAAAAGATTCAAGCCTGCAGAGGACACGAGCACGATGATCACCCAACTGACGCAGTTGAAGAAAGAGCCAAACGAGAACATGCGGGACTTTATTGCAAAGTTCCAAAGGATTTTGTATAAAATCCCCACTTCGCTGCATTGAGCGACGAAAATCAAAAGACGTTTTTTATAAACGCCTATCGCTCAAGTCGATATCAGCTAAGAAGGGCAAGACCTGTAACTTTGCTGGATGCACAAAATGCTGCCGTGGAGGTTGAAGACGACTTGATCATGGCTGGAAAACTCAAACAACTATCTCACAAAGGTGATGGGGCTTCTTCTAGTACATCTGATCCTTTGTTGCAGAAATTGGCTAATGACATGCTGCAGATCAAGAAGCAGATCTCTCAAACGGGGAATGCACCCCCCTCAAGAATAACTCCTATCCGGACCTTCAATGGTCAACATCAAAATCAAAATCGAAACAGACTTGCTGCTGCACCACAGCGTTTGGCAATAGAAGCTGCTCCAAGGAATAACTTGGAAACTAATGAAGAGGATCTCGACATTGATGAATCATTTGATGATGAAGACTTTATAGATCACTGGCGACTCCAATATTGGTTACCCGGACTACTTAATCTGATGAGGGCTATTATGAATCTTTTGAAGATTCTCGATGGTCACACTTTTCGCATGGTGTTTACAAGGTCTCGACACGCCAAAATGCCGAAGCATCCACAAGCGGCCGGAAAGAGAGAGATGATCCTGCCCGGATGTTACTATCTTGAAAAGAGGTAGTATTCTTCCTTCTTCATTAGCGCCCAAGGAGAAATATTCAAATTCTTTCAATTCACAAAGAAAGAACCAACGCACATCCCGTCAAGCAAGTCAAGCTTTTGACATAATTGATCACATCAAGAGAAATAAGGTCCAAATGTCGGTTTTGAGTATTTGAGGGCATTTCCCGATCAAATGAATAGATTGGTCAAATATGTGCAAAGCAATGGTCCTAGCCCAACGAACAATAATCCACGGGTATCTTGTCAAGTCCAAAGATTACTCCACCTTCAAATAATGCTGCTGCAAGTTCTTCTTCTTCCACCCCTTCTCCCGCTACATCGGAAAGGATCGAGCCATTCTATGTGTCTTCGCTCATCAACTGACATAAGCTAAGCAATCGCATACCGGATTCGAGCTTCCGACAACGCCATGCCCGCCAAAGTCTTGATGCCTCGGGTCTTACATCGACAAAACCATCGAAGATGTTATTCCACGGAAAGGCAAGTCCTCTCTCAGGGGGGCAAATCAAAGATGCGCAGCAAGATTGCTTCCTTCCCGCATAAAAAGACCGAAAATGACTATCCTCAGAAGCAGTATATTCCACTTCCTATGGCATGCTATCGAGTAGAAATTTTTGCAAGGAGCCGGGTGGAGAAGTGAAGATGGATTGGTCTTGTGCGCACATACCAATCGAGAGGAATAAATCGTAAGCCGGAACCCGAGAAGAAATCTAAGTACACAAGATTGTAAATCAAGATCCTAGATCTCGATCTTGTTTCAAGAGTCGGATCACTGAGTCTATTACCTAGAAATGGATAAAGAAGAAATTCAACCTGATTCGAGAATCACGCAAATCGATAACAAGATTTGGACTCGAATTTGATGGTAGCTGCTGCTCATTCGATCCGGTGCAGTGTTGTTCTTATCTCTCCCCGAAGGAAGGTGATGCGCACTCCTTCAAATTGATGTTCAAAATACTAACAATACGGCCGAGTATGAAGCATTGTTGTAGGCATGGAGCAAAGTAGAACAATGGGAATCAAATTATTACGCGCAAGAGGAGATGCTGAGCTGATCAGAAGCGTATAAGAGGCCTCTACCAAGTCAAAAAGACAAACCATGGCACTATAGAGATCGGGTCTACTCGCTATCTTGGATTTTTCAGCTTTCTCAGATCTTACATTCCGAGAGAACAAAATTCAAGAGCTGATTCGCTTGCAGCTATCGCAGCCTTGTCAATCCGGATCAGCCCCCTGCATTCTTTAGACAGGGAGATTACAAGGTGGAAATGGTTTTTCGCCCAAAGGTTCCTGACAACGTCCAGCAATGGCAGGTTTTCAACGATGATACACAGATTGCTGCATTTCTCCAACAGAAAGATAACTTTAAGAAATCTACTATGAGGGAAGCAATTCACCTCCTAGTGCACACCGCTTGAGAAATGGATGCCGACGCCTCAGAGGTCGAGATTATCCAACTAAAGGGAAATAAAATTCCCAAAGGCTTGGTATCTCTCGAGGAAATGTTTGATAAGCATGATCGATGCTTAAGAAAATGAAGAAAATGAGGAAGGCTCTTCCTCCGACACACAATTACTAAATTTGGGAGCTAGTGAATGATCCCAAATTAGTAAATCTGGGAAAGAGTTGTTCGGAGCTGAAAAGGAAGCTTTTACTAAGCTTCTTAAGAAATACATGGATATTTTTGCCTCGGTCCTATCAGATCTAAAACATATCAGCCTCGGAAGTTCAACATTACATCCCACTTAAATCGTAATGTAAGCCTTTCAAGCGTAAGTCGCGCGACAATCCAACCATTTCAGAACCATCTTCGCAGAAATCCAAAAGTCATTAGATGCGAAGATTATCTATCCCATACACCATTCGGAGTGGTCACAACATAGTCCCCGTAAGAAAGAAAAGTGGTGAGATTAGGTCAGTGCGTATGGATTTCCGCAACCTTAATCAAGCTTCATCAAGGATAACTACCCTATCCCCATCATGGATCACACTCGCAGTGGTCACCGGATCTCGAGATGCTTTCCATGCTTGATGGCTTCTCGTGCTACAATCAAGTCAAGGTCAGCCGAAGAAGATCAATACAAAACAGCGCTCATCACACCTCGGGAACCTTTGCAGATACCGTAAGATGCCATTCGCCCGATCAATGCCGGTGCTACATTTCAAAGAGCTATGGATCTAGCCTTTGCTCATCTCAAAGATATAAGCATAGTTGTGTACCGGATGATTCGGACAGCCTTTTTCCAAAGACAAGCACACATATTTCAAACTTAGAAGAGGTCTTCATACAATGCCGCAAGCATGGTATTTCTTTGAATCCTAAGAAATCTATCTTTGCTGTAACTGAAGGAAAGCTGCTTGGGCACATTGTTTCCAAAGAAGGAACAAAAATAGATCCAGAGCGTGTCAAATCCATTCAGACATTACCTTTGCCCACATCCAAAAAAGGAGTTCACTCTTTCTTTGGAAAAGTGAATTTTCTCAGAAGATTCATTCCTGACTTTGCTGAGCTAACCCGTCATATTTCAAATATGATGAAGAAGACACAAGATTTTAAGTGGAGCAGCGAAGGGAAGGAAGCTTTCGAGAAAATCAAAGAGGCCCTGTCAAAAGCACCAGTCTTAGTCTCACCTGACTTCAATAAAGAATTTATTCTTTATCATATTCTTCCGAACATACTATGTCAGCAATATTGATGCAGAAAAATCAAGAGGACGCAGAAGCTCCTATTGCTTTCATGAGCACGCCTCTTAAAGCCTATGAGTTGAAATACACTCCAATGGAAAAGCACGCATATGCAGTAGTGAAGGCATGCAAGGCATTCAGGTATTATATTCTTTCCTCGCACACTATGGTTTTGGTTCCAGATACTGCAGTTAAATCTATCCTTACTCAGCAAGAGTTAGGATTATTGAGAGGCACGTGGGTGACAAAAGTTCAAGAATATGATTTGGATATTAAACCAACAAAGCTGGTTCGAGGAAGAGGTCTGTGTGAACTAATGACAGAAATTAAAGCATCGCACTGGCATCGATGGAATAGATGAAGATTTACCCAGCATCAGATCGCTTTATAGATCCGGCAGAGGAATGGTACAAAGAATATTGCTTACTTTCTAACGTATGGAGAATGCCCAGATCGACTTTCCGTAAAAGAAAACGAACTATTAAATCAAGTCAAAAGATTTTGTGCTTTGGGATAATGGTTTGTATAAAAGGGGAATCGATGGTGTATTTCTCGATGCGTGGATAAAGCTCAACAGATCAACTACTACAACAGCTTTCATGACATGGCTCATGCGGTGGTCATTTCTCACCCGAGTCATCACAAGACAAGATCCTTAGAGCAAAGGTATTACGCCCACCCTTTTTCAAGATACCGCAGAATGGGTAGCTAAGTGTCAAGCATGCCAACATTTTGTCAAGGTGAAATTGCCGCATTACCCCTAAAACCCATCAGTGATCAAGAACCTTTCCAACAAAGGGGGGTATGGATTTTATCGAATGATTAACTCGCCTCCAGCCACGGTCATCATTACATTCTAACAAATGCACGATTATTTTAGTAAGTGGGTGAAGCTATTCCTCGTGAAGAATGCCACTTCCGCCAAGTGTGCAATTTTATAAAAGAAAATATTATTGTCACAAGTTTGGCGTATCAAAAAAATTGTAGAAGCATAACGCTCCGAATCTTTCTTCTCGAGGAGTTGGTGGAATTCACACACGTATGGGATTCAACTTGTTCATTCCTCAAACTACTATCCACAAGGGAATGGTCAAGTCAATCTAGTAATAAGAACTTGTAACTATCGCGCGCAAGCTTGTAGAATGTAAAAATCAAAGGACTTGGCATAAAAAGTTGTTTGATGCATTATGGGCCGATAGATCACACCAAAGAGGGCGATAGGCATGTCCCCATTTCAGTCGCTATATGGAAGAGACACAGAGCCGCTCTCTCACCTTGAATTGCCGCCTCTACGACTTTCTAAAGCCCCGAAGATTCCACGCTCACGGATGCTATCGATAAAAGAATCATGTACCCGATCAATCGAGGGAAGTACAAACTCAAGTCAGCAGATAGGTCGACAGAGCATCGAGGAAGGTGAAAGTCATCTTCGACAAAAATGCCAGGGAAAGAAAGTTTGGTTAATGACTGGTCCTCTTATGGGACAAAAGAAGAGAAACAAAAGGCATGCATGGAAAGTTCGATTCACTATGGAAAGGGCCTTTGTAATCAAAAAGATCGCCGAGCAGATAGCTTCATTCTTGCTCATCGATGGAGTTGAATCGCCGCTGCCTTTCAATGGGCAACACTTCAAGTCGTTCCGAACATGAGAAGCAGGGTAAAACCTGTATGTACATAAATAAAACCTTTGTTTGTTTTTCCTTGTTTTGTCTTGTTTTGGTGTTGTGTTGTGTTGTGTTTGTCTGCCTGACCCCGTGCCCAAAGGACAAGATACGAAACCAGAGATGCTGGGATCTCATCTTTTCCCTTTGTCATTCTGACAAGAGAAAAAGATGTCCACAGACGGAGCCAACTGGTGTCACTCAGATTTCACCCCGAAATCTGTGACTACCCAATTTGAAAAAATTTCGTACTTTTAAAATAGTGGGTCATTTGTTGTTTTTATTGCCTGAAAGTTCCTGACATTACCAAGATAATCCTCAAGAGCCATATTAGCCCTTTTCGCCAAATACCCGATGCCCAAAATTGTTTTATTATGTCGCTGGATTTGTCTCATGGGAAATTTGTATTTAATTATTTTGAGCCCCGTATGAGGCTCAAGCTACCTGCTTTAACTCTATTATGAGCGAATATGTTATTATTCCTATATACCGTAAGGATTTTAACTTATTTTAAGTTTTGGGCTTTATTTGTAACTTTTGGCAATTTTTCGTGTTTTTGTGGTGTCCCGCTCTGCTTTCTCGTAAAAATTCTCTCGAACAACTCCTTCACGGTAAGCCCGATTTTTGGCCCTGAGTAATGGAAAACATACACGCACATTTTGCCCGTGAGGAAGTCATCATCGAGGTCCGATCACCGGGAAAAAGCGAAGTCGCAGACAGGAAAGCCCTCGGGGATGGGCGATTTTTGGAAAACAAAGGATTTGAGCCGCGATGGGAAAAATATAAGCCGCAGTAGGATGGGAATTGTATACCGCCTCACAGGTACTTTTTCCCGTGTTATAAAAGTCACTTAAGCCGCAGTGGGGGAAAAATAGAGGTCAGAGGGTGTGGGAATTTATCGCCTACCTCAGGTGAAAATTCCCATGATATAATAAAAGGAAAGTGACTTAAGTGAAATCATGGGATTTTAGTGCCTACCTCAGGGTAAAGAATCCCATCAAAAAGTCAAATCACTTAAGTGGATCATGGATCAGAGTGCCTACCTCTGCAGGTAAAGAATCCCATTATGGTGAAAATTCTTAAAAATAGAATTACATGTGCAAAAAGTGCGCCCTTTTGTGATGATGGATAAAAATAATTAAATTGATTATTTTTAATAAATTCTATCCTTGGAAAAAGTGCGCCAAGCTTCGAGGAGGTTGAAAAGTCAAAGGAGGATTAAAAGAAAGCAATTAAATTAATTAAATTTAATTTATTTAGTGGCTGCCCCTCTCCTTGGAAAAAGTGCGCCTATTTAGGAGTTATTTAATGATTTTAAATGCATTAAATCATTAAATTAATTTCTATTTTCAAAGGGCTATGGTCAAAGCACACCGTGAGGCTAAAGTTAAGTGTCAGGTGAAGGATTAAATTGGATTAATTTAATTTATTGATGGCTGTCCTTAAACATGCAATTTTTAAAAGAGAAAAGCATGATTTTTAATTAATTAATTGCCTTTAATTGTTAGGGCAATTATTAATTATAGAATTATGAAGGTTATATAAGCATGGGCAGCCATATGGATTTATTATTCAACACACAGGTAAAGAATTGCAGCAAGGAGAAAAAGTGCGCCCCCATTAGAGGAAGGATTTTGCACAGACAAAGTGCTAACAAAGGCTAAAAGCTTCCAGATTTGGCGCATGCTTTGGAAAAGGTTCATCTTCGTCTGCACAATTGTTTTCACAGGTGTTAAAGGAGCTCAGGTGTTGATTAAAAGGATTCATGATCTCTTTATGTGCAAATTAAACACCATTTTTTGGGGCAGCAGTTTGAAAAGTGCAGATTTTTATAATTTAAATTCACTATTCATGCTCCGGTGGCCATTTTTGTCCGAATAAATTGCAGAACTCATTACAGTGCTTTATAAAAGAAAAGGAGTATTTATCAATGTCCAATACATCGCAAATATCCTCCGAATCAAGAATTGTCCAGATCTCGCACTCAAGATTGAAGAAAGCAGCCAAATTAGAAGAAAAAGAATTATTCGATAAAGATTGATAAAGCTATGGCAAAAGGAGATGAAAAAGAGAGCACGATGGATTCATGCATCGCTTCTAAACTTTCGCACATGGAGACACGGATCTAGGCCCGTAACCTCTTTCTCGATTTGATTGATAGATCCAGAGCCGAAAGACTTCACTCATGCGCGGTCAAAAGTAGCGGAATTATTCGAGCCGCAGCCTTTCCCATGTACGCACCAATTGCGAGTTTGTGATGGAGTGTGCTAGATCCTATCATCCTTCATCTAGATCAAGCGTGATGTCATGGGAAAGACAATAATTCGCTTGATGCGTAATTCTTCGATTATTGTTCAAGATTCCAAAGATTTAAAGGTGGTGACTTCTATTAGCATTCGTGATGCCGACAAAGAGGTGGGAAAAGCATAGAGCCGATTGTGTGAGCATCATGAATAAATGGTTCATGAAGAAGCCTAGATCCCCTTCCAGTGTTCCCGAGAACTCTTCCACGATCCAATTTGGTGCAGGAGGCGGATGATATTGTCAAATCATGCATGCAGTTGAATGGTGAAGCGAATGCCTACACTTTCCTGGACATGGATGTATGCTTTCATCAGACTATCAAATCAACAAGGTTGATTCTATAATCACTGGTCGAAATTATTAAGAAGAACATCGGTGAGCAATCATGAACGTAAAGCGTACCTTCAGCTTCAAGATGACTTCATACTTGGTATATGCTGCAGCTTCACAGGGTGTCTTTTCCAAGCTAGATAGATGTGGTATTCTTTCCAAGGATCCCATTTTCGAGTGCTACCCATTGTGCCTTCGCACTGCGCAAGAGAAGGACTTCAAAGTGATCAACGATGGTTTCTTCTACGATTTCATCTCGCAGTTAGACAAAGACTTGAAGACTCACAGAGTAAGCAAGGAAGCATGGGAAGCAAAGTTGTCCAAGATCGGCAAGATATTCATCCAAATTTGCAGATTTCACATACCTCGTGGTTACGAGCTTTTCAGTGAACCAACAAAGATGCCAAGGTACCCGAGTGATGATTGATTGCCATGGAGCTAAGCAGTAACTTGTGGAGTTACACGACCTTCAAAGCGCACAAGTCTACGGGCTACTTCCCACTCACCGTGGATATTACAACAGATCAAGCATTCACAGAGCTCGAAGAATGGAAGCACAAATGTTGTCCGAGTATGAGCAAGAGTTCTTCCTCGCACGGCTTAATTTTGATCCATTCGGAATAGCCAGAAGACAATCTCCCAGAGTACGCACATGTGCCTTCGCGAAGATTTCTCGGATGAAGTGCGTATGTGAGTACGAGGTCGAAAGAAAGATTTCAGCAGTCAGTCGTTCAGCAAAGCAAGTATTTGACTTTGACTAGCGCGATACCGCGGATCTTAAAGATGATGGGAACGTGGTACTCGACACTTACCATCAAATGGGAGGAGATAAAGCTCTACTACAGATAGCAATGGCATGGCGCAGCACAACAATAAGAAAGATCCGAGTCAGTGTTGGTGAGTACTTCGAGCTGGTCACTAACGAAGGGATACCGCCTTGATGAAGTATCGATGAATCAAATCACGGCAACTTCGGCATGAGAGATTCCCTGCCGAAAAGCATGAAGGAGAGAGCAAAGCAGAAGGTCCGAGAAGTCAAAGCACGCAGAAATCTCAAGAGAAAGAGGAGACCACTTCTACGACCATAGCTTTGACTCCGACTTCTCCAAAGACTAGTGGATCACCAACTATCGCACCACAAAGAGCAGGATGTTTCCATGCCTTCATCAAACCAGCAACGCTCATCTTCTCTCCGCAGCCACTTCGCTCAAAGACCCGCTCCAGAGAGATGTCAAGCCGCAGCAGATGACGGAGTTCGAAAGAGCTTTGTCCTCTCGGATGTTTCAGAGGATGGCAGCCATGATACCGTGGCACTTTCTCGATGGAGAGGATGCAGAGCGGAAATAAGAGCGCACTCAAAGAACTTTCTCATTCTCCGAGAAGTAATTTCTCGAATGGTTAGCTTGCAGCTTGGTTCCTAAGCAAGAATAGAGATGAACTTAGAGGAACATGACTTGCAGCCTACTTCAGATCCGAGCAGAAGAGACAGAAGGCCTAAAGTTGCTAAAGCAACTTCTAGGTTGATCATCGAGGATTCGGGAGAGAAGTTTGCCGAGATATCGATCCCAAGCGGAAGGAAAGGTAGAAGAGGAACTCACTGCGTAAGATGTGACAAAGTGACCAAAATACCACTCTTGGCCAAGCTACCACCGAAGGATCAAGCAGACACGCAGACATTGCTGGATGCTTTGTTCCTTAGGCTTGACAATGAAAAGGCGGAGAAAGAAGAGCTACAGAAGCAAATATCTCAATTATGTGAGATCATAGCCAAGGTTGCTAAATCTTCCGTTCAGCCCATTTCAAATAAGCAGTGAGTGATCATCTTATGCAGGAAATGGAAGATGCAAGCAATCAAGTAAAGGCTATTGATGAATGGAAGGATCTGATTATTCGTCAAGCTTCTGTGCAACTTGGAGAAGTGCCAGCCCGCCTAAAGGTTATGAACGATGCAGAAAATCAACTAAAGCAACTGATAGAAAGCATAAAAGGAATAAATACAGTTGCAGAGAGTAACCTGAGTGTTTTGGCCGAGATCAACAAGTCACGGAGATGTATCAAGTCAGCAGAGCAAATTGTGCCGATGGATCACCGAGAAGGGGAAGCAGCTAGAATTTGCAGATCTTCCGCTTGAGATCTGCAGAGTTTTGTCAAGAGGATGCAGTACTTGAGAGCGTAACATCGATTTTCTTGGATAGTGTTATTTCTTTCACCGAGGAAAGAGTGGATGGAGGTATTACTTCATACGTGCGGATTGCTTCTAACGAGGTGCATGATTCTCTGGAGGGTTCTCTTCGATGGTGCAAAAGAGGATTGATAAAGCCACCAAGCCTTTCACGATGAACTCTATCAAGAGGGTCGGTGACACCGCAGCATATCATGAGATTTGGGCCAAGTTTGAAGAAGTGGAAGCATGCAGAAAGTGTCAAATGAAGGATCACTGCAATTCAGATGTAAAAGGAAGCAAAGAGCTAAAACAGATGGAAAGATGCTCAACTATATGTTCGACAAGTATATCGAGATATCGAACAAGAAGAAGATGTAGATGTTACAATTTGGCATGACTTCTTCTATTTCTTTCTTCTTCTATTTTCTATGTTCCCGGATGGAATTGTAAACTTCTAAGTTATTGGTTTTGCAACCATTACTCGAAGTCATGAGGAACCTTTCTATTAGTTAAGTGATACATGTGTCACTTAAGAAGAAGTTAGTTGAGGATGATTGCCAAATGTCATCTTTACTTGTTGTTCATACTTTAGTTCAAATTGAGTCTTCTATTTGTACTTTCCTCCTACATTCTATAAGTAGGAGAAGAACCTTCGGGTTAATCATCGATCAGAATTTGTAAGAAGCAATCTTGTGTTCTAGACTTTGTGCTGAACCCCTGAGAGCCACTTGTTGCAGAGGAATACAAAGAAGCAGGTTTCCGGAGAACTTTGTGTCACGGTGTATTTTGTTTCTTGCTTCTAAATCTTAGATCTTTAAGTAAACTTTGTGTTATTTTAGATCTAGATCTAGAGCCGCCTTTGCTTTATAATTCGTGTGTTCAAATCTATTTGAGTTTCTTCTATGTGCATGCAATTAGCTCTCGCAATCTACTAATTAGGATGCACATCTTCCTTACTTTCTTCTCCTCAGTAATTCCTTTACTTTCTTCTTCTTTCATTCTTCCTTTCTTAAACAAATGCTTACTTGCTGCAAAACTTCTTAGTTATGGTTCATGAACTAAGTTGTTAAAGTAAAACCCCGATAGATAAAAACACATTTATAATATGTTCTCATGTATCTATATGATTCTAGGCATGCCATACATTCCATACATTTACTTTCCTTTAAGACTAATATACATTCCATACATTTAATTTCCTTTAAGATTGATATACATTCCATACATTTACTTTCCAAACCTCAACCTTGCTCTTTCCTATGATACATCTCTTTGCATATCCTTTGCATCTGCAACACATAACATTATAGATTAGAAAAAATATTCAAGGATTTGTACTATACATATAATAAAATGAATGTATTGTATTTAAGGACATTCAATACTCACTTCGCGTACACACTAAGTTGCTAAAAGACAAATGATGAAGAGGATTTGTTTCATTTATATTTGAGCCACCTACTGTTATAGGAAAAAAATGATCATTATGTTAGTCTTTGCCTCACATATTTAAGTTTCTTGCGAAGTCACATTCACACCAATAATTCAATGTTTTACCTGTAGGTTCCCCTTATTGTGTTTCTCTCCTCTTTGCACGATTGGTGTCGAAATTTGAAGCATTCATAGTCTTCAATGTGATTGTTCAAATCTTCTACAATGGTTGGCCTCTAAGTTGCACCACAACGACATCTTCTACTGGCACTAAACCAGGATGCATGTGGGGGATGGTTGTCTCATTGACATCTCCAATGAAAGTAAAATCTAGTGAATTTTATGCTTGTATTTATGTCTTAAACCTCTCAACACATGTAATGTATGCCTTAATTTTTCCATCTGTGCTTGGTGGTGTATCGGACACCGATTTAAGAAGTCTCTACACATGTTAATCCTGAAATTCGAACTAGGTTCTAACATCAACCCACAAGTCACAACTCGCTTTGGGAGTACATGTGACATATAAAACACTAGAAAGTTATTTATTATATCTCATATAAAAATAGATGTAGAATGAATACGGATATAAAAATACACTGGGTTTTTCAACCTCCTTGTACAATTGAAAACTAGTCTGATACCATACAAGCATGTTAACTATTTTTATGTGGACATGGGAAAATCTTGGCTACTACACTCATTCGTAACATTGGAATGTGAATACACATTGTCACCTACACATGAATGAAACATAAAGTCAGTCTTCTTTTTCCACAAGAAACAACATTGTAAATACAAACACAATTAACTATATGTGTTGAAAAACATCGTATGACTTAAAATAAGTGCAATACCATCAAGGCATATTAGCTTCTCTTTTCCAACACTAGAAAAACTTCACTACCACCCTGATTCACACCATTTTACCATGAATAGGCATTACCACCTACACATGAATACAACATAAAGTCAGTCTTCTCTGTCCACTACACAACCAGAAAACCAAAACAACATTAACAATACGAGCTGAAAAACACATTGTGGTTTTCAAGCTGCCTCTAGGAAAAAAAAACTCTTACCATCAAGTGTTATTGGCTATTGATGTGGCGATGTGGAGCCATATAGGAGTATGTCTTCATTTATACTTGCTTTTTTCCACATATGTGTCGGTTCCTACATGTGAATGGAACACAATTACAAAATGATGCTTATTTCCTTATGTCTTATGCTTAACAATTGACATAGATACTTGCACATATGATATGTTTGAATTACCTTCCACTTTTGGTGCTTGAAAAGATGACATTGAAAAATATCTCCTACGAAATTCCAATTCCTTCAACACATGCTTACATGTGTTTCCTTTATTAGCCCAAGCACATTCACATACGTGGAAGGCACCACATTACCTTACCAAATACCAAGTGTTGTTAGTTGTTTGACTCCTCATCCACAATTCATGTCCATCGAATGAAGCACAATGTAATCTATATACGGAACAATTTTTCCTTCTCAACCACTGTTAATAGTTGTCTTTATTTTTGAAGTTGATCAAGAAGTTAGATTTTTGCAACTTCCTCTTATGTTTATAAAATGGCTCCACCACATACACAAGTGTGTAGAAAAATGGTCCATCCGACGAGTACCATTTTTTTGTCTATCACACAAGTATTTGGTCTTCAGATAATAGTGGTAGGCCTTGATGGATGCATTTGTTCCTTGATTTGTGTGGGTGAATTTTTATAAAAAATCCCACATGGTTTTTCAAGTCAAATAGATGGAAAATTAATGATGCTATAATCCACGTGTAATCCTTTATGCTGAAAATTAACAAAAATGCATGAAGACTCTTACTCACCAATATGTCCTTCACTATCACACCAAGTCTTCTTTAAGTACTTGTTGAACTGAGTTTCCTCTTTGAATTTTTCAAGCAAGTCTTGAATCATTTGGAAGGTGTAATCTTCATGCATTCCCATAGCATACATGAGGGTACCCAATATCTCAAAAATCTTCCACCTCAATTCCTTGCTAGTATATTTGCATACATTTTTCAACCATGCCCTGCACACATGCCATAGACATAGAAGTACACAATAAAAAAATACTTCTAATGGCTTGGATTTCAATTGACGCATCATTGATAATGAAGGCATTAATCACCAATCGAGAACGAAGAATATTTCCTCATTTTTGGACATCCACCAACCACCATTAGATGTATTCAAACTTATTCCTTGATGAAACAACCCATGTTGGTGTAGCAATTTTTTAACACAATGAGATCCCTCTCCACCATAAGTTCGAGCTTTTGGTGTGACGACAAGTCGTGAAACTCTGATACCATGTAATTAAGCGCGCCAGCCCCATAGTAGTGCTTGGATGGGTGACCTCCCGGGAAATTCCCGGTGTCACTACCTCCTAATACTATTGGGCCTGATTGGGTGTATACCTAGCTCCATTGTGCGGGAGGGTGTTGGCGTAGCAAGCTGTTTAACATGATGAGATCCCTCTCCACCATCAGTTCAAGCTTTTGGTGTGATGACAAGTCTGTAGCTTTAATACCATGAAAAATCGAGCAACAAGATCTAGTACAGGAAGAGCAAGCACAGATAAATAACTCAGAGGAGAAAATAATAGGAACACAATAAGAGGAACAGAGAAAATAGATTAATCTCTGATATTCTCACCATACGGAGAATCATTTAAATAGGAATAATAGGTAGTTTGACATTCCTAGATAATAGGAATGTCAAGCTAAACTAGGAGATAACTAATTCCATACAAGGAGTTGGAGATAATATCTCAACAATGAGTGTATGGGAGTTAGAAAAACTCTCCTAATTAAAAAAATAAAATTACTTGCTCTACATGAGCTTATTCGGTGTAATTTAATAGATTTACACCAACAACAGGCACCCCAAACTCTTGTTCATAAAAAACAAACAAGGTGTATAATTGGTAGTACAAGAAAAATGACAACAAATGTTAGCCACGAGTGCAATATAAAAAAGGAAAAAGTACCAATGATACAAAAAGAACGAATCTTTTGAAAATTCATTTGGATTACTTATGCCATATTTATTTGTGGAAAATGTTGAATCCATGGAGATTATGGAATTCTGTGAATGTTGTACCATTATCTCACACATCCATGGTGTTTTGCAACCCATAATGAATGGAATGGTGTTTCCATTTGGCCATTGATAGAAGAAAAAGAGGTCCCTCTCTTCCACATGCCATAATTTCATGCTCATGGAATCATCAACGTGCTTTTGAGACCACTTGGAGCAAACTATTTTCCATGCATTGATCACATCCTTTCTTGTTAGGAATTGGTCCCTCTTATTCAACATACCCACTAAGAAGGGATCCTCTATATGTTTTTGATATACCGTGTCCACAAGAACACCCATCAACAAAAGAATCTTAATGTAAATTTTGCATTCGTTTGATAAGTGTGGGGCAATAGAAACACGAGGGTCATTGGTAGTGTCATTTACGCCATGAAAACACTCACCATTTTCATCATAATGAAACAAATCATTGTATATTATAATCGCGACCGTCGGTCTCCCATACATCACCTTCACATTGAAGTGGCATTGGAAACCCCTTTTATTTTGATGCCTCCTCACTCTTTTACCTGTTGGTGGCTTATTTCTATTGTCCTCAGGACCATATGCACACCAATAGCTGTAATTAAAAACATTAACATCAAATGCCATACAAATGTTTATGAAAAACATGTAAAAAAATAGTGTTACACAAGGTATGAACCAAGAATATGTCTTCGTTGTATGCTCATTGTAATCAAATTTATCAAAGATGTTGTGTTTTTGCAGGTATGAAAGTAGTCTCAACACTTTCAAGGGAACCTTCTCCCTTTACAAATGCCTTGAGTCTTCCAAGTGGGATGGTTGCACAAAGGTTGATGTTAGGCTCATCCCCGATTGGGGTCCATTCCAATTCTTCACCCGAGAATTGAATTTTATCCTCTCCTATCTCTTGGACAGAAGACTATACATGCTTTCCCATTTTTCCTCCTTCCCATCCTAACAAATATTACATGAAGTTGGCATCGTTAATGAAACAATGCAATATTACAAACAAAATGGCAATACAAAATAAATTAGTATATCATATATCTGATTAAAAATATGACATTGTAATCAGTGGGAAAAAAATATATCATGGAAATCAAGGATTGACAAAGATAAAAATTAAGAAATGAGTGTTATTTCTATTTCATATAGCTAGATATACATGTTAGGAAAGAGGGTTGTACTTTATTTTCTTTAATATGGATTCAATATTGTGAGTGTTCGATAAGGATTGCCCATATAAATTCAGGGGCATCATTGAAATATTCATGTATTTCATCACAAGGACGATAAAATAGAGCTTGACACATAAATAGAAAGAGCATGACCTCCTTCCTTAAATTGCAATGCAACAATAACAATCAATCTTCCCAAGTTGGGAATAAGCTTGATACAAGACTCATTTTTGGAGGATATAGAGATTAGATTGGATAAGTCACATTTTTTGTGTTCTTATTGTTCTCTCTCTTCATCAAATTTTGAAAAACACGGTGTGTTTTTCAACATGTGAAAAACACATTATGTTTCAACATGTTCAAAAATGCATGTGTTTTTCAACACTATGTTTTTCAACATTGTGTTTTTCAATACTTCACTACTTCTATTACCTATAGAGATGACTCTATATATTGTTTAATGAATTTTATGTATTCCAATTCCAATCCTACAAAAATTTCCTAACCGATAAAACCATCAAGTACTAAGATTTATATATTAAAAATTCCTTTCCACCAATTAGGATAATTCGTGTTCAACAAAATTTTCACACAAAACCCATTATTGGCCAATTCAAATTTTGAGGATGAATAATCCAAAAAGAACACTCAACTTGAACTTTAATAAGGGAGAGTAGAATATATAATAAGATGATTAATTAGATGCAAGAAAAAGATATATAATGTATTATGAGAATAGGTAGTGATCAAAAGAAGGGTTATAGATAAATCTTTATGATGAAACAAAATGTTTCTAAGCCTTGTATTAGGAATCTAATTAGTGTATTACCTGAATGAAAATATGTTTTCTAATGTTGTTATGAATAATTTATGCATTATATTTAATTATTTAAAATGTAATTTAAATCTCGTAAGTTTGGTTTTGATTATTTTAAATAAATGATGTAAAAACTCACCTAATGTATTACACTTATTTTCAAGTATTGAGCTTACCATGCTTAAGAGTCGGTTTCTCATTAGGGAATTGGAATAAATTTCACATACTATTGTGATGGTGTAACCATGATTTCCTTTCATTCCCAATCCATGTGCTTAATTAATATTTACGTAGAGATTTATAAGTTCATAAAACCATATATCCTAATGTAATATTAATACTCATCTTCATTTTTTGTTTTGTTTTTAAACTAATATTCAATTCTTTGTTAGAGTCCATTTATTGGCTTAAACAATAGAAATCAAATACAAATATAGTTATCTTCCATTATCCAAAAGAGATTGCATGTAATGTCGAATACAAGAGAGTGTTTAAAGTTATTTCTGGTCAAATGAATTTTATTTTACATGATACTTCTATTGAATTAAATCTTGTAATAATCTTCAGCATGTGCATGAATTAGTTACTAATTCATTGACATATGAGTTGGATACCTTCTCACTTTATCACATTTAATCTAAATCATCTTCACCTTTTTAAGAGACACTCCATTGTTTATTTATTTGTACTAATTTTGGTTTGAAGTTCATGGAACATCCCTTAAGGGCATTTTCCTTTTGGGGTTCTATGAAAAATATTTTTGATTTTTGACAGACCATTGTTAATATTCTATTAAATTTGGTCATATTCAAATTAACACAACAAAAAATAGTCTTGTATTAACTTGTTGCTACAATTTTATAATGTATGTATGACTATTTGATCTGAAAATAATCAAGTTTTTATCTACCTAATCTTGGACCCTTGTAGGCTTTAAATATTTGCTGACAATTTGCTCCTTTTAAGTAATCAATTTAAAATTAATGCAAGACAATAAAGACAATTACACAATGATTGATTACGAGTTCGGAAATTGCCTACGTCTCCGGGTTCTTTCGAACTGTTCCACTAGTCAAAACTTGTAAGTTACAATAGTACTTTCACAAGAAAACCTAATGGAAACTATTTAGAACCTACTTAGAAGAATAACTAGACCTTTAGATGACAAGGGTGAAAAATAGCACCCGACTTCCCCTTTCTTGGTGTATTCGGCAAGCTTGATGGCACCAGCTCCACTGTTTGGAATCCTCCGGTTCTCGATCAGCCTTCTAGATGCTTCATAATGCCCTATGGCACTCTAGTCGATATTCTAGGCTTCACAATAATTTGGTGTGGCGCTATGGGCACTTAGGTAGTATTAATAACTCCTAGTCACAATAATTTTAATTTATTATTGCCTAAAAAATAATAGGTCAATAATAATTAAAATAATAATGCCTAAATAAATTAGGACTTCACACAACTATGCCGTTGGCATGGCATCTAACTCTCCTCTTGGCTCGATCTCCACCTTTCCGAGCTCTAGGAATGAGCTTCTCCGTTGTGTCTCATGTGTGTGTGTTACAAAGAAATGGGTTCCCTATTTATACAAAAATAGGGCCCTTAAATAATGCATTTAAACAATATCTTAAGGCTATCATTAGCCTAGCCATGGCATGGGGATGGGTTTATTATCCCATTTTGGGTGGCATTTTTTAAAGTGGGTTATCCCACATAAGGTGGGGAGGATATTTGTTTAGGCTTAATAAAGCCTTTTCCACACAAACATAGTGGTCAAAGGACCACTTGAGGCTTAACTGCCCCACCTCCTTCTCCTCTCCATGTGGAAGCTTCCATGCATGGGCCTTTGCCCCCTACCACCGCTTCATCTCCTATCCACCATGTGGACTTAGCATGTTTGGTGGTTATGTGGGTAAGTGGTGGTTATACTAATGTTTGAACATTAATATGAAGGTTGATATATATATGTGTGGTATGTGGCATAATGCGTGGCATTTGGGAATAATGTGTGGCAAATAATTACAAAGTAATATGAAATTCAACCCACATGAAATATGACGAATAAGACCACTGTCGACCCACGATTGGAAAATTGAACTCGTGGTGGCAAGCCACATGGTGGTTTGAGGACCCACCACGTCGGCGATAAAATAATCATCCTCACGGCGGTCGGGCTCCCCTCCATAACAAAATTTGAGCCTCTTGTTCCAATGGGCTATTCCATTTTATGATTGTCGAAGACCGGTGGTTAAAACCAACAAATGAATCCCTTTGCATTTTTGCCACATGTCACAGTGCCTTTGGTCCAATATTGACCAGTTGACTTTCCCGTTGACTGAACTTTGACCGAACATAACTAGAGCTCCCAATGTTTGTTTATTGCGTTCTCATAGTCAATGGAAAGCTCTCAAAATGATATTCTATACTGAAACAATTTAGGGATGTTTAGGGAACTTTTGATATCAAAAATGATCCCCGATCACTATTATATAGCCATCTAAATAGGAAAACCAACTTCCTATTTTATAGGATCTAATAACCAGGGATAGTCATGGGTACTAACAAATAACAAATTATAACCCATTCAAATATAAATACAGGTTTAGCTTACTAACCACCTACTAACCATTACCATATTTACTTTTACCATTTACTAACTACCATATTAAATATATATTTACCATACGGTAAACTCAAATCACATGTGAACACTATATTCCTAACATTCCCCCCCTTAGTGTTTATATGGTAGTAAAATAACTTTCAAATTTCCTTTGTGGCTTGTCACCCATGCTTGCTCATGATATTGGCACACACTCTAATAGAAGGTAGAAGAAGGACACATCAACTTCTTATCAACCATGCAATCGTCGGGAATATGTCTAACCGATGAGGATACGAACACACTCAAGAATCGTTTGCTTATCAACCAGGTCACTCTAGATAACACATTTGACCTAGCAAAGTGTAGGAACACATTTGAACAACCTTAAATGGTTTTCAAGAGGCTAACCAAAAACCTAGATATGAACATGAACACATCTTACTACTCAACCTCTTCAAGACTCATGATGCTACATTTCATTATGTTATATGTTCTTCACTATATTATTATATTTGGGAATTATGTATGAATAAAAGCATCTACTAGTGAACATGAAAGAACCTTTGTTCTTATTTCTCACACCATACATGAATTATGAAAATTGCAAGTAAAAACTAAAAACTAAAAAAACACACTGCACACACACATGCCACCAAATAATTTTGCATGGCCCCGTCGTTGGTGACTGACGAGAGGTCGTTGATTGAACTCCAACCTCATGTGCCTCATTACTCTAACACATGTTGCTAGTTTAGCTGGATTTGAATTGGATGCTCAATAAGTTCCACATTGGGTTTATTTTGTCTCCCTCGCAATGTGAAACATTTTATTTGTCGGAAGTCGGGTAACACCAAAAATGCGTCTGTAAGGCAATTTTTTTATTTTTATAATATTTTGACTCTTGACTCAATGAAGTGGATGTGACAACAATAAAATTATGATTTTAAAGAGTGAATCAATATAAACACATGGACGACGATGAAAATGACAATATCGACTTTGGCTATGACTCTTTGATAATTAAGGACTAAATGACTCGAGTTTGGGACTAATTGACAAAATAACTATGGATGGATATTTTGATTTTGACTCAACAAAAAAATGTATAAAAATGACTTACATATAACCCTTTTTACATTGTGTGATTATATACAATATTAGATTTGTAATATAAATTTAATTACAAATCTTAGGGACAAATGAATGAGACTATTAACATGGATTTGAC
Source organism: Taxus wallichiana var. yunnanensis (assembly GCA_018340775.1). Classification (NCBI taxonomy): domain Eukaryota; kingdom Viridiplantae; phylum Streptophyta; class Pinopsida; order Cupressales; family Taxaceae; genus Taxus; species Taxus wallichiana. The sequence continues at coordinate 320,313,530 of CM031235.1, read as the reverse complement.
ACAAAAATGATTACTAAGACTTTGAACGAGACAAAGACTTATTAATTTTGAAAGACTAATAACAACTAATATTTTGTTTAAAGTGACTCTTTTAATGACACTCGAGGACTGGTTTGACAATCCTAAAATAATCTCTAAAGAAATAACAATACCAAACCTAAAAACAAAATACTTAAAGCTATTGGCATAAGTTAGATCTCACACTATCCAAGCACGTTTTTGGTGATACATGGTAGATATGACGCTACAACTATGAATGCATACGACCCATAAATGACACCTTCCATGGAAAATCATATCCTTTTCTCCTAAAAATGTTTCCTTCAACTCTTGAAGAGATGGTAGCTACGTCCACCCAATTATGATCAATGAAAGCTAATGTTTAATTTGACCCAACACACTCATGTGCGAGATGGTATCACGATGAGGTAATGTAGAACACCAGCTAGGCACAATATTTGACATAGCGTGCGGGATGAAATACCAACTTGGGCCCGCTGGTCCTATCCCTCACGTATGTTTGCAACGAGGGTGATGTGGCATGTTGTGTATGTGGAATTTGACTAACCCTTTCCGTCTGTCTCCGTCTCCATATGCCTTCGTATTTTTCTGTCTCTTTTTGTTCAATAAAATTATTGAAGGCCATCACATCAGTCAAATCATTACCTGTGAAGTAATAAATTTCCAATTCAAATTCTAAATTTACCCGCTCATCCATTCTATTACCCTTATATCCTGCTCATAGTTTCATTATACCATGCTCTGCTGCAGGATGTCTTCATATAGTTGGTTCACAAAGCCAGAAACAGGTTTTTGAAAGAACTGTCGCTGCTACCTCCAGTATATTGTTCAATAATGGAAAATCACCAAGTGATTGGCTCTTTGGATTTGGCCTCCGTTGCCATTGAATCTGACTATTTCTCTCCAAGACAGGTCACAGTTCAACGGTGAATCTCTTGTTTTGATTGTGGTAGTTTCTTTGTTCTGTTATGAATTTTTTGATATATATACATATATATAATGATGAAAATTCTAACGAAAATATGTTGCTAGGATGTGGAGAACACAACATCGTTTGGGAATATCTGTGGGGTAGAAGGATTTCATCCATTGGCTTTGCGCATTATAGGAAATAAAGACACCGCCATCGACTTGCAATGTTGGTATTTTGAGACATATTGTTCAATCAAATGGGACTCATGGGAGGGCATTGTACCTTCAATTGTTTCACCCAAAACAACGTTGAGTTCATTTTTGGGAGTGCATTCTTCTGCGTATCTAAATACCAAATTTCTATAATTCTGAAATGTCAACATGTAGCGTCGACTCTGACTAATTACAAAGTTTAATGGAGTTTAATGGAATGTCAGAAGTGATTACAAAATAATGGAGTTGAGTCCAAAGGAACATGTAAGAAAAATTTCCCCCACTATCCAATATTGTATGTTATTAATTTCCTGAAGTGCACGCTATTCAACCGAGTTGTTTGAGAAAAACATCATTTGATTTGGACATGGTAAGGTAATGAGCCTATTCTGTATTAGATAATTAAAAGAATCCGTGTCTCTCTCAGTAAACAATATTTTGAGGAATACACAATGTTATTATTTGATGTACATTTCGATTACTGTTTTTAAGTAAAACCTTTATAATATTTTTTTTAATGAAAATACATTTGCTGTTTTTCATCTTGCATTGATTGAATGCCCATCCCCATCTATTCGGGCCATAATGACGAGAGGCCGCCGATGAAGAAGAGAAGGGAGATGCGGCTGTTTTGATCAAGCTATGATGATGAGGTAGACAACAGAGCCGGATCCGACCTCTTGTCTCTCGTTAGTACGCCTTTACCCTCTTATCCATCAGGCGATGGGGGATAAGATAAGATAGTTCGGGGTGGGGGTGGGGACTACGGTAATACTTGTCCCTCGGGTTAATCCCCCCGAGAGGGGTCTATCTATAGAGAGGGGGGCCTCCGGATAGAGAGATATGGGTTAGCCCCTCTCTCTATTCTCTATAGAGAGGGCCCCCTACCACCTCCCACCTCCCACCTCGGGGGCGGCTCTCTCTAGTTGGTTCTATTTATTGGGTTTTAAACACTTTTATTGTATTTTATTTGAATTTTTTATTTTTATAAGGAGGTAGTTTTATTTCATTTTATTCGTATTTATAATTTTTAATCTAATATTTTTAGTTAAGGAACTTGCTTAATATCATAAATATTTGTTATTTAGTTGAAGAATTAGGAGTGAGGATGAGCGAGGGGATTTTTAGAGTCATAAAAATTAATCATTCAACTATTATGTTATTGATAGGGCCACTTCATTATGAAGTCATTTTTATTAGCATAATTATCATGAAATAATGATGTTTATATGTTATTGGAGACCAAGTCAATCAACCAATATGGAAATATTTTTTATTTGAATGGTGAATTATTGTCCATTGGGTTTCTCGACAATCAACCTTTTATTTTATAGATATAATAGTTTAATAAATATTAAATAATTAGACATCTTGAGAAAAGAACATAGCATGCAATAGAAATTGGTCAAAGTTTTGACAAAAAAGAGACAAACACCTATATTTTGGGTGAGAACATAGTTTAATATTGTACATATATGTATGTATTAAAAGCCATTTCTTTTGCAACCTCCACCAATCCTTGCTTTCTGTCATGTTATTGTTTCCATCATGTTTCTTGTTTCTCGTCCTTGGTAACATAGGTTAGGAACCATCTATAAGGTTGTTATGCTATAGAGATCATGGACCCCAAGTCCATAGAAAGAGATTGTATTAGAACATGTACATCTCGTTAGTCACTTTGGGATTCTTTTGTTTAGAAAAAAAGATATAAAGTTGGACATAAACATTATCACTCCATCTTATTTATAGCATGTTATTTAAGAATTAGTTAACTCCTTGAGATAATGTTAGTTTATATAATAATGTTTTTGTTTAGGCAACAAATATGGAAAGAACATGAAGAGTGAAATCTTATAATTTCCACTTTAGTCTAGATAAATATGTCAACGTTTATGTGCTACACGAGTGAGTAAGATGATAGATGATGTTTTTTACATTCATGGAAGCAATTGTAATATGTGTTTTTAAAGATTGTTTTGCACTGCATATTGTTGTGAATCTTTCAAAGTTGTTTCATTTAATTACTTTGAAATTATTTCTAGTTCATTCCCTTCTACTTTGAGTACAAAAATTTAGCAACATATTACATTGCTACCCCTAATAACGATGATTCAACACATTACTCTTATAGAAGATACTCATTGTATTATATCAAACTATAATATTAGATCTCTGTGTGCCTACATGATCCATATCAAAGTAGGTTGTTGTTCCACGTAATACGTTGTTGCAGCAACAACAGACATTTTAATGTTTTTTTGCACTACATAACATTATGAATCTTTTGAAAGTTGTTTCATTCAATTACTTTTGAATAATTTCCAATTCATTCCCTACTACTTTTAGTATAATAATTCAACAACGTATTACATTGTTACCCCTAATAACAATGACCTAACACATTACTCTTACATAAGATACTCAATGTACTATATAACACTACAATGTCAAATATTAATGTTTCCAAATGATCTATATCAAAGTAGGTTGTTGCTCAACACAATACGTTGTTGCCTTGATGACATGCATTTTAATGTTTGATTTGCATTGCATAGTGTTCTGAATCAATTCAAAGTTGTTTCGTTCAATTTTTTTGAATAATTTCCAATTCATTCCCTCCTACTTTGATTACAATAGTTCAACAACGTATTACGTTGTTAGCCCTAATAAATTATGAACGATTAAATTATTATTACAATATATGGTTATTATACTATATAAAACTGTGATGTCAAAGTTTTATATGGCTACAAGATATATATCAAAGTTATAGGTTGTTGTTCCATGTAGTACGTTGATGTGTCGATGACCTGTATTTTTAGTGTTTCTTTTGCACTGCATAGCATTATGAATATATTCAAAGTTTTTTCATTCACTTGTTTTGGAATAATTTCTAATTCATTCCCTCCTACTTTGATTACAATATTTCAACAACGTATTGTATTGTCACCCCTAATAAATGATGAACGAACACATTATTCTTACAAGATATATTGATTATACTATATAAAACTATGATGCCAAAGTTTTATGTGCCTATAAGATCTATATCAAAGTATGTCGTTGATCCACATAATATGTTTTTATGTTGATGACATGCATTTTTATTATTTTTTGGGACTGCATAGCATTATGAATATAATAAAATTTGTTACCTCCAAAACTTGCATTTTGTATTTTCATTTTGAAATGCATCATGTGATAAATTTATTCAAAGTAATTCACATCAATTATTTTGGAATAATTTCCAAGTCATTTGGTTGATGCTTCAATTACAACAATTCAACAACATACAATGTCATACCCATGATTCACAAATTTATACTCATATTGAACATTTTTGAATGCGGTATTATACTCATTGAGTTTCAACCTATACCATGATTATTTTCATATACACATTTGGATTTTACAAGTGATGGTAAAAAATTTCAAATAGGTTCAGACTATGTATTGCAAAACAATCATTGAAAATGCTTATTTTTGAGGTAACAACGTAGTAAGTGGAATAAAAATCTACTTTTATATAGATCATGTATGTACATGAAACTTTGACATAACAATTTTGAACGATATAATGAGTATTGTTTATAAGAATATCATATTGGATCATCATTGTTAGTGACCTAACAACGTAATATGTTGTTGAAATGTGGCAGTCAAAGTATCGTAGAACGTATTGGAAATTATTTAAAAATAATTGAATGAAATCATTTCTATTATATTCTATTAAATTCCGACCAGACTTGCACATGAATAACACAAAGAATAAGAATATTATTTCTCTGTATATCTTTCATATGAATAGATTACAAATATATAGGAAGAAGATTCCTATAATTAGGAGATGCACGATCTCCACTATTCTCTCGCAAGAATCTACTTGATAATGACACCAATATAAATAAATTAACATAAATAAAAAAACCAAAGTAATGCCACCAATAAAGGTAAGTAAATACAATAATGTAAACATGAATTCATATATGTAACATTGAATACATACAATTACAGATTCCAAATTGAATATGACTATCAATCGCACATGAAAGGTGCAATGAAGATGAAATGGGATGTATAGAAGAATTAACACTTGAGGAGTGAAACATTTCTCTAGGAAGAGTGGAGATGAAGAGGGAGTTGAAACATTGCTTTCAAGATTATGATTCTATCTATTTATATTGGTACTCTATATTTTTTTGAGATTTATTAGTTTGGTTGTAGTGGTGTGGTTCATGAATTCAAGAGGGGGAGATGTTATGCTTTAGCATATCAATCACCAAATTGAAATGAGAAGGTAAACATTGGAGCATTCATCTCATGTTCGGGTGAGATCTGAAAAAGTGACATTTAAAGGATCATTAGCATCATCATCTATCACCATAATAAAACTATGATTCCCTATTAAATTTTTTCATTAAGAATATGAGTTATGTGAAATAAGGCATGCCCAAATCATACACTCGATTATCTCATAGAGGTGGGAGCATAGAGTGATGTCAAAGTAGTGTTGCATACAACACGGATGGGAGATTTGTCTGTGCATAGTAGAGATTTGTGTGATCCATTCTCTCAAATAATCTCCACTATGCACACAATCTCCCATATATGTTGTATGCAACACTACTTTGACATCGATCTATGCTCCCACCTCTTTGAGATAATTAGAGTGTATGATTTGGGCATGCCTTATTTCACATAACTCATATTCTTAATGAAAAAATTAATAAGACTAATGTGTTGGATCATCGTTATTATGGGTCACAACAAATTACGTTGTTGAATTGTTCTATTCAAAGGAAGAGGGAATCAATTAAAAATTATTCAAAAATAATTGAATGAAATCAATTGAGTAAGGTCATAAAACTATGTTTTACAAAACAAGCATGGAAAATATATGTTTTTAGGTAACAACATAGTAGGTGGAACAATAAACTACTTTGATATATATCCTGTATGCTCATAAAATTTTGACATTGCAATTTGAAACAATATAATGAATATTGTTTATAATAATAACGCATTGAGTCATCATTATTAGGGATAACAACGTAATCTATTGTTGAATTGTTGTAGTAAAAGTATCGAGACAATGCACTAGAAATTATTCCAAAATAATTAAATGAAATCACTTTGATTGTATTCCTCACACTATGCATTGCAAAATGAATATCCAAAATGTAAGTTTCATAGGTAACAACGTATTAGGTATAGAAATCATGCTACTTTGACACAATGCATATACTCACACCTTTAATTGACACTATATTTTAATAAAATATATAGAGGATAGTTTGTAATTAAAGTGCATTGCGTAAGAATTATCAGGGTAAAAAATGTTATTCGTTGTTGACATGTAGTAAAAATATCAAAAATTAAATATAACACTATAAACTTTATAAAAATACACAATTTCATATAGAGATTACAAGGCAGTGACAAATCTTGTGATAGGTTTATCCTAAAATTACATCACCACTTCCTACTGAGATTTCATAAAAAAATGATATGATACTCTGCAGACATCTGAACATATATAAATGACATTGAAAGATCTTGTGAGAACTTCAATACGAGCATTTCTCTAGTGTTCATCATAGCAAGTCCCAAAATTTGGTATTGAGTATTGTTTATAAATGACAAAAGAATGCACTCCCAAAATTTGGTGTTTATGCTCTTATGTTGTTAAGGCTTTCATTCGGAAAATACTCATAAACAAGCGACCTTTCCATCCCTCCAACACAACATCCCAATAACTTCACAAGGTTTTCGATCTTGAACATTGGCCACCAACATCACTTTATTCAAAACTCTCTTTTCCCTTGTGTAGATCTTTCAAACAAAGATTTTCACCGCTATCTACTTTCCATCTCTACTTTTTGCGGTGGGCTGCAACTTGTGCAATCTTGGATGTTTCATTCCAGACACACATTGTCCACATGTCCATGTAGAAGATGCCCTCCTCTTTTGATAGTCCTGATCAATGGCATTTGTCTCTAATTATATCCTTGCAGCGCCTTGATGAAGACGGCAGATCGTAGACTGTTCTATACAATTACAATCAAGTTTTCTATGGATTTGCAGCTCACCCCGCAAGCTGAGGCCTAGGAGAAGATGGATGGAAGGGAGTGTGTGAGTCTGGGACGCTGAACGCGTCTCACTGTAATAAGAAATTGATCGGCGCAAGATTTTTCTGTAAAGGCTGCAAATGGGCCTATGGACGAGGCCGAGAAGTACATATCTCCAAGGGATCAGGCCGATCATGGCACCCACAACGGCTTTGGAAGACCCTATCCTCATGGCATGAACTATATCCAGTTGCCCTGCAACGAAATAGGGGAAAATGAAGCTATGAGTGGGATATTAGGGAAATGGAATGAATGAGCGGTAAAATTTAAATTTTGAATTAGAAATTTATTAGCTCAAAGGTAATAAATTAACTGATATGATGGACACAACAAGACAGACGGAGACGGAGGAAGATGGAAAGTGTTGGTAAATTGCCACATCAACATCTTCTACATCACCCCTCCTTGTGAAGTTACGTGAGGGATAGGCACAACTGCCACTCGGGCCCAACTTTGATGTAAGTTGACTACGTAAGTATCCCCAATTAGCTTGACACAACGTCAAACGGAGAAGGAGAATTTGATGCATGCAAAACAAGATCAAAAGTTTTATAGTAGTCTATAACTATGAGTAATGGATGGATTTGCAACTATATGTGCATGGAGGGTGATGACTAGGGTGTCTTTGGTGGCTGGGTGCAACGTATGATCCTTTTTCTTAGTCCTTATGCCTCCCTGGTTCGCTAAGTATCTCCGGATCTTCATCGTCAAAGTATAAGATACAGACTGTAACCCCAAATGAAAACATCAAATCCAAATGCAAAATGTATTGCCCACTAAAATATTTTCTAAACTAGTCAATAAAATTTGAAACTACCTTCTTCTCTGAAACACACTTCCATAGGGGCAATATTGTATAACACTTCCCCTTAACCCTAATTATATCATTTAAGTTTTCCTGCTTTGATACCAAATATTAAATTTGGTCAGAGTCGAATCAAAGACAACAAAAGATAGTCTTCTATTAACTTGTTGCTGCAATTTTACAATGTATGTATGGTTATTATATAGCCATCTAAATAGGAAAACCAACTTCCCTTTATAGGATCTAATAACTAGGGATAGTTACTTGGCACTAAAAATAAAAATTTATAACCCATTCAAATATATATAAGTGTGTAGCTTACTAACACCTACTAATCAATCCCATATTTACTTTTAGCATTTAATAACTACCATAGTAAAGATATATTTACCACATGGTAAACTCAAACCACATGTGAACACTATATTCCTAACATATTCATGATATATTTTAGTTTGAATGTAAATTCTATTTATGAAAACTTATAGATGTAGATTTACACATTAATTTAACGTAAACCCTATAATGGTAAAATAAAAAACTATAATATTTAGGAAATAAATAGGGAAGAATGTTTTCTACTTCTTATTTAATGGAGGATGAAATGTAAGACAACATTATAATTTTATTTGCATCAAAACTCAAAGTTAAAAAGAGATAATGAGTGTTGTTAATAATATTAAGAGTGTTAAATAAAATATAAATAGATTAAATACTATTTTTTTAGGAAGGAAATTATAAAGAAAAGTCAATGCTCTAACACAAAACAAGTTATATGAAATTATCTTGTCTGTTCCCATGAATTTTTGAACAAGTTATAAGGATTAAGTCTATATATTGGATTATTATATATACAATATGTAATAGAAAATATGGAAAAGCGAGATGCTATCTATTCTTATATTTAACAAAAAGAATTGCATTGCTTCCTTGTTCGATCTTTTTGGCACATTTTTTGGCTCTTTTATAGGTTTCAAACTTTCGATTGGAATCCCCATTTTCTTCAATTTGTGGGGAGGCTCATATTTTTGTGCATCTTCCATCGATTCATACGCCAAGCCATATCCTCTAGAGTGGGAGCCAATGGTGTGGAATTTGGAGAGGTAAATCATGATTTTTTTGGTAAACTTAGTCGATCCTTCGTCATTGTTGCAATTTTTGGATTTGGAGGTTGAATCATCCTATAATGCAAAACATTCACAACAAAATGGCACCTTCTAAAATCATCCTCCCTACGAAAATGTGGAGTTGTTATTGTTATTCCAACTGGATCAACATGAATGAAACTTTGTGTTTTCATTTTCACCAACCAATAAAGCAACTAAATACAAAACCATCCATGCAAAAACAAACATACAATGTACGTTAGTATGTTATAAGGCAAAAAACTAGAACAAAAATAAGCATAATCTAAGATGACAAACATATGGAAAGGAAAAAACTATTTTAGAAAACTATGCAAGACAAAATGACGTAAGAACAATTTCTCTTCGGTGAGAAACTTTAAAAATCTTTGCACAACATAGTCTACCACCCAACTAGGGGCATATCAATGTGGCATCATAAGAGGCAAGCCCCTTCAACACATAATGATTCTTGGCTTTAACAAAGGCATAGCCCCCATATACCGAAATGAGAAATGAGAGTGTGACAAGAGAGAATTTTATTTTCAATTTACATACAATTATAACCTTACAATTTTTTTCCATACAATAAAGAAAACAAAACATACTCAAATGTTTTTCCATACAAAAAAATTATCTACACATTAACATTATTTAAAAATATAATGAATAAAGAAAATAAAACATACTCAAATATTATTCCATACAACAAAACTAAGAGATTTTTTTTTTTCAAATAAAAAAAGAGGCACTAGGCCTCACTATTATATATATATATATATATATATATATATATATATGTATAGTAATAAAAGACCATAAGAACAGGGAAAGAGAAATTATAAAATAAAACTATTTGTTCTCTTCGTCCGAAGAGCTGGTTACCATAACTGTAGTAACATAGACATTCCTGTATTCATCCTTAATCATCAGAGATGCCAAGGAATTGGCTAGGTTGGAAGCCTCAAACTACTCAGTAGGAATTTGTAAGGCAGAGAAAATACCATCAATATTTTTACCTTATAGCATGTTTTCCACGACCATGTCCTTAGTAAGCTACCACATTTGATCCAGGTTTCAGCTGCATCAAACCCCAGCTATTCCAAATCATCATGAAGGGCATAGGAATTATTGGTGCTTAGAAACATAGTCTCACTACCATAATTATACGAGCCAATTTGAGAGTATCCATGCATGGGTTGGATTTCCACAGATCATTCATGACTTTTACCACCTCCTCAACCATAGTTGTTTCATCTAGTCTTGTGGAAAGTTGCACCCTTAGGAAATTGGTGGCCATCAACCTAAGGAGTCTAGGTTCTTTAACTCACGATGAGCACTGTTTCTAGTATTCCATTTCCTCCTTAGTTTGTAACTTTGGTACCCATGTTTATCAAATGAACATCATTAAATAGTTGTTTGAGTTTCAAATCATTTACTAGGCCGAGGAAGGAATAATGCACATATTCTAAGTTGAATCATGGAACAAATTCTCCTACATTTCTCTAATTGTATTGCTTACAATATCCTTTCCTTTGTTCTCCCTTGTCCTCTTCTCCATTCCTCCACTGCTATCTCCTTTCTCCATGCAATTAGAATGTTATCCGTATGGTAGAGATTTACGAAATCCACACACACACACACACACACACATAAGCCACTTTGACACCGAGAGATAAATATCCTAAATTCCAATGGCGGTGTTTATCCTTCACGAGACTCACCATCCTCTCGAGCGAGATATGCTACAAGAGTGGGATAGCTAAGTCTTGTGTGATTGAGACGAGTTGAAAAAAGCAGGGGGACTCAAGTAAAGCAAGAGGAGCCATGGAAGGAAGTCAAGGAAGTGTAATAGGGGAAAAAACCAAAGTGACCAAATGTGCGTGAGAAGGCATCGGTTTATGTTTAATAACCTCAACTTGTTTGATAGGATAAAGTGGATGCAACAACAATATTGTTATCAACTACACAATAAGTGGAGATTGAGGCTTTTAAAGGACCTTGCGAAGCACCCTTTTTGTTAGTGATAGTGGTTCAACCATCATAAGAGGGAGTGACCTTAGATATTTTTGGGGGTTTATTAGTGAGAGCAAGATGAGAGTTGGCCATAAGAGAAAACTCATGAATCATGTGCTCGGATGACTGACAACAAAAAAAAGTATTAGGTAAGTTTATGCAAATCATCCTTTGGTCGAAATGTGTGTCCCCAATCTAAATATTGATGGTTTCTTTTAAACCTTTTAAAAATCAATGAGCATGAAAAAATTTGGGTTGTTCATTGCAAATGAGTCTCCCCAAGGGTTTGACTAAGTCCCCCATAAAACCACAAAGTGGTAAAGGGAGTCCTAGCTTGGCTTACTCAGAAACCTAAAATTCCAAGGTCCAGTGAGAAAAAGAAACCAAGGAGTTCCATATGAACCAAGGACCATGGTTAACAATGGCCTTACAGGTGTTACGGATTGGTAAAACAAAACAAAACAAACTTTTGGTGAGGTTTTGAACTCCATTGATTTTAACCCCATGACTCTGTTAGTGGTTGTGAACCCATTGTTTTAAAAGGATTTCAAGAGGACTCGACCAAAAAAATACCCAACCAGGGTATAGTTTTCAAACCAATTGCATGTATTATCAACAACATGTAAATCAACAATGCCATCAAGTAAAGGAGTAGCAAACTTGTTACCTCATCAAAAACCTTCTAGATGGACTTTTGTGCTTTCTTTGGTGCCATCGATAATCCCTACATCAATAGATGAGGGAGTAAAGTTGGAGGCCATTAAAATGGGTCTTCTTTTGCCACCTAAAGGGTGGAGTAAAAGACCCACGTAACAAAATTAATGAGAAAAAATCTTGTTGAAAATCTAAAGGGACAACAATGTGATGGTAGTACGGACAACGATGAGCATGAACATACAACTAATAACTAAACCCTAAGCAGAGCCCTTCTCGACATTTTCTCTCTTTTGATGTCTGATGTTATGTCTTGTTTTTCATATTAGTGTCATTTTTAATTTTATTTGTAATAGTTTAGTGTTTATATAAGTATATTGTCATCTTTATCATCCATTATGTCCTAGTTAATATTTTGTAAATAGTCTTGTCTATCCTCAAAAAGTGTCTAACATTGTCTATTCTTTAAATAGAATATTTTTATCATATTTCAAATCCATCAATTGTCTAGGATTACATGTGAAAATAGTTTTAATAAGTCTATTTGAGTTTCATTATAAAGTGTGGAAAATAAATTTTCATAGTTTTATTTTCAATTTTACTATGTAGATTATAATTAAAATATTATATCTATAATATAGATTATTCAATACAACCTTTAATTAGATTATTTATTATAGATTGTGTTATGTATTTTTAAAAATAGTCAATCTTCATTATCGTCAAGTTTGTCAACTACCATTCTGTAAATATTAAAAAAGTAGACTTTGTGAGTCAATTTGTCATCTTGTTAATAGTAAAATACTCAAGTTGTTAAAGTTGTAACAATAAAAAATTACTAAATAGATGCATTTTCATTGTTACTCAACATCCTAAAAATAAATTATTTCATATTATGAGGAGATATAACAAATAATATGGAAATCATTAATCTTCAAAAGCATCATTTTTGAGTTAATAGTGTCATTGATCGCATTATGCGGGTAATAGAAGAACAAGGAAAATTAGCATCCTTGTGTTAGCCACAAGCAACAAGTTTGCACAATAAATTTGTGACATGTGTGTTGGTATCATGTGTTTTGTTATTTTTTCATAGTTTGATTTTTCATTTTGATGTGTTGATATGTTCAACCTACCCATTTTACAATTTTGTGTGTTTGTAAATAAAAATTGAAGTGAATTCCTATTCAAATTTTTAATAAGTGAGAAAATTTTCCTATGTAATCCTCTGATGTGAAAACATGAGTGGAAAGATAAAAGCACAAGTGAAAAGAAGCATCATAATACTTGAAAAAGATGAACTGGGGTTCATACCTAGGTTTGTGGTTAACCTTTGTAAAACCATTGAAGGTTTTTCAGATGGTTTCTACTTGAGTTCCCACACTGACTAGGCTATATTGGTTCCCTAAAGTGAATGGTTGATAAACATATGGTTCATGTTCATAGTTCCCAGATGATTGATTAGATTAGTTCCCAACAATGCATGGTTGATGAGAAGTTGATGATTTCCTTCTCTACCTTCATTTTGAGTTGTGTACCAAGATCATGAGTATGTATGTGTTTAAATCTATAAAAGGAGGTGCAATTATGTTCCTACCATATTCATACTCTTGGGATGTTAGGAAACTATATGTTAGTTCGACATTATTTTTATAGGTTAGGGTGATATTAAATAACAATGTGAGGTGTGTGAGTTATATTGTAATAACATTATTATTACTTACATTAAATATCAAGTAGATAAATTATGTGAGTTGTTAGTAATACATCCCACATAAATAGGTTTATTAGTGCTATATTTGAGAGTTACAACAATTTTATGTAATTGGGTATTAGTAGTTATAGGAGAGGTTATAAATTTCCTTAATTATAGGAAATGGTGTCCTATATATTTGTAATGTCCTAGTGAATTGATATACAATATAATATAGTGAATATAATTTTTTTTTTTGTTAGTATGTACCAAATAGCATCGATCAATCTAGTGACCATATTGAAATGAATGAGGGGATGAAATTGGAGTTAATGATATTGGAATTTGGATTAAAATTGGAGATCGGGATAAAGGGTGATGATGGAAGTTTAGAGAAGGGAGGCTAATTAATTAATAAATAATAATTAATTAGACTAGATAGAAGGTGTCGATTAACGAAAGGTCATTAATTAGGGTATGTGTTGGATGACGACTTAATTAATTAGCTAAATGTAATCAAGTAATGACAATGGATGACAAGATGGGCACCATTGACACTATGTCGTCAATTTACGGGAAATGAGATAATTAGCACAATTAAAGTATTTAAATTTCTTAGGCGTAATTATAGGTGTCTACACTCTTATCTTCGAAAATATAATTTCCACGAGGATATTTCCAAAGATTATCTTCTCTCCTTCTTGAGCGCTGTTGATTATCTCATCTGCAATGAAGGCCTATAGATTGTAGATTGTGCCCTCTAATATTTTCTTACATATATTCAACCAGACTTATTTACTTGCGTCCACCTTTCTTGATAATTTAACTTTATGACCAAGCGCGCAAGCATTCTCATGACGGGATCTGGGATTTCCAAAATATCAAAATATCTTGACCCCTTTTTGTAATCATATGTAGTGACGGTTTCTTTGATGGATTCCTTTTCACTCAGGTAATCATCTATGTTATCCCCCTCACAGATGATGCCTGTAAACTTCGAAATCAATTGAGGGGTTATGCACATCTTGCACCTCGTGAAGTAAAAGTGATCCTCATGTACACGCGACATCAGCCACTGATAGAGGTGCTCAGGCTTTCCAAAGTAGGGCAACTCATAGAGTTGCAATAACCCTGCCTTCTCCAACTTCACTTTTACCTCATCGCTATAGATGGACAAACCCTCTGGTGTCCTTTTTTTCGTCAAGCGCACTAACTCCAGTGCCATTTCCTTCTCTGTTGTGCTTATGCGATGGTTATGATCACTCACCACCATCTTTCTAAAATGGGATTCCCACTCCTTCCCCAACAAAACTCCATCCGAGTACTGCATTTTTGCATACCACTCTTCATTCATGCTTGTGGTGGTTATTACTGGCTCTCTGCCATTTCCCTTGCCCTTACCCTTTGGCTTCTTAGGTGACATGGCTGGTTTCTTGGGTACCATTATCTATGTCCTCTTATCACTTTAATCTCTTCTTTTTACTCTGCTATTTCACTTCTTCCAACCTTAGATAGCAAACTTTGTGAAGAAAACCTCTTAAACCCGTGCCCTAGTTTTTTCAAACCCTAACTAGGATAATTCCTTCGAAGAAGACACCTTCTCACAACTTCACTTACGATCATGAAATCCCTTCCTTCTGGTTTGCAAATCCAAACTAGTTACTCATGCTCAAACTCTTCAAATTTTTCTTCACACGGATCAGTTCTAGAAGCCCTAGTTTGCAAAGATGCAAAAGCGCTTCTTTCTTCGTATACATAAAGTAAATAATGAAATGCCTTGACCCTTTATTTATAGTTTTTCCCACTTTGTAACATTAAATTCTACCTTACCTACCACCATACTTTAACACTTAATGCGTATTTTTCAAACAAACCCGACTTTAGCACTTTAACTCACGTGCCCAACCTTGTGCGGAAAATTCTCCAACCTTCTAGCATACAACCAATCCATCTTGACAGGAGACTCTTGCGTGCGTGTAACTAGCACCGAAGGAACTTCTTCTGTCATGATTTTTTCTCTCGCCTACCTCATGTTGCTTTTGCGCTTCTTCCTCTTTTGTATGTGGATCCCCAATGTAGCCTTATCCTAACACCAACCATCCTTTTTCACCTTTCCTTGCATGTAATTTCTTCACAGGGCCATTCAACCGGGATTTCCAATGCAATCCTTCTTGGTGCTTCACACTTCAATTTCTTCCACCTTACTCCACCCCACACTAAAATGATGTGCGGTCCTCTGTGCAGTTACAAATTTTAAAAAGTAATGAGATTACCAGTGCCCAAGGTGCAACACAAAACAACAACGAGAAAGGGAAACACAAGAAGGGAAAATGTATTAAAGAAAATACTAAACTAACTGGCAATACTGCCTTATTTACAAACACCAAGAAGACTTATTTATAGTAGGGCTTCAGCCTACTCCCATTGGAATGTCCTGGCAATCTTGTCCCATCTAGCACTTGTAACTAGCATGTGCCTGAATCAAGGATGTATGAGATAGTGTAGGGACCTAACCAATGCACTTTTAACTTCCCGTGATGGCACAAAAACTTAGAATCATATAGTAAGACCATCTACCCAACCTCAAACTTCTTGTTCCTAATGTGGTGATCATGCCATGATCTTTTCTTTTCTTTTACGTTGTTTGGCTCCACTCGACGAGTGATCGTCTTTCGTCAAGCTTCATTAATTTAGCAATCCTTTCTTTTAGTGCTTGCTCATCAGCCAGCCCTCTTGTGTGCGCTATTCGTAGAGAAGGTAACATAAACTCAATTGGCGGACAACCTCCGTGCCAAACACCAATTGAAACAACATGGATTTGTTCATGCTTTTATAATTTTTCCTATAAGCCCATAATACAGCTGATACCTTGTCATCCCAATCTTGTCTTCCGACATCACAAATATTTGTCAGGGTATGACTCATTATTTTGTTAAATACTTCTGCGGTTCCATTTGCTTGTGGGTGACAAGGTTTAGTTTTGTGATGAGCCACCATGAATTCTACCAATAGGATCCTCACAGTCTCATTCAAGAAATGTGTACCCCTATCACCGGTTAAAATTAAAGGGCATCCATACCTTGTGATAGTGTTCTCCCATAAAAATCTTGTTGTTGTAGTTATTGTACATTCTTTAGTTGGGGTTGCCTCTGCCAACCTTGTCAAATAGTTCATGCAAGTGATTACATAGTGTGATCCAGTCCTACATGTTGCTAGTGCAATAGGGCCTATAAAGTATATTGCCCATTTCTCAAAAGGTTCAGTGCTAGGGATAGGGCGCAAAGGCATTTCATCTCTCCGTCCTAGCTTGCCAACATGTTGACAATGGTCACACACTTTACAATATTCCTTGCAATCTTTATACGAGTTTCCCACCACAATCTTACCATTAATATTTTATGTGCGGTGGCGTCGCCTACATAATGTCCACCTGCACTTCCTCCGTGTGCTTCCTCTATGATGGCGAGGTGCTCATGCTCTAGTACACACATGTGCAAAACTTCATCATGCCCTAGTTTGTATAAGTCCCCACTGATCAACATGTAGGGTGTGACGCGTATGGCTAGTTGCTTTTTCTCTAATGTCTTCATCCCTTCCAGTGCCATACCTATTTTAAGGAACACAACAATATCCTCTAAGTCTGAGGGCGTGCACCACAACCTAAACAATGTGCATCTAGCATGGTATATTCAATGCTTCCCCGAATAATCCTAGACAAATGGTCCATTCTGAATTACTCTTTCCTGGTTTGAAAACCACCGTGAACTTGAATTCTTGGAACAATAACACCCACTGACATATGCACCCTTGTAGGATGGGCTTGTTCACCAAGTATTTTAATGCCATATGGTCAGTGTAAAATATAAAAGGGGTTGCCAAAAAATATTGTCTAAATTTATGAAGCGCGTAGATCATTGATGAATGCTTTACGCTCAGTCGTAGTATAATTCTGCTCTACTGGTGTTAACTTCATGTTTGCAAAGCATAGGGGTGATCAACAATTCCCTCACTAGGTTCTGTAAGCACTACCCCAATGGCCATTCTGGAGGCATCCACATGAACATGGAAGGGCTTATCCCAAGATGTGAAACATAATATAGGCGCAGGGACAAGCCTATCCTTGAATGTGTCAAACGCCTTCTACATTGTGTCTCTCCCCAATGAAAGGCACTTTATGTCTCGAGCAACTCTTCTAAAGGCGCACCGATCTTGGCATAACCCTTGATGAACTTCGATAGTAGCCGCGTGTCCAAGAAACCCACATACTTTGCACTTTGAATAGTTGGCTCCCCCAATCCCACAATCACTACAATTTTGTAGGATCCACCAATAATCCTTTTTGCATATGATGTGTCCTAATAGGGTCCCAAATAGGGTAGAAAATACACACTTCTTGATTTTGAGGGATATCCTTAACTACCGACACCTTTCAAACATCAATCTCAAATTGTCACAATGTTCCTTGACCAAGTATGGTCCAATCATCAAGGTACACTTGAAGGAATTTATGGATAAAGTCCTAGAAAGCTTGTACCACAATGCGCTAGAACACAGTAGGTGCATTCTTCAACTAAAATGGTATGACCGTATATGAAAAACTTCCCCACTCAGTGGTGAAGGTTTTCTTTCTCTAGTCTTCCTTTGCAATCCTCACCTGGTGATAGCCTAAGAACCCATCCGTGAAAGAGTAGACTTTGTGCTCTGCCACTCCTTCTAGGATCTCTTCAGTAAATGGGGTTGGGAAAGGATCAATGATACATACTTCATTCGGTCCCTATAATCAACAAGGATCCTTATCCTCCTATCCTTCTTGATGTTAATTACCATTGGACTTATCCATTATGAATCCTCCATATCTTCTATGATTCCTAATGCTATCATCTTGTCTATTTCCTCCATGACCTTCACGCGTAGATTAGGATTAATTTGGTATGGTCTCTTCTAGACCGGGCACACACCTTCCTTCACTTTATCCTCATTTCCCCCAAGGAATGGTGAAAGAATTTGAGTTCATGATACCCATACGGGAATAAATCCTCAAACTCACGTAAAATGTCAATGATCTTATAGACTTATTTCTCCAACCAATAGTCTTGAATGATAGCCTCTTTAGGCTCTTCTTCTTCGAGTCGATGTTAACCTTCTTTGTCTTTAAAGGATTATGATAGACATGCCCATTCATCAACACTATCTACCACCTCACGCATCCCTACAGAATGGTTAACATCCAATTTTTGTGCTTCTTCACCATCAATAACATATACCATCTTCCCCTTTTCTTTCTCCAAAAACGTGTGCTCAAGCTGTATCTCTTCTATTTCTTCTTCCTCAAACTCGCGTCTCCAGTCGGTTTCACCTAGCAACTCCAATAGCCTATCTTCTACCATGGCACTATCCCTAATGGTAAGGTGCTTGATAACCTGCAATGCCTTATCCACCAAGGGTTTTGTACTTCGATACTCAAATGTTTGAATGAGATCAGCCGCTAACTGTTTCCAATTCCCTATCTGGCGGCGTGTCTCAGAATGAATGTACCATGCACGTGCATAACCTTGAAGTGTGGAATACAACTTGTGAACCCATAATGAAGGTGGAAATGCTTCTACGCTTCCCATCCAGGTTGTCTCACATGCTTGGATATGGAAGGAAGTAGTCTCTTTACCATGGTAATATTTTATAGCCATGGGCGCGTTGCTCTTGTAAAACCTTACAGAGAAGGAAATTCTTACCTCACATCATTCCAAGAGATTATCCCGATGTGTTGCCCACCAACATGCAATAGTTCCAAGTAGGACGTAACTTAACATCCCCCTTCGTTCATTTTCCTTTTTCCACTGAGCTTCCATCTTCTATAAAAAGACCTCAGGGGAGGATCCTCCTGAGTACTTAGGTAGCTCCTTTCCTCCTAGGTGTTAGACCATACGCACCTTTTTCACCTTTGTCACCGATCCTCTCAAATGTCGTCTAATTAACTCATAGGTTCCATGCACCCAATTATCGCATGCTATACTAGTGGTATCACTTAAGGACTGAGCATCCTCAAACTGGATAACTCCTTCTGTGGGATGAATTATCTCTGGATCTCTAATTGAGCACACATATATTCTATCCAAGACCTCTTCTCCCAAAGGTTTAGTATAGGGTGTTGATTTCCCATCAACCAGGGGTATGATGACTCATTCCTCCTCATTTTCAAATCTTATGTACCCCTTGTTAAACTGTAGATCCGCATTGTTCTTATAACACCATGGGTGGCTAAGTAGTGCTAGGAAATTTTCTACCTCGGAGAGTGCCAAGACTTTGAAGTCCCTAGTAAACTTAGCTCCCTGAATGGTGATAGTTGCATCCTTTAAGACACTAATGGGAATTGCCTTCATTTTGTTTTCCATATACAACACATTTGAATATGGCTGTAATGCAAGCCTTCCCATCTGATGTCAAACATCCAAGGTGAGAACATTGACCTCTGCTCTTGTGTCAGTGAGGATATTACTAAGGAGCCATCCATCCATGACTGCATTTAACGTGATCTCCCTATCTTAGTCAATGTTATGAAGGGGATAGTTTGTATGCAAGAACTACCTCTCACGCTCTTCCACAACACGTGTTACCTTCTCTCTCAACCATGCTCCTAGCAAGGGAATAATATTCTCTTTCCTTAGCATTTTACATACTTCCTTGACCTCATCCAGGTCATCTTTTGGTGCCTCGACCTTCCTTCTTTGCTCCTCCCTCTTGGACTATTCCTTTAGACACTAGATTTTTCCTTGTAAACTCTGAATGATTTCCATGGTATCTTGATATACCTCCTTTTGATGCACATGGTCTGGGTACTTCCCATGTACCACTTCTTCCCTTGAAACTAGGTTCTTCTGCCTTGGTATTTCCTTTGTGCACATGGCCTTTGCTCTTGTTGTTACCATAATAGGTTCTAAGCCTACATCACATGTTACCCATGACATCCATTGTGTGTTTGTCTTCTTAATGCTTACCATTGTAACACCCTTGTCTTTTCGGTGTTGTTGATTCATGTGCTCAAACAACTCAAGGCACTCCTCATACTTGTGCTTCTTCCCGCACCATGAGCACTACAATAGGTCTAGGAACTCTCATTTGTAATGCTCTGTAGACCCATAATTAAAATAGGTTCCATATGGGAACTCACTTATTCCTCCTTCATAGTTACCACGACCATGGAATCCTCTGCAAAATCCCCTTCTGTGTGTGCCTCCATCTGCGCGCTCCTCATAATGATGATCATCACCCTTAGAACTACTGGAAATGTTGGTCTAGCACACCCCATGATCAATGGCCTCATGGATCTGGTCAATAAGCCTACAATCCTTAGTATCATGGGTCATAGAGGTACAAATCTTATAGTAGCAAGACACATTCTTCGAATTGTGCATTGTAACAAGGGGCATCTACTTGCATCATGGTCCCTATGACAAATTTCACAATCTATTGTTACGGCGCGTACTATCCTCCGGGGAAAATATTCTTGACATGCCCCTCTACTTCATAATCTATACACCATATACCACTGCGAGTCTCATGGGCTGAGTTTGCAGACAACTTCTCTAGCTGCTTAGCCATAGCAGCAATTTGAGCCTCCAGAAATGGGCTAACACTAGTATCAACACTTCCAATAGCTTCAAGCACGTAGAGAAGCTTCTAACACCTCACGTGGTTTTGTGAAAGTTTTATGAGATAAAGCTCTTCTAAATGGAGTTATCAACCCCCAACAAACCATTGAGCATGTTGTGAAGGGTGAATTTCATATGACAATTTTGATAGGAGGGTTTTGAACCGTGCATCATACTCCCGCACACTCTCTGCCATTCCCTGTTGAATCTCCTTCAGGAACTAATATTCTTCTGTTCAAACTTAGGGATGTGGAATTCTACCAAGAAGGTGTTCTTTAAAGGAGTATAATCCACCACCGTTTGATGAGGGTCATATTTCCTATACCAGCTATGCACACACCCTTACAACGTCATTGTAAATTGACTAGCCTTCCGTTCTGGGGTTGTGATCCCCTTTGCGTGCCATAGCAGCTCACACTTGTGAACATGTTCTATAGCATCTTCAATACCTCTGTAATATGGAAAATGTAACAACATCTCAAAGAAGACTTGAGGGGTTACTAGGGTCCTCGTCCTCCTAAGTCGGCCAAAGCCTTAGTTTCCTCCGGTGTTTTCTCCACCGGATCCACCGAGATCCTCCAGTCCTATGCCTCCTTAGCCACCAGGATCCACTTGGATCCACCAGGTCCTATAGTGGTCATGCCAAGGTTCCTAAAAATTCCACTAAACTACATGTCGATGGTCTATGATAATGCCCCACTACCACTAGTGTACCCCGCGCCACTCCCAGACGTGAGACCAAAGGCTTGTGTACTTGCTCCTTGTCCAAAAATTCCTCTAAATACTAGAATAGTATGCGTAGCCATAGAAGTGGGAAATGAAAAATGGTATCTCCTGGGCGCAGATCTGTTGCTTCCAATAATACCAACTGGGTCAATGATACTCCTTCCTTGATCTAGAAAACCGAGCGGAAGGGTTTGGTCACTAGGTGGGTTCAGATACGTGCCAATGACTCTTGTCTCTCCACATGATGAAATCTCATTAGAAGCTAAAGGGGTTTCTCTTATGCACTTACCAAGATAGGGTATCACATACTGCTCAGGTTCCACGTCCTTTGCGTGAACCTCAACTCCTTCCCACAATGTCTGCCTCTATAGATCCACCACACTTGCAACCTATCGTTGTTTAGAAATCTCCCTTTCATGTGGTTCACTATACTTGAGTCGTCTCTCCTCCCTTTCCTTCTCCATCGTAATATCTGCCATCTTCCTCCATCCTAGCTTCCTCACCCAGCACTTAGAACGGTTTAGTCGGCCATCGAAAATGCCTCTAAACTCAAGGTAGCAATCAAGATCTTCATTGCGCGGAGGGATAACATGTAGAAATGATCCTTTGGCCCCCGTAGAAACTCAAACTCAACAACTTCCGATAAGAATATGTAGAAATATTGTACTCCAGAGTGTAGCTAGCGGTACTCCTTTCCACCAATGGTCCACAACACGATTCCACGTCAAATCTACATCCTACAACCTCTGGTACTCTTCTTGGGTCCACAGTGTGTGATCTATAATACCAGCTTGATCTAGACACATATGCTGAGAGCCATTCATACAGTTATATTGGAAATAAATAGAAAAAAAATTCATACAAATCATGGTAGAGGTTCTCTTCTACCAATCTACATGCATCAAACTCAGATCCAGTGTTGAATCTCTGAGAAAATTCATCCT
This sequence comes from Taxus wallichiana var. yunnanensis, assembly GCA_018340775.1. Lineage (NCBI taxonomy): Eukaryota > Viridiplantae > Streptophyta > Pinopsida > Cupressales > Taxaceae > Taxus > Taxus wallichiana. The sequence goes on along the minus strand of CM031235.1, from coordinate 320,290,648 downwards.
TTGTGTTCTTGAACCATGATTCAACACTTTCCAAAGTTAAACGCTCTATCATTACTCATTACACAGATCAAGATGTATGTCATTTCCCACTACAACTTTGAAAAGAGGTCCCAAACAATGGAACCAAGATGTAGTCATTTTTACACCCACCAAAGAACAAGGGAATCCCATGCGCACCGACCTATCACCTAGCAGGCATTGAGCGCTCACCCAGGCATGTGTGGGTGCCAAGTCTCTCTTTTATGTGAGTTAAGTGGGAAACCATCATCTATGTCATGAATCTTAATGAATAAAGGTGGAAATGAGACATACAATCATCATAGGGATCCGAACGGCCTCTAGAAAAATGTATTCATTCCAAATCGAGAGTACTTACATATAACAACTAGAACTACAACAGAAAAGGAAAATCCATAAGGATTTACATCTATTCCATAAAATCCATGAGAAGAAATGAAAAGATATAGATATGAACCAAATCAATTACATTCATACTCATTCATGTCTGTAACCTCATTACATTCAATGGATCCATTAGACTACCACAACGTGATCATACTGAAGTCATACATCATAGCAGGGATCATGTCCTTCATCCATACAAAGAAAAATTTATAACCCAACCCCTTAATACATTACTCCCTTATATAGCCTCTACCCAATCCCATAGAGTTCTCATAGTATTTCGCAAGCTCCACTCTCTATATTCTCCTCTCTTTTCTATCTGATCTATATCTTTTCCTCCTGCAGGCGCTCACATATATAGGCATCCCAAAGTGCCAACTCATCCTTCTACGACCTCAGATCTGGTGCCAAGTGTCTAAATGTGGTCCTCCATGGGAGCATGCTTCTCCAAGCTTGAGCTCTCCACTTTTTTCCATGATGTCTTCTAGAACCTTCTATCACAAGGCATATTCCTTTCATGGGCATCACGTTCTAGGTTCGCATCGTATTCACTCCACATGTGCATTCGAGTCACGCTTTTCTCGTGTCTAGCCCAAAATGCCCAATATGGCTAAGTCCTAAAACCTTAGCTCTATCTACGCGCATGCCATGGGTTTTCTTAAACCCTTCCTTAAACCTTGTCCTGTGTGCCTTCTCCTTGCACGCCCTTCTTCAACTAGGCCTTGTGCGCCTACGCGCCTTTTTTGTACTTAGCCAATATTTTGGGGTCCCAAAATGGTTGTACATGAATATTTTGCTTCCACCTTTGTAGGGTTCTAGAACTTGAGTGGAGTGATGTGTTGGATGGTGAAGTGGATATGAGTGGATAATTAGCTACTTATTCATTTAAATAGATAATTAAATTAGCCAAGGGTTGTGATCGTATGATTTATGCATAATATAATTGATTAAATTAATTCTAAAGGGATGTGATGAGAGTCATTGCAATCCTCATCATTTAATCTTAAATAATGTCAAAACCAAGTGGTGTCCAAGGCTATCTGCAAAGGGGCTAAAGGAAATAATGATTTTATAGTTCTTTGCTCTAGAATTGAAAATGCTTGAAAGGAAATTCAATAACTGAAAGTGAATCTAATATAACAAACTAAAATAAATAACTAAAAGAAAATCTAATCTAACAAACTGAAATAAATAACTAAAAACAAATAAATGACAATAAACAAATAAAAGTGAAGCTTCACAAACAAAATAAAATAAAACACACAATATTGATTTAAACAATCTAAGGAAAACAATAATGATTCTATTCTAAAAAGTAAACCATCCTCCTCCTTGGGTAAGAGTAGGCCCTTGCTCTTCCTTCGAGTTGGGTTAACAAACTAAAAAAAAAGTTGTTACCAAGATACTTGAATTATGGATTTTATTAATCAGAAATGATGTTATAAAAATCATCCATCTTTTACCACTATTACATTGATTTCTTTGGAGAGATATTTATAACTCATCCCTTGGCCAATACTCCAAGATTATAGAACTACCTACCTATAATCTTGGGAAATATTTAACTACATCTTCCAATTTACAATGAGATAAATGTGGAAGGAATTTATTCAAACACTACAAATCCAGATTTAGCTACTTCTTTTACTTGCATTCAACTACTTCTTCCACTTGATAAGGAGACAAATATGGAAGAGATTTAATCAAACACTACAACTCTAGATTCAACTACTACTTCTTCCACTTGAAAAGGAGACAAATATGGAAGATATTTAATCAAACACTAAAACTCGAGATTGAACTACTACTTCTTCCACTTGACAAGGAGACAAACATATAAGAGGATTAATCAAGTATTGAAACTCTACAATGAACTACCTCTTCCACATGCACTTAATTACTTCTTTATATTTGTTAAGTCTTCTTTTGCATGATTGAATCTTTCAACATGATAGTTGTCCCACCATATTCTCATCCTTAATTTTTTTATCATTACTGTGAATTCAATTTAAATAATATTTTCAAAAAAATTATGGGTTTGGTGCTCCTTGTTGTAATATTTCCAAAAAAACTTGAAATTCTTATTTTCATTGAGAAATGAGGGAGATATCACAGTTTTACTAAACCTATGTTTTTTTGTCTTATTTTCTTTCCTTTAACCTTATTCTGCTGAAAATTCAAATGAAGATATCTCCTTAATTATTGTTGTTGTGTAAAAATGGAGAGACGTTTTCCTCCCTAGCAATAAGAGGAAAAAATATCTTTTAGTTTCTTGTTTGAATATCTCGTAATTTTAGTTAGAGAGAATCCAATGATGTTTGTGTGAGTCCTACACTTGAAAACTATTTCTTCAAATGGTAATATCTTTGTAACCATTATTGTTGTGTAAAAAGAGAGATTTTTTTCCTCTTAACAATAAGAGGAACAAAAACCTCTAGATCAGATTCTCATTTAGAGGCCTGTAATTTTAGTTAGAGCAAGACTTGTGTTGATTATGTGAGTCCTTCACTATGTGACTAGTGAGTCCTATGATTGGAAATTTTTTGATATATTTGTAAAACATTATTGTTGTGTAAAACCAGAGAGAGGTTTTTCCTCCTAACAATAAGAGGAAAAAAACCTCTCTCATATTCTCATTTGGAGGTCTACAATTTTAGTTAGAGAAAGTCCTATGTTGATTCTGTCGAGTCTTGTGTTACGTGACTGTGAGTCCCGCAATTGAAAAAATTCTGATATCTTTGTAACCATTATTGTTTTGTAAAAATGGAGAGAGGTTTTTCCTCCTAAAAATAAGAGGAACAAAAACCTCTCTCAAATTCTCATTTGAGGTCTACAATTTTAGTTAGAGTGATTTTAGTGTTAATTCTACAAGTCCTGTACTCTTGGCTTTGTGAGTCCTGCACTCCTAGCTTTGTGATTCATGCGCTCTTTTTGAGTCACACACTCTTAGCTATGTGAGTATTGTGCTCTTATCTATGTGATTTCTACACACTATGTGAATCTTGCGCTCTTAGCTATGCGAGTCATGTGCTCTTAGTTATCAAGTCTTACACTTGTTCATGATACATTCTAGAGATCAAATGACCTACTCATACACAATAATACACTCCAAATTATAATAAATATTAGGAAATGAAACCATTTAGATTGTAATTGAATTTTCAATGATAGATCAAATATATTCTACATTTTATTTTAAATAAGTTACTTAGTTCTTAAGACTACATCTAAACCCACTTTATAAGAGAAAGAATTATTTTATTTTGTGCAATGGATGAGACTTAGTTTGGTCTCATCGGGATGTGGGTGAATTCTTGTGGAATGTCAAAAGTAGTGATCTAGACGGCATTCTAGAACTAAATTGGCATAATGTGTAGCTAATATAAATAATTAGAAATAGGCAAGTATTTTTAGGGTGTCTACATTTTCCCTTCTTTAAAGTGTTATTATGAAGTAATAGCATTTTTGGTGAGAAAATTTGTTAGGTAGAAAAATTTGTGGATATCTTGCCAACGCTCTAGGAATATAAGTTACTCTACTTGAATGGTGCAAATCCATATTATTATGTGTATCTGAAATTAAACTATGTGGTGGCATTACGACGAGGGATCCAACAGGAACACTCCATTGAACTTGCGGAAAAATCTTGCAATTGATTACAAGGGAGGAATTTTCTGGAAGAGTAGGAAAGGGAGTGGGAAAATAGAGTGGGATTAATGTGGTAGGTAGAAAATCATATGCCTACAACCATTAACCAAAATATTTCAACACACATATATTCAAAAGAGAACAATTTTGCAATTGGCGACAAGACAAGTTAAGATTAAGAACTCAAAGTTTCTACAACTTCCTCATCAAAAAAGGAAACAAACTCCTTCTTTCTTTATTGATGCTTAGGAAAAATTGTACATAGTGAGAGCAAGAAGAACATAGAGGGGGAGGAATAGAGGAATTAGCTATCTCTTTTGTTTCTTCACAAGTAATCTCTCATGAACACACAAAATTGACAACCCCTTGGAATGAGGTTGTCATTACAATTTATAGAATATTGAAAGGCTCTTCATCTACCCCCTACATGACCTTTCATATATCTTTCACAACTTGTGACTTTTCATCTTTTTAGGAGTATAATTAAGTCCCTTTCATGAATTAAGGGTGTCTTATTAGATTAAAAATTACAATCACTTTTAAACAAATAATACATAATGAAAAAGTACAACCCCCAATGAAGAAATAGAACATCAAGAAAAGAGAGAATGGGGAGAAGAGAGAGAGAGGAAGAGAGAGATAGAACTATGTCGATGAAGATGATGCCTCTGCCGATTTCACCTCACTTGAATGATTGATCCGATGAAATTATCTAATGCAATGAAATCTAGATCTTTGCACTTTATGACCACATGCGTCACTCGGGAGATCCTTTTTGAAGAGGTTGAGGATGGAAACCAACCCCTGAAATGACCCTCTACAATACTATTATGTTGATTTGAAAGTTTCGATAAATCACACCTTGAATAATGTGAAAATAATGATCACAACCTCTTCCTCATACACGATACAAACACAACTTGGACCATAAAATGATTGTTGAAAAACATTGTTGACATTTCCCAAGACGGATTCTAGATGACTTGTGGGAAATACTCATGATGATCCTTTGTGACAATTTATCATGCTCATTTGACACAAATTTCCCTTGGAATTATTCCCATACCCGTACACACTAAGAAAGTAAGAATTCTCATTTCATCACCATGAATTTCCACCATTCCTTTAATCTTCGATTACATGTGTGACTGGAAAACTGAAATGATCACTTAGAATATGAAACCATGAAAATTCAATCACCTTGAATACACCGATGATTAAGGTTAGGAATCAACTGCGCGAGTCATTATTAAACTTTAACTCCTCCATAAACATGAATTTATCATTCACATTCCCATGAGGGGATCTCCGGAGAGACGATCACCACCCAATATCCCGATGTGAAGGCATGAAAATTTGAATCTCGTGACCGAAGATTACACTCCGTGAATTTGAATTACTATTTTTATAAAATGAAGAATTCTCACCCTTTCTGAATTCAATCACTTTGGTTATCCTTCTAGATGTTCACAAAGTGCACACCACCTTCATTGGAGCTGTTCAAAGTTAGACCTTACTAAAAATAGTAAGTTCCTATGTAGGAGGCATCCTATTTTTAGAAACTAGATTTTTAGGTGTCGAATTTTTATGAAAATGGTTTTTCGATATGGGTTTTTGTTTTTGTTGCACCTCACGAAAATTTGGCTCAAACCAATATCCGGAAAGGAAGATATTAAATTTCAAAAAAAAAAATTGTGGGTAAAATGGGGCTTGATCGTTGCGAAAATTATTCATTGTGCATGTAAAATCAAGAACAATTTGACAAATATGATCACAACCTCTTCCTCATACATGATACACACACAACTTGGACCATAAAATGAGTGTTGAAAAACACCGTTGACATTTCCCAAGACGGATTCCATATGACCTATGGGTAATACTCATGATGATCCTTTGTGACAACTTTGCCATGCTCGTTTGACACAAATTTCCCTTGGGATTATGCACCTATCTCAGACACACTAAGAAAGTAAGAATGCTCATTTCATCACCATGAAATGCCACCTTTCCTTTGATCTTCAAATTACATGTGTGACTGGAAACTAAAATGATCAATTAGACATTGAAACCATGACAATTCTATCACCTTGAATACACTAATAATTAAAGTTCGAATCAACCCATGTGAGTCATGATCCAACTTTCACTCCTCTGTAAACATGAATTTATCATTAACATTCCCATGAGGGGATCTCTAAACAGATGAACACCACCCAATATCCTAATGCGAATGCATGCAAATTTGAATCTCATGACCAATGATGACACCTGTGAATTTGAATTTAATGATTGCCAAGGCATTTTCCTGTATCTAAGAGGGGGATTTACTATTTTTAGAAAATGAATACTTCTCACCCTTTTTGACTTCGATCACTCTGGTTATCCTTCTGGATTTTAACTGTGCACACCACCTTCACTAGAACTATTCAAAGTGAGACCTTACTAAAAATAGTAAGTTCCTATGTAGGAGGCATACTATTTTTAGAAACTAGATTTCTAGGTGTGGAATTTTGAAGAAAATGGTTTTTCTTATATGGGTTTTTCATTTTTGTTGCACCTTTGAAAATTTGGCTCAACCCGATATCTGGAAAGGAATATATTAAATTTTAAAAAATTTGTGTGGGGAAACTAGGGCTTGATCATTATGAAAATTATTCATTGTGCATGTAAAATCAAGAACCTTGTTTTTTATGGTCTCTAAGGGTGTAGAAGAATGCAAAAAAAATTGTGTCAAACCATGCCCTGGGTTTTTAGATATGTGGTTTTTTCATTTTCCGTACACCTTCATTTTGGAGAAAAATGGATCATGGAGCATAGATTTTGAGATTTTATTTACAAAACTATGGTGCTAAGATCAAAGGGAGTTAGTGAAGTGAATGAGAATGAGAAAAAATGGATAAGGAATCTAGAAAGAAAATCTTGAGTTCCGGTGTAAACGGAAGAATGTGGGGAAATGAGGGCAAATGGCGAGGGCATGGTTTTATAGTGTTTACAATCAAGAGGAGGAGAAGGGGAAAAAAAATTGTCCCCTTTTTCCCCTTGGAAATGGACATCAGGGACACAAAAATGTTCCTTAGCCCTATGTTGACACTTTTCATACATGCATTTGCGGAGAGGAATGAAGGACGAGGCTAGGAATAAACACCTAAAGGTCATGGAATGGTCGTATTGGGAACCTAAAGGAAGCAAGGGGGAAGGTTTTTATCCCCATTTTTCCCTTGGAATGGGACAATGGTTACACAAAAATGTTCCTTTGCCCCAACTTGACACTTGGAACATATGTGAGAGTAGGTGAGGGGGTTAGTCAAACTGGTCAAAGGGGTTATATGGAGTCATCGGGGTCACATGGAGTTATCATGAAGCCTAAAGGAGGAGAGGTGCCATTTTTCCCACAATTTTCCGCTTTAATAGGTGAAATTGAGGCATAAAAATTCACCTTAGCCACATGCTTCCACGTAGCACCTAAGAAAATCCGTTATGTATCAAACATGTATCTTGGGCGGTAACTTGAAACAGACATATCTTGAGCTCCCGAAAGAATTTTTACACACTTTATTATATGAAATTGAATGAAAATTATATTTATATAAGGATGGGATGGGTCCTGTTCCTTTATTCTGCTTTAAAACCCTCAAAAACTTCATTTTTCTCAAAGCATCACCAACTAGGCGTGGAAAGAAGGAGTTGCTACTAGAAAAATCAATGTGTTTTGACAATGAATCTGATTTTACCGCCATGCGGGGACTGAAAATTATTTCCATTTAAATTTTTTTGGCTAAAAATAATTCTAGATCTCATGGAATCACCTCTTGAAGTTCAGGTACTCTTTCACAATGTAAGCTCCTTCGGCCTCAAAAACCCACTTTTGATGAATTGGCTCCTAAACCTCTAAATTTTTATAGAATCTTCCTAAATCAATTGCACAATGACACTGGCTCTTGAATACACCTCCTTGATGGATTTTGGCCTTCAACATAGCTTCATAGATCACACACTTTTCTTAGAAAGGTTGATGATAGCCCTTCTTAAGCTTGCTTAAAAATTCATTTTTAGAGATATTTCTCCTGAAGTACTTGAATGATATTTTCTTCCTAAATCACCTACAAGGAAGGATGAAACACACATATAAACAAATGGAAGGACATGATAAGGCTGATATGGGAAATATGATGACATGGGGACATGTTGTAGATCAAGCACAATAAGGACATAATAGGAGAATCCTAGAATCTCAATTTACAAACTTGACCAGGTGCCTTATCCATTGGGCTTCACAAGTTCATTTTTAATAGATAGATAGAAGGAGTACACACAAACACACAAGACAAAATAGAAAACACAATACATGAAAGGAAATAACACACACAACAAGAAAGTAAAACACATACCTAAATCACCTATGGTACAATGTAAGGGATAACCCACTTTCACTAAAGCACTTTTCCTTTTTATATTTTACCTTTGAAGAGGTAACACCGAATGGTGATGTTCTGTGAAGCCATTGACTAGATCAAGAAAGTATCTTCCCTTCCTCAATTGCTTATGAAATCTAGGTGCTTTCATACTTACCTGTACACTTTGGAGGAATGAGCCTACATGACATTCTAGGTGCTCAGGCTTCGCTCATAAATTCCATTGCTTTTATTATCTTTGAAATCCATTTCAAAGTGGAAATTACCTTCCGTATTCATCCACATTGCTGATTTCTCATTTACCATCTTATCACTTCCCCAGGGCTGATTTTTGTTTGAATATCTTGAATATCTCAAGTTTTCTTATTTCCCTTATTCATGCATATTGAAAACCTTTTCTCCTAAGGCCTCGAATTTATCTATCTCATTATGAGGTGTTTGGAAATAGAGCGAAGGATTAGACATAACCTCATACCTATCTTGCATGGCCATGGCATGAGTCAAGAGGACAAGAATCATCTCGGGATCTTCCGTACCTTCTGTGGCTTCCAAGATTTCTTACAGGGACCCCTTCTTTAAAATTTCCAAAAGCTCACTTTTATCCTCATTCAAATAATCTTCATTTTGAATTTCAAGGGAGCCGCTTAGAGGAATTGCTACATCATCCCAAAGCTCGTTGCATTCTACCACTTCATTGTTATGGGGAGTCTCATCTCTGGAGGGCTCAAGGAAATTTGTTCCAATATTTCCCACAAAGAAAGACTCCTCTTCTTCGAATGGGAAAGAAAAAAATTCAACCTCGTCATCATACCCATCAATCATAGTTGCAGAGGTACATCATATTTTTCACCTAGTCTTATTTCACCACAACCAAAATTCAAATTGGTTGAGGATGTGGAATTGACTTCATACATGTCTTTCAAATCTATAGCTCACATCAATATTTCAAGATCGAGCCAAGGATATTTCATTTCTTCCACATCACTTAGGAGTTATTTCACGAGTCTTTCTTTGGAACTACAAAAATCTCACACTTACATTCATTTAGAGATTCCTCTTTTGGGAATTCAAGGAAACCTTTTGGAGGATTTGCTTCATCATCTCAAAGCTCATTGCATTGTTATGTTACGAGAACTTGTTTTCATGTGTGGAAGTGTTGAAGACTGTACACCGAGAGTACTATTTTCTTGGGAAATGTGTTCTTCTCATATGGGGATGGTTTTGGCCCATGGTTTTGGCTCCCACATGTATTGTAAAACTGCTTAAGCGATTGTCTGTTGATGTTCCTTTGATAGGTGAGACATATCATTGTAGATGTGTGTGAATTCGAAGAGTCTATTGATCATAGCTCTAAACAAATCTAGGTATTATATTGAGAGAGAGGTGGCTTGTAATAAAATATAAGAAGTGATTCTTGGTGGACGTAGCCCAAATTGGGTGAACCATGTTAAATATTGTCTCTATATTGTGTTCTTTTATTTTCTGCACTTTTATTTCAGATCTGTAATATTTTCTGCATATTAGTTTCTGCTTATTGTGATTCTATGTAGGATTATTCCGCATATTTTATATATTATTTCCTAACATGCCTTCCACTACTCACTTTTCTAGGGTAACCTCATCCTTGGGAACCTCAAAATTTTTGTTTCAACCTTTTCATCATAGAAATAATTTTCTTCTTCAAATGAAAAGGAGAAATCTTTAATTCCTTCATTATATCCAAACCCATTGGCTCATGAGGGACGCTAGATTATTCACTTTTTTTTCTTCGACATGACCAATTTTTGAATCAGGTTGAAAAACCAGAATTAGATTCACACTTGTCTTGCAGGTCTATAGCTTGTATCATCGCTTTGAGACTTATCTCTAGGTCTTTTGAATCTTTTGTGGCTCTTAGTGGTTCTTACACATACTTTTATTTCGGGTCTCTCAAAGGATCGTCATAGGTTGGCTTTGTTTCTTCTTCATGAATGATATGATCAAGAGATTATTAATCTTCAAATGGGAATGATAACATATCCTCATCGTGGGGATCATGTCAGCTGATTTTTTCACTTGAAACTCATCAAGAACCACTCTCTTCTTCATGGCTTGCATCATACCATAAATCAGGTTTGTCTTCTTACAACTCAAAGTTTCTCAATAATTCTTCAAGATTCATACCCCTTTAGAAAGGGATTTTTGGCCCTATCAAAATAAGAATCTCATATTCCTCCTCGGTTGTCATAAAATGATTCATCCTCCTATTAGCTTGATACAAGATGTTGGTTCTTCGGCTTCCTAATTATTGCATTGTTTATCTCATCTTTTTCACAGGAAGAAAATTCTCCATATCTCCTTTAATTAGTATGGTCACAAAAGACCAATTCATCTAGATTTTCCCTCCTAAATCTTGGCAAAATATTCTACCTAGCAAAATTCCAAATGTAGCAGATTTCTACCACTAAGATAGTCATTGACACTTTCTTATCTAGAAATTCGGCAAGAGCCACTAGTAAATATTTGGCCTTCTTTACAAGTGGAACTTCCTTTGAATCCATGTGGTAAAAAAACCACCATCTGAAGTCATGGTGAGTTTGAGGGCATTGGTGACCTTTAAAGGCATTACATTGTCAGAGGATCCTAAATCTATTATGCAATTATTCAATTTGTATTCTCTAATGAGAAGGGAAACATAGAAAGGATCAACCTTATCAGTCTTTGATGCACTCAAAGCAAGCATGTTCTATGATGAAGGTGTAGGTGGAGTTGATAATAGGAATTTAGAGATAGGGGTCATAATATCGGGCTTTGAACTACTACCCCTAATACTATGGACAAGCTTCTCAAATTTTTTAGGATGAGTCCACATATATTTAGATTCGTAAATAACTTTAGTCTTGTTCATATGTTATATGATATCAAAAGGAGAAGATGCAAAAAGGGAAGATGGAGACACTACTTTTGAAGTTAGGATGATCTTGGAAGAAGGGGTTGATGCTTAGGGAATGGAGGCTAATTTAAGGGGTACAATGGAGGCTTTTAAAGGACTAGATTTCAAAGTATTTGAATTAGGTTTAGAAGAGGTATTGGAATACTTACTTGGAACAACATGTGACCTCTTGCTTGTCATGGGATTAGGTTTCTCCAATGCATAATCCATGGAGGGTGGAAGTGGAGATCCTTAACTAATTATTTTCTTTAGTAGAGTCACCATAGGAGGATCTTCAAAAAAAATTATTCTTTGCGGTAGTGGAGGAATAAACTCATTTTTGAGACTAAGAATGGGTGAATAATGCACATGAAAAACTAGGTGCATCTTTTTCATAATCCTCGTCACCTCCAGAATATTCAAAGAATATAATTTGTGTATCATTCTCAAGCTCTTCAATCTCTAGGAGTCATCATCTTCGATTTCTTGTTCAATCCTTTCTTCATCCTCTTGAGTTCTCAGCATCATGCGCTTCACGAGTGAGGCCTCTAAGGAAACCCTTTGGGGTGTTCCTTCAATCTGATTTATGTTATGATCTTGATGGGTTTCTCATTGGAAAACCTGCCTCTTGATATCTTTCATTTCATCTATTAATCTCTGCTGAACATCGATTAGTTCTCTCGTCTTTAGGATGTTGGGATTTATCTTTTCTTGAGGGATTCTTGATTTTTCCTGATAAGATGAGGTCATCCTCAACTTCAATGGCCATTATTTTTGCTTGTGTGAGATTCCTTGGTTGAACCCTCCAGAGAAAGAATCCTGCTTCCAATGTGTGGGGATTGATGAAGAACCTTTTTATGTTGTTATCAGAGGGCACATCTTCAATAGGTATCCTTTTGAGTAACTTGTTATAACAAGATACGAAGTCTCTCATAGTCTCATTAGATTCCTTCTTTATTTTAGCCGATTAGGACAATATTCGGTGAATTTGAATATTTCTTTGAAACTAGTTTTGATGTCTTCCCTAGTTAGTGATGGATCTAGTTGGTAAGAGATAGAACCATTCAATTGTTTTTTCTTGAAGTGATTCCATGAATAATATCATAAAGCAATGTCCTCATGTTCAATTCTAAGAATTTTGCATGATGTGATGAAGGCAGAGATTTATTCTTCAGGAAGCTAGGTGTCGTCACCTTTGAACTTCGGGAACACATTAGTAGATCATGAAGAGGAGGTGTGAGAGAAAGAGGGCATGTATTCCTTCCCCATGGAACAATGGGTTGAGGTCTTTCTTCTTCGTTTGTCATTATTCCTTTTGCTTCAATTTTGTCTTCTACTTTTGCAAACTCTTCTCTTAATTCTTCTTCTGGTTCTATTTCTCCTTCACTATGGAATTCAATGTTCAATGGTGGTTGGAAAATGGGAGAATTTTTAGGAGTATCGACGGGAGTTTAAATAGGATTTATAGAGGTACCACTTGAAGATTCGGATGGGGATGAAACTTGAGAGAAATAATAATGGTTATCTCTACAATTTTCTTATGGGTTTTAAAGAGCATCAAAAGTGGAATCAACAATTCCTCTTAGCATATTCAGCCTGGTATATCTCTTTTCAGCCAGTTTGGGAAAATATTACAATGGGAATACGAAAAGACACTATGGAATATGAAGGGTCATTCACATGAATCAACAATGGATTTCAATCAACTGCCTTTTTTATTTTTTCAATTTTTTTATTTTTTGTATTTTTGGAATATTTGAAAAAATTTCTTATGATCATACTTTGGGTGCATATTATTGCCAAGTCTACCCCATGGTGGGGCCAAAAACCGGCAAGAAAAAAATTGGGTAGATAAATTGGTGGATATCTTACTAAATCTCTAGGAATCTAAGTCCCACTACTTGAATGGTGTAGCTCCATATTATTATGTGCGCGTGAAAATTAAATTTTTGTGGCCTTACGGTCGGGGATCCAATAAGAACACTCCACCAACTCGTGGTAAAAGCTTACAATTTCTTGCAATGGAGTAATTTTCTGGGAGAGTAGGAAATAGAGTGGGAAAAATAGAGGGGGATTAATGTTGCAGGTAGAAAATCATATGCATACAACCATTAACCACAATATTTTAACACACATATATTAAGAAGAAAACAATTTTATAATTGGCAATAAGATAAGTTAAGATTAAGAACTCAAATTTTCTACAATATCCTCATTAAAAAGGCAACAAACTCCTTCTTTCTTCATTGATGCTTTGGTAAATTTGTACATAGTAAGAGCAAGAAGAACATATAGAGGGCAGAAAAAGAGGAATTATCTATATCTTATGTTTCTTCACAAGTAATCTCTCTTGAACACACAAAATTGATAACCCCTTGGAATGAGGGTGTCATTACAATTTATAGAATCTTGAAAGGCTCTTCATCTACCCCCCACATGACCTTTCATATGTCTTGCACAACCTATGACTTTTCATATTTCTAGGAGTAGAATTAAGTCCCCTTTTATGAATTAAGGGTGACTTATTACATTAAAAATTAAAGTCACTTTTAAATAAATAAGACATAATGAAAAAGTGCAACCCCAACGAAGAAATAAAACATGGAGAAGAAAGAGAATGGGGAGAGAAGAGAGAGAGAAAGAAGAGAGAGAGAGAGAGAAAATATGTCGATGAAGATGATGCCTTTGTTGATTTCACCTTGCTGCCTTTGATTGATCCGATGAAATGCTCTAATGCAATGAACTCTATATCTTTGAACTTATGACTACAGACATTTCTCATGGAGATCCATTCTGAAGAGGTTGAGGATGGAAACCAACCCCTGTGATGACCCTCTGTAATAGTGTTATGCTAATTTGAAATTTCTAATGAAGAACACCTTGAAATTTTTGACAATGATGATCACAACCTCTTCCTCAAACATGATACACAGACAACTTGGACCATAAAATGAGTGTTAAAAAACATTGTTAAGTTTTCCCAAGATGGATTCTAGATGACTTGTGGGCAATACTCGTGATGATCCTTTATAACGGTGCCATGCGCATTTGACACAGATTTCCCTTAGAATTATGTACCTACCCATACACACTAAGAAATTAAGAATGCTCATTTCATTGCGTAACGTGTCACCATTCCTTTTATCTTCATATTACACATGTGATCGTGAAACTGGAATGATCACTTAGAAAATGAAACCAATGTAACTCTATCATCTTGAATACACTGATGATTGAAGTTAGGAATCAACCCATGTGACTCATGATCCAAATTTCACTCCTCTGTAAACATGAATTTATCATTAACATTCCCATGAGGGGATCTCTAGAGAGATGATCACCACTGAATATATTGATGTGAAGGCATGCAAATTTGAATCTCATGACTGATGATGGAACTTTTGAATTTGAATTTCATGATTGTCAATACACTTTCATGTACCTGAGAGGGGGATTTACTATTTTTAGAAAATTACAACTTCTCACCCTTTCAAACTTCAATCACTCTGGTTCTCCTTTTGGATGTTCACTGTACACACCACCATCGCTAGAACTATTTAAAGTGAGACCTTAATAAAAATAGAAAATGCTCGTGTAGGAGGCTTACTATTTTCATAAATTGGCTTTCTGGGTTTCTTATTTTTACGAAAATGGTTTTTTTGATATGGGTTTTTCATTGTTTTTGTGCCTCTCGAAGTTTCAACTCAACCCGATATTTGGAAAGAAAGATATAAAATTTCAAAAAAATATATGCGGGAAATTGGGGTTTGATCACCGCAAAAATTCTTTTTGTTCATGTAAAATCCGTAACCTGGGTTTTTATGGCCTCTGAGAGTGTAGAACGATGCAAAAAAATTTTGTCGATTTGTGTCTTGGGTTTTTAGATATGTGGTTTTTTTGTTTTCCTGTGCACCTTCATTCTAGAGCAATAATAACGCATGGAGCATGGATTTTTGTGTTTTTATTTGCAAAGTTATGGTGCTGAGATCTAGGGGAGATGGTGAAGTGAATGAGAGTTAGAAAAAATGGAGAAAGGAATTTAGAAAAAATATTCCGAGTTTCGGTGCAAACATAGGAATGTAAGGAAATGAAGGAAAAATGGCAAAGGCATGGTTTTATAGTGTTGGAAACCAAGAGGAGGGGGAAGGGAACATTTTTATCCCCCTTGTCCCCTTGGAAAGGGAAAATGGGGGAACAAAAATTATCCTTAGCCTTATGTTGACACTTTTCATGCATGTGTGCGAAGAGGAATGAAGGAGGGGGCTAGGAATAAGCACTGAGAGTTCATGAAATGGTCATATTCAGAACTCCGAAAGAAGAAAGGGAGTGCATTTTTTCTTGTTTTCCCGTTTGAATGGGAAAATGGGTGCACAAAAATTCACCTTAGCCCCAATTTGACACTTAACACTAATGTGGGAGTAGGTGAGGGGGCTAGTCAAATTGGTCAAAGGGGCTATATGGAGTCACCGGGGTCACATGGAGTGACCATGAAGCCTAAGGGGGAGGGCACCATTTTTGTGCCCTTTTTCCCCTTGTAAATGTGCAATGGGGGCACAAAAATTTTCCTCATCCTCATACTGCCATGTAGCAACCAAGAAAATTGGCTAAGTATTGAACATGTATCTTGGGCGGTAACTTAAAACATACATATTTTGAGCTCTTGGATGAATTTTTCCACACTTATTTATATGAAATTGACTAAAAGGAACTTTTGAGAAGGATAGGATGGGTCCCATGCCTTTATTATTTTTAAAACATGCTCAAAAACCTTATTTTTACTCGAGATAATGAGCTTTGCTTAGAAAGAATGAGTTACCTAGAAAAATGAGTGTGTCTTAGGATGAATCTCATTTTTACACCATGTAGAGGACTGAAAATTATTTCCATTTATATCTTATTTATCTCACAACTCATTCTAGAGCTCCAAAATCACCTCTTGAAGTTTAGGTGCTCTTTCGTGATGTAAGCTCCTTTGGCCTCAAAAACCCGCTTTTGATGAATTAGCTCCTAAACCTTTGAATATTTCCATAATCTTCCTAAATAAGTTGCACAATGACCATGGATCTTGAATACACCTCCTTAATTTATTTGGACCTTCAACACAGCTCCAAATATTATGCACTTTTCTTAGAAAGGTTGATGATAACCCTTCCTAAGCTTGTTTGAAAATTCATTTTTAGAGATATTGCTCCTGAAGTACTTGAATGATATTTTTCTTCCTAAATCACCTACAAGGAAGGATGGCACACATATATGAACCATTGGAAGGATAATATAGGACTTATATGGGAATTAATTTGACTTGGGGGTGTCTAGAAAGGTATACAATAGAAAAAAATTTGACACTAGGGTATGGTTGTCCTGTTTTCAAGTGAATTTTTCCTTGAAAGAACACAGGGCATCACATTTTAAAGATAGTAGACACATGTAGGTCAAATGAGTTGATGACAAGGAAGTGTGGTGGGTCTATTTTATTTTCCTTGTTAAAGCATTTGGATGCCCTAGCGAGTATAGATTATACTAAGGGAGTGCCTCCTCAAGTAGATGGGTGATGCAACAAAGCAGTGGATAACTACTTGATAGGAGGAAGGAAAAGGTAGATGATTTAAGAATAATTAGACCGATGGTGGGAGTGGTTTTTCTCACAGCACGAGCTTCCTTTCGAGATAGTGAAATTTGATGTAACCTTATTTTGTAGTTGCATAAAGAGAGTTGGCACCATGATTATGAAAGAATCGTGACATTTAACCCACTATGTGTGTATACAAACACATACACAATATATAAAAAGGGAAAAAGTGAAAAAAACTCCAATATAAACAATAGATGTATGCACCAAGGCTATAAATTAATCTTGATTATAACAAAATACTTGTAATTGATCTAAAGAAAAACAAAAGACATGAAGTAAAAATAAACCCAAAATACACAAGTAAAAGTATGCACCATGGCTATAAATGAACCAAGATGATAACAAAATATGTGTAATTGGTCAAGAAATAATAGCAAAAATGCAACACAAATTTAAATAAAGACAATTAACTATTCCCCTAATGTGTTCCATAATGATGATTAAGCAAATTTGGATGTCCCAAGCAAGGATTCATGCAAGGGGATTGGATTAGACTGAAAGAGTGGGATCAAGTGACACTCTTTGTTGGATTCATATTGAAGATTAATTTGAGATTGAATGGGTCATTTCCCCCAAGAAAGGATGCATGTAAGGGATAAAATTAGATCCAATATTTCCCAAGAGAGGATACACACAAGGGATAAAAATTACTTTGATAGTTATAGGATAGTTGGAACAATCACTAAAATAGAAGTTAAAAAAATGTGGAGTTTTGAATATCAAGGGATGGATGTCGGTGAAAATGGAGGGGATGAAAAATGGTATAGTCCTAAATACAAGGCACAAGTGATAGAAATTGGTTTGGGAGAGAACAAAAGATGGAGAGGATGGAGGAACTATATAAGTGAATGTGAAAAACTGCCCCTACCACAAGAGGTATGTATAAATGGATCAGGGAATAACATTTATTTAAATAAATTGCATTCATGGGTTATTTAAGCTCTTCATCATCTTGAGTGGATAGATTATATGCAAATGGTCTGAATTTTGCAATGATAAGGTAAGGACCCAACCAATTTGGATCAAATTTTAGTTTCTTGTCCCGATCATTGGTTGTATTCTTTTGATTTTATTATAGAACAATGTCATCGACCTCACATTGTTATGGTTTGATTGTTTTTTTGTAGCTACGATGAAACCTATTTTGATACACTCGAGATGGTCCAAAACATTGATTTTCTTTTCATCTAAGATATCAAGCTCAAGCAAGGTGAGATTTTTGATAGTCGTCTTCTTTGATCGATGTTGGAGGGATATATGGAGTTATGGGAGCTTGACCACTATAGGTAATACAAATTTAGATCTGTATATGAGTGAAAATAGAGTGGCTCCTATTGGAGTATGGATGGATGTACAATAGGCCCAGAGGGAAGGATAGACTTGGGTATGCCAATTATGACCATGTTTATCAACAATGTTTTCCATAATGGATTTTAATGTCTTGTTTGAAGCTTAAACTTGGCCATTACATTGGGGATAGTAAGGATTGAACTAATGAACATTGGGTATAGTAAATATTGAACTAGAGAAGACAAATTTTGAAGCGTTTGACTAAGGATTTAATAATTTTTTGAATGACTTACTTGTTATAGTAACAAGGGAGGATGGAAAGACAAAACGAAAAATAAGGTGGTTGAATATGCATTTAGAAATATTACTTCCAGTGACATAGGTAAGAGGCATTGCCTCTACCCACTTGGTAAAATACTTTGTGGCACTGATAATGAACTTGTGGCCATTAGATGAGGTGGGGTTTTTTTTCCAATAAGATCGAGCCCCCATCATGAGATTTTTGATTTGTGGCATGGTGATTGGTTGTAATAATTAAGAAGGCGTGTGAATAATATTTCCTTGCATTTGGTAAGTTACACACTTTTTAACAAATTTGCATGCACCAAACTCAATGATAGGCCAATAGTAACCCGGGCGTAAGATACTCTTTGTAAAAACCATACCACTTGTTTAAGCTCTACAAATACCAACATGTACCTCTTATAAGGTTTGGAGAGCTTTGTCTTGGTTAAGACATATATATAAAGTCACATCATAGCCTCTTTGATAAAGGGTATCGACGAGTATCGTATAACATGAAGCATGTTGTTTTAAGGCTCGTTTTTCTTGAGATTTCATGTTTTTGGGATAATAGCAATCATAGATGAAAGTATAAATGTCATGATACCAAGGGTTGTTAGGACCAACTATCTTATAGACCATGGTTGACTTAGGTAAATTGTAGGTTGTAGCCGAAGATGTTCAAGAGAAAATTGGTATTTGTTTGATGCGATTTGAACTCAATAAGATATTTGATATTTGTCATAGCATATGCTGATTTGTTTTGAAGGTAAGGAACTTGTTCAAATGTTATCAAATAAAAGTAACCTCTAAGGCTATCAACCATGAGTTTATAAGGAATGATCTTTTCATATTTGACCTGGTATTCATTTGTGACTTGTTTGATGATCAAAAGTGAATCACCAAACACTACCAACTCTTTGAGATTCCATGATATAACCAATTTAAAACCATCTATGAGGGCTTCATATTCTGTAATATTGTTTGTGCAAGGGAAGGCCAAGTGGAAATATTTTGGAATAACATTACCATCTGGTGTGATGAGTAGGATACCAGCTCTTGATCCATAAATATTACAAGATCCATCAAAATATAGGGTCTAAGAAGGTACTATATCCACATATAAAATTGTTTCATCTGGAAATTCAAAATGAAGAAGTTTTGATCCTGGTAGAGGTGTCACAACAATTTAATTTGCAAGAGCATGTACTTTGATTTCCTTTTGACTAAAAACTCAATATGAAACTCACTAAGTAGAACAACCCATCTTGACATTCCACCTGTGATAATGGGTCTTGATAGTAGATATTTGAGAGGATATACTTTTTCAATGAGTTTGGTTGTGTGATTGAGCATATAGTGGCAGAGTTTTTAAAACATGAAAGCTACTACCAAACACACTTTCTCAACCTAAGAAAACTTAAGCTCATGATCAATGAGTTTTCGATAAAATAACAAATTGTTTTCTCTTTTACTTGATCATTATGTTGTCTATAAGAATGCTCTATTCCATATTCTATGGAAGATGTGTAGAGAAGCATTGGTTTAGCTTATATGGGTGGCATGAGAATCAATGGACTTGATAGATACTCTTTTAACTTAGCAAAAGAATCTTGACATTCTTAGTTCCACCAAAATTGTACATCTTTTTTAAGTAATTGATTAAAATGGTAACACTTATCTACCAGTTGTGAAATGAAACTTCTGATTGATTTTATTTTTCCTTGAAGACCCATTAATTACCTAAGATTTTGAGGAGGCATTTCCATGATATTGTTGACCTTTGCAGGGTCTACTTATATGCCTCTCCATGAAACAATAAATCCTAGTAATTTTCTTATGTTACACCAAACACACATTTTTAGGATTAAGTCTTACTTTATATTCACGCAATATTTCAAAAATACATCTCAAGATGGATGGATGATCTAATTATGTTTTTACTTTTATAGGATGTCATCTACATAGTCTTCCATGATATCATACAACATATCGTGAAAGATGATTGTCATCAATCTCTAGATAGGTAGCACCTAATTTTTGATGCCAAAAGGCATGACCTTATATTATAATTTGCCCCATGGTGTAGTGAACGTTGTTTTATGTTGATATTCTTTTGCAATATGAATGTGATTATAGCTATAAATTCGTTCACGAGGAAATCATTTCATGACATTATGTTGAATCCATGATCATATCAATGTTTGGTAAAGGGAAGTTATATTTTGGACATACCTTATTGATGTCACAAAAATATATACATATTCTCATGCTCAGAGTTTATTTTTCCACAAGTGTGACGTTTTGAAATCCATGTAGAATAGTTTATTGGTTGAATGAATCCTTCTTCCAACATTTTTTTGTAGTTCATCTTTGAAAAGCAATGCAAGTTGGATTACATCTTTCTAAATTTTTACTTGACAGGTTTTGCATCCGGATGTCCCACAAGGTGGTGTACCCTAAGAGATGGATCTAATCCCATCATATATTTGTAATTCCATATGAAAATTTCTTGAAATTTCATACGGAGTGTTGTGAATTCTTCTTTTTCTGTATCTGAGAGGTTGGCACCAAGTTGTAAAATATTTGGTTGCTCATGTGTGCCAATGTTAATTTCTATTGTTTCTTTAACCAACATTTTAGATGTGTATCTTTCAAAAAAGGATGCCATTGGTTGATGTAAATATTTAGTTGATGATTAATGAGATTACCCTCTCCATGTACCTTAGAAAGGTGTTACTTAGGAAACACGTCCCTTTTATTTTTACTATTTTTCAATTTTTTGCTTTTGTGTTTCTCTAAGAGCACCTTAGTGAGGTTTTCACTATGGGAGATTTGATTTCTCATTTTTTTCTTTAAATTTAAATTTTTTGTGGATTAGGGCAATCTAGTTCCTCGCAAAATTAGGAAGTTGTGTCAAGGTCAATAGGAAATTATTTCATGATCGAAAGGGGGATGGTATCCTGAGTCTTAAGAAACCCTTCAATGGCCTCATTGTTTTGAAAGAGGCACATACAAACATTATTTAGATGGTCTTGAATTATTAGGGTAGGATATACAAGGTAAAAATTGATGGTATTGATGGAGAGGTTTTCAATAAATAGGTTTGTTTCGGTAAGATTATTAAAAAGACTATGTGTGGAACATGTCTTGTTGTTAGAGTCAATGTCCTCACCACTATTCGATATATCAAGGAATATGTGTGAGTTTTGAAATGTATGATAACCAAGACCATACCAATAAATATTTTATGTGCAATAAATCATATCAATATGTCCTTGTTCATTTTTCCCAATTCCTTTACCTTTCCACTATATATTTTTCATGATTTTGTGTACTTTATTATACTCAAATGATTTATAGCAAGAAGCATATCCATCATCATATAGCCAAGATCCGAAAGAACTCAGAATGTGTTCTTCATCTAGATATCCAAACCTTTTCCATACAGACTTACCAAGATTATAGATAGTAAAAATTTTGATATGGGAGCATTGGATTAACCATAACTATGTAGGGACAATGGTGGGTTGCCAATGTGATGGGTATTTTGAAGTTCATACTCTCCAAGACCTTTTCTGTGATTTTTAAT
The DNA here is from genome assembly GCA_018340775.1 of Taxus wallichiana var. yunnanensis. Lineage (NCBI taxonomy): Eukaryota > Viridiplantae > Streptophyta > Pinopsida > Cupressales > Taxaceae > Taxus > Taxus wallichiana. The sequence continues at coordinate 320,268,473 of CM031235.1, read as the reverse complement.
GTAGATGGGGTAAAGGAAGTGGATGGTTGGTGTTGTCATTAAACCTTATGGTTTATGTGGGTTTCATCTATGAAGGGAATAAGGCAAGGAGCCAAGGATGTATCTACATAAGGACAATCATTTGCATGTGTGTCGTATTCCTTATAAAAGTTTGAAATACTCAAAGGGTTTAAAATCTACACATATAGTGAATTCTTTCCCTTTATAGGAGAATTTGATGCATTGATAGTATGTAGAACGAATGGATTGCATGACATGAATCCATGGGTGACCTAGAATGATATTATAAGATGTTTCTACGTCATAAACATGGGAAAATGTGTATGTACTTTAGGGTCCAAATTTGATTTATAAAGAGATAGTACCCATGGATTTCCTTTTTCTATTATCATAACCACAAATGGTAATGATGTTAGTGCCTGGATTTTCATTAGTATAACCTAGACATCACTACAATTTCATGGATAATATATTCAATGCAACTCCATTGTCTATAAGATCACATTAGATTTTATGATGGGTGAAAAATTCTTCTATGTATAAGGAATTATTATTGGTAATATTGGGGTTTAAGAGGTCATGAGGACCAAATGAAAAAATGGGATTATTGGATGATAAATTTTTAATGATTGCTTAAAATTTTTGGGATTTAATATTCTTAGGAACACGTGCCTCGTGGAGTGCATGAGTGAGGAAACTTTGAAGCATATGAAATGTCTTAGGAAATTCCATGAGAGACATTTACGAGTTGGTCTTCTCTAATTGTTTGATTATTTCATAAGAATTAGGTGTATACTTTTTATTTGAGGATCGCGCATTTGTAGTGGACTTAGGATTAGACATTTGTTGCGATATTATGGACATTGAGAGTTTCTTATAAGTAACACCCAAACATGTTTATGTCATGTTGTTATGACACAAATAGGAGTGTTGTATTAGATAGTGGCTACCATGTCTAGCGTATGATCTAACAATGAAATGATAGAATCAAACTTGACATTGTTTGATGTTTGACCCTTGTCTTTTGCGGTATTGTTTTTCTCGTGCTTGGGAAAGGGTCTTGGAAGACCTTTAATCTCTCATTTGGATTATTTTATTTGATTATCCTTCTATTTTGATGTCTCCATTATAAATTAAATCTTTTATAAAGTTGCATAGTCATACACAACGATCCGTAGGATGGTTTGTGTATATGATGGTAGTCATAGTATTCAATTTCCTTATACCATGTGGGTTTATATTTTCCTTCTTCAAACAGACATATGAATGGGTATAATACCATTTTAGAACTTTCTATTTGATGGAGGGAACTTGAAAATATTTCTCAAAGAGGTGTAAATTATCATCTTTTTACCTTGCATGGAATAATTTCTTTGATAGAAAGAACTAGAGCTTGTTTTTTTTTCATTTTTACCATATTGTTGATGAATTATATTTTGGATACGACAAGAATTGGTGATCCATTATTTACAACATTTTTATTTTGATTGATAAATTTATATTTATCCTGATTTTGATTAGTGTTGTTATGATTATTATGTTAATCTTTGGAAGGTGTCTTGATTAGGCCCTTAGTGAGGAGAGATCACTCAATATGTTGTCTTTTTCTATTACTTCTTTGAAGTTCATCAAACAATGCATTTGCATTTGAAAAGATAGTTCCAAATTTAGATTTGGAATGAATATGATAAATAATTGATTCTTGGGTATAGAGTAAGGGAATCGACTTACGATTCCTTTCCATTGATAAAGAAATGACGCAAAAGTTTCATTATTCCTTTGATTTGTGTTACAAAGGTCCATTGTAATTTTAGAATCAAGATTGAACAAAAAATGTTTGAAAAAATTCTCATAAAGGTCTATAAATGTCGTGATGGATATCTTTGGAAGGTTTAAGAACCAGTCCAAATCTTGCCCTCCTAAACTTTTAGGGAAGAGGTGCAAGAGAAAGATATCATTGTATGCCACTTCTTGACATGTCATGAAAAATTATTTGATATGCTCTCTTGGATCATGTTTTCCCTTGTATTTATCAAATTTGGGCATTTCAAAGGATTTAGGGAAAGGTACACTTAACATGTCCTATTGAATGGGTAAGGACATAGTTCATTAAAATTCAATTTCTTTGTATGCTTTCAAAGTACCATTAATGTTTCTTTCATGCTCCTCCATTCTCTATGAATGGGGATTTGGCTTGAGGAATGTCCATGGTGACATCATTGTCATGTGTTGATTTGTGATCTTGCCCTTTTTTAGGAATTTCATTTTTTTTAAGTTGGCGTTGTAACTCCTTGATTTTAGTTATCAATTCTTCTTTGATGAATCGGTTGTAGTAGTTGATTTGGTATTTTTCGTACTAGACTCAAGTTTGTTTATTAAGTCTTTTAAGTGTTCATTCCCAGTCAGAGGGTATATTTTCCCCCATTTCAAAAGGTAAAGTAGATATTGGTTTTTATTTTACATTATGACATGATCAATAGATTCTTTCTACTTTGTTGATAGCTCGAGTTGCTATCTATGACTTCGTCTATAAAAAGGGATATGACCAAAAGGTTTGAGACTTTCGAGACTCATCATGGACATGAGTACTTTTACTATGTGTAAACACCATTGTTTTATAGGTAAATACCTAGTGAATAGTGTTTTTGAGATTTTAGTAGAAATTGTGACAAGGTTTGAGCTAAGAAGATAGATAAGAGTGATTGTTTTAGCTTTGTTTGAGAGAATAAAAATGTAAGTTTAAGATTGAAAATTGTTTTGATTGAATTGGATTGAGTTTTACTTAATACGTGAACAAAGTGAATGTTCAACATATAAAGTTTAGATGTTGAATTGATTTTCTTAATACGTGAATAATGTGAATATTCAATGTATAAGACTTGGATGTGATTCGTGATCTAATTATTATTTATTAATTGCTTATAATAAAAAAATAAAGTGAATATTCAATATATAGGGATCTTGATTGGATTTGATTTGATGTGGTTTAATACGTGAATAAAGTGAATATTCAGTGTATAAAGGATTTGATTTGATTGGATGTGCTTAAATAATGGATAAAGTGAATATCTAATGAAAAAGGCTTAAATTGTGATGTGATTGGATTTTTTAAGTCTATGATTTTTAGTAAAATCAAAGACTAAGACTAAGAATGATTTGGATTTGAGTTGATAAGTTTATGGAATAAGAATGAAATTAGTAGGCCCCAGTTTGTCAAGCTTCCTAGGGGTTAGGGAAAATTTTCACTCACCAAAGTGCCCGAATGATTACTCTGCTAGAAAATTGCTTTGACTATTTTTCTATGAGAAGGCCCCACTTTGTCAAGTTGTCCATGTACTTGTTATATGCCTCCACATTATGCATACATATTTAAAAGAGCACTCGATAAGCGGCTTAGGCCTATCTCTCACACAAGTTCACACAATAGGGAAAAAGTGTTTTCTGTCATGTCACTATTAGTTTGTCACATCGCTGCTAATTTTAATGGAATAAGTAACAACATTGTACGTTGTTACCTATTCCGAAAAATTTTCGTTTGTGGTTTTTTAAAAGGAATCGGTGACGTATTGTTTCAAACATGAGTGCGCTTACTGAAGATGGTGAGGCATGGGAAATAGGATGCGGGGTCACGGTGTTCGAGGCCAGTGGGTGCGAGGAAATAATGCACCGGTCAAAGTTTTACGTAGGTCTTCATTGATTGCGAACTGCGTGATGGATAGGTTGATCGCTTGTGAACTACCTAAAATAACAAACACATTGTCCTCCATCTCTTCACGCATTGGTGGATGTCTATATCCTATTTTAAAGCTGCAATTTTCACACAAACATGGAGGATGCTAAAAAAATGTGGAGTTTGGATGTATACATTTGCATTTTCAACATACTCATTCTCACCATATTCTACAACCATGTTGTTCATGTATACACTTGTATTTTTGAAACATTTTTCAACCATTTCACAAGCATGGACTACGCTTCCACGTTTTACACAATGATGATAAGGTTTAGAGTTTACCAAGGAAACTGTTGCAAGCTACAAATCCTAGACATATACAATATATTCATATTGTTTTTTTATTTCACTTTTCTTTGATAGAAAATAATCATGCCATTAATGGTATTTACAACCCTCCTCTAATATATCTGCAAAGGTTATATATCAATAAACAAAAATTAATCTTACGGGTCGAGTATACTCTAAGGAAACGGTTATGGAGTTTGGTCTCACCTCCATCAAATGCATTTGCTTAACCAGGTTCCCATGGCCCTTTCCTCTATGGTGGTCTCTCCATCTTGGAATGTTCCCACATTTGCTTAAAAGCCTCCATGGCCATTTTCAACACCAAAGGAGGAAGAATAAGTTAAGATCATTTACCCTTATCCTCATTTCAAAGGACTTTCTTTTATTATTATTATTTTTCCTATCCAGGTTTAAAATATCTCTTTTTTTTAAAAAAAAAATCATTATTATTGTTATTACCATTATTTTAAGATATATATATATATATAAGAAAAATAATAATCAAGATATAGATATTTTGAATACATCTACAATATTTTTATTAAAAATAATAATTATACTATAAACAATATATTAAAATTAAATTTCACTATATGAAATACATCAATACTTATAGATTTTAAGTTCCCTAGCTTGGATTTTGTTTTTTACGTACCATATCAATCAAATAACATCATTAAATTCTCTCAATTCCCAATTGATGTGTGGTAAGGAGAGTGAATTTAGTTGTCCATTGTGTCAAATGTTACACCGAGGTTCTTAAGAGTGAGGTCAATGTGGCGGTGAACAAGTGGCATTACACGTGCAATACTAAGGATTATCACATTATTGAATAGATATATGAAGTACATATTCTTGGGATGAGATAGACAATTGTGGGAAATAAAGAAGAAGATTACGATGGGAATGTGTAAGGTTATGGTGGATGCATACATGGTGGGGAATATCTTGGGATTTTCTTTCCACTTAATGAAATAATGTGATAGAAATAAAAAAGGATAGATAAAATGAGAGTGGTTGGGAGATAGTAAAAAAATCCTATATATAAGAATTGAGGGTTTGTTTTCATTATATGGAAGGATAGTCTTGTATACTAAGGCTTTCACCTTTCGATGATTAATAAAAGTGTTTGTTTTCTATTTATGAATATGTATACGAGTGTTTATCTTTGGCTTCCTTCCCTATACCTTGTGCTTCCTAATCGATATATTCCCTTTGTTACTTAGCCATTTGGCTATTAGAATGTCATTCACATCAAGTAGACGTGTATCCCAACATATCATGATTTTAAATCATTCTAGAGAAATCTGAAGTAAACTCCTACTTGGACTTTCTAATTCTAAAAAAATAGCAAATGTAACTCGATTGTTCCTTTGACTCCACAAGAACATTGTACCTAGTTAAATAAGTTATTATTAGGAAACAAACTCCTAAAAACACTCTTAAATAGACTCCTAATTATCCCAATAAAGAAAACAACACTTAATAATCAAGTTACATAACTTATGACCTTTTGACTAAAGTCGAACTATTATCGGAGCTCTTTTGATATCATTCGGTACTCTACTACTCTTGAAAAAATTTCCCCCTTTTCTTTTAATTGGTTATGCAAATTTTCTCCTAATTCATCACAATTTTGTTTAATTCCAAAAAGCAAAGAACATAAAAAATATAAAGCCTTCCTTTAAGGTAAGTGGCTAGAATTTTAATTACTGAACATCATCATCGATAATATGGTGAACTATACATACATTGGCTACATGCTTTATATGCTCAATAATGGTAATCCAATTTTCAACATTGAAATAATGAAAGTGCCTTGAGTGGGTTGAAACTGGAATGGGATTATATGCAAGTAGAAAAAAGGACTTCCATTATTAAATGAAATAAAAATGTGATTTCTTTATTGATGTGTCATGGGAGATCGAGAGAGGAAAATTTCTTAAGGATGAAGGGGCTGAATTTTGTAGCCAGGGGAGTGGATTTGGATCTAAGGGTAGGGGAAATATATCCTTTGAAATATCTAGTTCTTTGGGAGATAAATGTTATAATTAAACAATCTCCTTCTCTTTGGCATTGGATCATGCTTTCACTTTACTCATAAGCTATAGGCCATTGGATACACGATCGAGTATCTAGGGGATAAAATTACTTTTAAAAATTAAAAACACCAAGATTCTCACCAAAATACTAGGCTGAAAACTTCATACCAAAGATTCAAGGCATTTATGGGCACACAGGTGTGCCAAAATTGTCAATGCAATGAAATTTCTTATCTCATGCTACAAACAATTCAAACATTACTACATAGAATGTACCAAAGTGGGGGAAATTTATCTCAAGTATAATCTCTAGAGTTGGCTAGTTCTTTATATCCTAGTGTTAGCCTAATTTTTGGGGGAAAATAAAAGAGGAAAGAAACACAAATGGGTGATACACCAAGATATTTTAGTCATTTCTTCTACATGACTACAACACAAGAAAACTAAACATACGAACTTAGTCTTTGGTTAATAAAATGAGATAACAAAGAAAATATAAAATCTAACTCGAATAAGAAAATGGAGCATACAACATAAGAAGAAAGTTAAAGGGAAATTTACCACGACATTTTTTAGCAATCACATTGAATAGACAATTGCTTTCTATTAATTCAAAAGTATTGGACACTAATTTGTATGAATTTTAAACCTAATTTATATTATATTGAAATAAAAAAGGAATTCAAGAACATTTTATCATATATAGAAAAACTCTATTTATTACAATTCATCAAAAAATCTAAAGAATAGTGTGGTGCAAGTAATTAACCTAAAATAGGTTTTTGAACTCAAAATAGAGTGTCACAATAAGATCCATGATTTTTAGGATAACTCAATTGATTTCATCATTATCTCTTAAATATGTGGTTGAGAATTCATTTGAACCATTGAATACGCTTTTGAAAATAGATGCACTTATCACATACTTTCGTCTCGATAATAGATTTAAACCCATGTTTGAGAATTAAAGAAACTCCATTCTTGCTTTTCTCCTACATATAGTTTTATCTCCAAGTAAATTAATCTAAAAATACTTCATCCAAATTATCTTCCACTCGAGTCCTATGACTGATTTAATATTAAAATATTCAAATAAGCTTCTAAATTAAAATTGGTATATATCCAAATATATTAAAAGATTGGAAAAATTTAAGTTTCATTAAATAATAAATGAAAAAGGTGCTTATTAAATCTCATCAATTTCTCGCATTCTCCTAATTCTCTTTAAACTAATTTATATAAGTGGTCACATTATTTATTGTGGCATATTAATTAAATAAAGAATTAATCCTTATCTAATATATGTACAACATTTAAATGATATAACCCATACATTTAAATTATGGATTTTAATTTAAGAATTAAAAGTTTAAAAAATTAAACAACTTTGGAAATATTACAATATTGTCAAAGTGCAAAAACTCTTAACAAAAACTACGTATGAACTTGAAAAGGAAAATATATCCTTCTTATCATCTTTTGGGGTGATATAAGATTGCTTATACCCCAATGTGTTCTTACATCAAGAGTTTAAATGGTGTTCTAATGGATAAAGAGCCTAACATGTCATCCACATCAATGATATTGCAACTGTGTATTCACACATTTGTTCCTAATGGTTCATATCTAAACCTGGATGGCAAGAGTTAAAATTGATTTTCAAAATCGAGGTTTTCCATCACCATTTTGTTAAAGTGTTTAGATTGAATAATTATGGTTATGATTACTATAACTCCCTCTATAGAAAAAATGAGTCATCTCTCGATCCCTAAATGCTCTTTTCCCTCGTGCACTAACCCTACCTTTGTTAGAGTCCTCGGCGGCACTTCTGAGCTAGCGGGGATGGTGTTTTCATCGGGATTGGTGGTGGCGGCACACTATCCTAAAGGGGTTCTTATGACCGAAGCTTGGAAAATCGGGGATGTAGGGGCATTTTGGACTGGTGGCAACGAGCGATTATCAAAGATCGAGCGGCGGCTCTGCCCCATCAGACTACACATAAATCCTTCCTAGCGATCGTTGCTAATATTCCTGGAAAAATTCATCAAGTGTAGGGTTGTCATACATTGTGGAAAAAGCAGAGGTTACTCATGTGGTTACTATTTCATGTTCAGAGGTAATTGAATCTATTTCTACCCTCCAAGATTTTGCCCTTATTTTTCGATTTAATGGTTTTTGGCCCCGAATTGAAGATCTACACAAATGGATCTTTTCTACTTGGACTAGTGACTATGAGATTCAGTTATGTGCAAAGGGTTTTTAATTTTTGTTTCTTCTCTCCTACAAAGTGTCAACAGATTCTTAATGAGGGTCCATGGTTTTGGGGTAGGGCTAGTCTTTTTCTTACTCCATAGTTTCGGATTTTGATCCTTCTACTATGGTAGTTTCAAAATTCCGATTTGGGTTCATCTCCCCAATCTTCCTCTCCCCTTTTGACACCCTGCAGGTTTGTGTTGTTATTAGTGACTCTTTTAGTCAATTCATTAAGATGGATAATGAATAACCCAAGCAAGGGTTTTTCACTTATGCACGTATTTGTATTGAGGTGGATCTCAACAAAGGTCTTCCAGAATAGTTAGAGTTAATCCATGATGGCTTCAAGTGGATACAAATCCTAGACTACGAGAACATGGCCTTTCGATGTCAATTTTCCATCAAATTGGGCACCTTCAAGAGGATTTCCCACTTTGTCACTCAATCAAAATAAAAAGAAGAAGAACAAAGGGGTTTCTCCATGGCCTAAAGGTTAGCAACCATTTTCAGCATCGAAAGTCAAAGAATGTTCTCACCCCGAAAATTCAAAAGATATGAATGTTGAGATTCCCCCTGCTTGACGATTACACCGAGTCACATGTATCCGATTCTTTTGATTCGACCCCATTCAAGATATCCATTGCCTTGTATTGGCTTCCCAATGACGTCGTGGACTGTTGTCACGAGATCTAAGGAGAAGAAGGGGCACTTTGAGCTTCCTGTTTCTCGTTTTGCTTTGGTGTCGGGTGCTTTTGTCTTTAACACTTATTATGGGTCCGTTCCTTGGATTTCCATATAGCTTGGCATTTTTTTGCGTTTTGTTGTTTTTCTAGGCTTGGCCTAGTGTGCTTGTGGCTTTGGGGCGTGCTCTCATATTGCCCACTTTTTTTGTTGAGAGAATCTTGTATCATGTTGCATTTAATATAATATAAGATCTTTTTCATCAAAAAAATTATGGTTATAATACATGTTTCCAAACATTCAATTTGTTTTACCCATTGAAAGTTTCTCGGAGGATCAAAACAGGGCCACCATACGTAGTTGTTTTGTTGTAAAAAGTATCATAAGTGGCTAGGGAACGGTCTTGTAAAAAGTCCCTAAACATCTAAATGGAACATTAACACTCCTAACTTATTCTTTGATATATAAATAATTCTTAAGAACTAATGGAACTCACAATCGATAACCAGATCTCATTCAAGTTTATTTATTTGGGACTAGTTGATAAAATTTTGCAGTTTGTACTTAAGAAATTTAAGCCAAGGTGGCTCCAAAAGGGGTGAATTAAATTTTTTTATTGAGACAGGAAAAACTATATATGCTTCACAATTCTCTATACAACAAGGAAGAGAGTTTTGGTGTTATATTTTACTTTTAGGATCCATAGGCATTAAAACTAAGTCAATTCCAAATGGGTTTCACTAAAGTGGAGCAATCGCCTCTTGCAACCAGTTCAATGAATGGGCTCAAAACCCTGCTTCCGTTGAAAGGAAAACACAACCGTAAAAATAGTTTTAAATATGTTATAATCTCTCCACATGACAAGGAACCAATCAATAACATAAAACTGGGAGGATGGATTTTACAGCCGCTCGTCACACATCGATTCTAGAGAGAATTTATAGCTATTGGATGGTAATTTCCTAGCACTAGCGTTTTTGCATATCAAGTGTTTTTCTTTCACCGATTGGAGATCCAATCTGAAAACACATATGAAATCATATTTTTGGTTTAGTTTCAAAGTGTTCATAGTTAGGTTCTAACGCCACCCATAACAAGGCATTCTTTTGACTGTTAAACTTAGTATAAATTATGATTTAAAGGGGTTTGCATGATCATGTGCCAACATTAAAAATAATTATGCATTCCACTCTACAATTATATCTCTTTTTTTTACTCAAACTGGGAGTGCAAATGAAGGCAAAAAATAGACAAAGAGAAGGAAACCATGCCTAGAGGTGAAGAAAAGATTCCAAACATATCTATAGTCTGATCGGTTCACGGGTTGTTCAAAGACCACATTTGCATTTTGCTTTTTGTGAAATACTTCACAAGCATCGACCAAACTCCCACACTAAGGATACATGTAGAAAATATTAAGAGGAATGCACCCATCATTTAACACACACACGTCGGGAATACACCGACTTAGATAAACTGATCTATAGGTTTTCAAACCATTGTATTTGGTGAAACAATTTAAATGCCTCATTTGGAAACTTATGTCTTCTATAAATTGCAATTATCATACTCCATAAGAGGGCATCTTGTTCATATATTTAGTCAAAAACTTTGCAAGATTACTCAAAACTTTTCATGTTTTTCATGCATGTTGGTGAGTTTATTCCACAGAGTTAGGTGTGAGGCGATTAAGAACTCATTGTATTATAAGTGACTAGATTGTTTAATCTCTAAAAAGGGATTGTTTTGGAAACGTCGATTTGCATAGCTAGAGATAAGTAGAGAACCATAAGGAGGGAGGGAATGAAGGCCAAGCATGGAGTTTCCATTTTCCGTCACATAGCATTTGCTAAGGAAAATGATTCTCCCAAAGAAACATTACATTCCATGTGACGACATTTCATTGAGATGTTTTGTCAAAAAAGGAACCATGAATTTAAACATGTCAAAGGCATTATGTTTTCAATTCTCATTCGCACACCCAACTCGAAACTACTGTGCTCAGCTCATAAAAAAAATTCCAATGAATAACTAAACCAAGATGTCAACCTTTTCTCTCCCCAATGTGCAAAGAAAGGAAGGAGGTTGAGGAGGCACTCAAATTCATTTTTTAAAAACAGAATCCCAATTTGAGCTCCTCAATAGGTGTTGGTTAGGTTGATGGTGGAGCGTTTGTGGAGTATTTTATTTACACAAGCCAAATGCATTTGCATGACGTTAAGACCACCTCTATGACATTCACTCCCATAAACCAACAAAGAAAAACACCAAACAACACCACTGAATTATTAAAAAAAAGCTGCCCTCCTTTCTATCAAAATTTAAGAATATATTATTAAAAATAGATGCACTTATTACCTACTTTTATTTAAGAATATATTTAAAACCATGTTTGAGGATTAAAGATAATCCATTCGTGATCCTCCTACTTAGAGCTTTATCTCCAAGTAATTAGCCTTAAAAAACTTCATGTAGAATATCCGAGAATATGCGGTCTTCATCCAAAATATCTAGACTTCATCCAAATTATCTTCCACCTAAATTCTATGACTATTTTAATATTAAAAAATTAAAAAAACTTTTGAATCAAATATTGTGTATATCTAAATATATTAAAAATTTAGAAAAAAATTTAAATAATAAATCTAAAAGGTTTTTATTAATTCTCATTCATTCCTTGCATTCTCCTAATTCTCTTTAATTAATTCATGCAAGTGATTATATTATTTATTAAACATATAAATTAAATAAAAAATTAATCCTTAATATGTGTGCAACATTTAAATTATATAGCCCATATATTTACATTATAAAGTAAAACTTTGAAAATTTAAAGAACTTGGAAATAATACAAAATTAATTAGAAAAATTACTTCAAATTGAAAATGAAAATATATTCTTCTTATCATCTTTAGGGTGACAAAAGATTGTTTATATCCCAGTGCTTTGCATCAAGATTCCAAAAGTTTGAAAGGTGATCTATGGGGATGGTTATGTGATGCCCATTAGGGTAGGTTCCCCTCCTCCTACATTGGATGCCATGTTTGCATACCTCCAAGACAATGTTCTTTGATTACATGAAATGTGAACATAATTCTTCCATTCCCGCTTTCTCCCCTTCCAGTTCATATTATGATAGGCCTGAGCCATACACCAGCCATCTCTGTTTAGATATCCACACCTTAGACAATGAGTATGCGCCATGCATATCTTCTGAGTGTTCTCTGAGATCCCTCTTGGAGGGCTCTTGCTCAAGTTCATGCTCCCCATTTTTATACAGATATGGGGATGGCATAGTCACTAGTGCCCTAATGAGGGACCAGCTCATGATTCATGCCCTACCTATTCCAAAAGAGTTCTGTAATTTTAGTTTTGGGTGTGCATGTGCTGCTCGAACGAACCCATTGGAATTGTAGGATTTGGAAAGGGAGAACTATCATTCCCTTCATAATTTGGCCTAGTTTTGACCTCTGGTATTCTCTTCTTGTCTACTAAGCTATGGTTTTGAACACAATTCTAATGTTTCCATTCCGTTGATATTAGGAGCATATGCAATTATTGAGGGTGAATCGGTGCAATATACTCCCATGGTAGAAAATTCTATGTATCCCAATTATTACTATATTGGCTCTGCAAAGGATCAACATTGATAATACATATTTAGATGTCCCACTAAGCTTGCTTTGAGATTTGATTCAGAGGGTAATGTGTTGAGTTATGGAGCTTAATTGCTTCACTAGCATGATTTTACAAACTTGTTGGAATACACAAGAACGCTCGTTGGTTGACAAAAGGCGTCGGTCACCCTTGGACCAAGATTGGTCAAGAAAAAAGGAACCTACATCGATTAAGGCTAACCAACATCAGTTTCCTGTGCGTGACTATTATAATTAAGTTACGGGAATTAGATCTATCTTTAGTTGTAAAGTGAATCTAATGGTTGTAATTGCATAGATAAAATGCCCTAAGATTATATATACATATATAAGCATAAAGTTAGGGTTAGAAGAGGAGACTTCATTAAGAATTAAAATAAGTTTCCTTTAGAGATAAAAAGAGAAATTTGTAGAGAAGAAAGTACATGACATCCAAAGGCGGAAGATTGCAAATCTTCATTGTATTTCCTCTATGGTAATAAATTGGTTATTTTTTGGTGGATGTAGCCCACACTGGGTGAACCACAATAAATATTGTGTATTATTCTTCTTGTTTATTTTTGTATTGATTGCTTATATGCTTAGATCTGATTAATATATCTATCTGATCGGTGTGTTAACCCCAACAACCGTATCGAGAGATTCTTTGTTAGAGGGTTGTATGTGTTGACATCTTTACTCACAAAGCGGATTTCTGATTGATTGGGACTTAATTAATCGGAGAAGAAAGAAAATTAAGAGTAGATAAATTTGGCACCATGATTATCAATTATGGAAGATGCGGTGGAGGACTATCTGTATCAAAAAAATCTATACTTATCATTGGATGAGAAGGAAAGACTCTGCAAAGATGACTGATAAAGAATGGAAAATTATTGATAGAAAGACTATGGGATCTATAAGATTGATCTTGGTAGCATATGTGGCTTTGAATATTACCAAAGCATGATCTACGGTAGAGTTGATGAAATCTTTAGAAAATCTATATGAAAAACCTAGTGTTTCAAATAAATTTTATTTGATGAAAAAATGTTTAATTTAAATATGCAAGAAGGTAGATCTACATCAAGTCATTTGAATGATTTTTGGTCTATTGTAAATCAATTAAAATCAGTTAGTATTTCATTTGAGGATGAAGTGAAAGCACTTTTATTACTATGCTCTTTCTGCTAGATATTTAGGATAAATTGGTAATGGTTGTTAGTAATACAAACATCTGCTATTATGTTTTAAAGTTTGATGATGTGGTTAGTATAATCTGAATGAATAAATACGCAAGAAAAGAAACAGGAGAATCATCATTTGGGAATGCTTTGAATGTATAAAGTAGGGGAAGGCAGAAGGAGAGATCTAAGAGCAAGAATAATGGGAAATAAAAGTCTAAGAATGACATATCTAAATCTAGAGGTAGAGGAATAACTTGCTGGAATTGTGGAAAGAAAGGACATGCAAATAAGGATTGTTGGTTCAAAGAAAACAAAGAGAATGTACCAAAGAAAGGTAAAGAGTAAAATGTTGCTAAAAAATAGGTAATGCAAAATGCCTTGATTCTATCCTGAGATAATAAAATTTAGCTATGGGTTTTAGATTTAGGATCTTCTTTCCATGCAACCCCTAATAAGGGTTATTTCAGAAATTATGTCCAGGGTCATTTTGGGCATGTTTATCTAGGAGATGATGAACTATGCAATATTACTTGGAAAATGTGAAGTTCGTCTTGAATTGCATAATGAAAACACATGGATATTGAAATATGTGAGGCATGTTCCAAGTCTCAAAAGAAATATAATTTCTACAGGGGAAATTGTGTGAAATGGTTACATGGTTACACTCACAGCTCAAATCTTGGAAATTTACCAAGGGATATCTTGTTGTAGAAAGAGGCAAGAAGGTAGGATCATTGTATTTATCGATCTATAATATTGATTCCTTTTTTGTTCTACTTTAGATTCAGATACAAGCATGTGGCACAATTGGCTAGGCCATATGAGTGAAAAGGGAATACGATCTTAAAGGCAAAGGGTAAGTTATCCGATCTGAAACGTGTAGATCTTGATTTATGCAAGCATTGTATTTTTGGAAAGAGAAAGAGAGTGACATTTCTCAAAGTTGGGGCAACAAAGAATAATCATAAATTGGAGCTTGTACACTCATATGTGAGGACCAGCCCATGTAGCTTCTCATGGAGGATCCCAATACTATGTTACTTTCATTGATGATGCCACAAGAAAGGTATGGGTTTATTATATTAAACGTAAATATGATGGTTTTGAAACTTTTAAAAGGTGGAAATCCCTTGTGGAAAATGAATCAAATTCAAATTTCAAATGCCTTAGATCTAACAATAGTGGTGAGTATTGCATCAAGGATTTCAATTATTATTGTTCAATAAATGGAATACGCGAGAAAAATAAGGTTCCTAGAACACCACGGAGAATGGTGTTGCAAAGAGAATGAGTATGACAATCATGGAACATGCTAGAAGTATGAGGATACATGCTAGATTGCCCTTATAGTTTTTGCAAAATTAGTAGACACAATGTTTTATTTAATTAACCATGTACCTTCAAGTGAACTGGATGGTGGAATACCAGAAGATGCTTAGACTGGAAAAGAGGTAGATCTTTATTTTCTTAGAGTATTTGGCTCATAATCTTTTGTGCATATTGATAAGGAAAATAGAAAGAAATTGGATGCTAAATCCAAAAGATGTACTTTCATTGGTTATGGCTCTGGTGATTTCAATTCCGAATTTGTGATTTAGAAGGTTTAAAGATAATTAAGATTCATGACATTGATTGGAATGAAAAGAGAATGTACAGGGATCAAGTTTTGGTACCCAAAGGTGAACCGGTGGAGAAGTTTGTGGATGAAAATGAACTCTCATATTTAAAATTAATACCTACATGTTTACACAAAGAACTAGTATTGGTTTACCCCTAACCGGCATTGGTACCCTATACCGGCGTCGATTCTGAGAAGAGAAAGACTAATGTCGATTAGCCAAACTGGCATCGGCGAGGTGATCGGCGTTAGTTAATGTTAGAAGTAGATACAAATATATTGGATGAGAAGATTGAGCCTCTAGAAGCCCAAATCTCAGTGAGAAGGTCACAAAGGGTAAATAGACCTCCGAAATATTTTCACCTTCCTTGTCTTATTTATTATTGACTGATAGTGGTGAACTAGAAAGCTTTGAAGAAGCAATGCAGATAAATCCCACAAGCAGTGGGAGCATGGCATGAATGAGGAGATGGACTCCTTAGAGAAGAACCAAACATGGAATTTGGTTAAGTTGCAGAAGTAGGTAAAAGAGCATTGCAGAACAAGTGGGTTTACAGGATCAAGGAAGAAGAGGGTGGATAGAAGAGATACAAGGCAAGGCTTGTAGTAAAGGGATTTGCACAGAAAGCAGGTATTGACTTTGGTGAAATCTTTTCTCCTGTTGTTAAGATGACTTATATTCGTATTGTATTGAGTTTAGTTACAATAGAGGATTTGTATTTAGAGAAACTTGATGTCAAGACGGAATTTCTTCATGGTGATTTAGAGGAAGAGATTTACATGAATCATCCACTTGGGTATGAAGTCAAGGGTAAGGAGAAATTTGTGTGCAGATTGAAAAAGAGCCTATATGGGCTCAAGCAAGCTCCAAGGAAATGGTATATGAGGTTTGATAGTTTCATGCATGAACATGGTTATTTGAGATGTGAATTTGACCATTGTGTTTATTTCAAGATGATTGGAAATGGGAGCTATATTATTTTGTTATTGTATGTGGATGATATGCTTATTGTAGGATCTAGTATGTAGGACATTGGTGAGCTTAAAGAAAATCTAGCTCACACATTTTCAATGAAGGATTTGGGAGCTGCAAAGAGAATCCTTGGCATGTAAATTCATAGAGACAGGAAGAACAAGAAGTTATATTTATCTCAGGAGCATTATATCAATAAGGTGTTGGAAAGGTTTAATTTAAAAAATTCAAAACTTGTAAGTACACCTATGGCTGACACTTCAAATTGAGCATTTATCAATTTCCTACATCACATGAGGAGGTTGAGTACATGGCACGAGTTCCATATGCTTCAGTAGTTGGGAGTTTGATGTATGTTATGGTTTGTACCAGACCAGACATTACACAAGAAGTGGGAGTTGTGAGTAGATTTATGGCTAATTCAGGTAAAGAACATTGGAAAGTAGTTCAATGGATTCTCAAGTATTTGAGAGGGACATCCGGCATGTAGTTATGTTATGGATGTTCATATACTTCTTTATGTGGATGTGGATTCGAAATGGTGGTGATTTGGATTGGGGAGAAGCACCAACGGATATGTTTTCATAATAGGTGGCACGGAAGTTAGCTGGATTTCTAGATTACGAAGGTTGTGGAACCGTCTTTGTAGAGGATGAGTATGTTGTAGCTACGAAGTTAGCAAGGAGATGATATGGATGATAAAGTTCATGGAAAATTTGGGAAAGGATCAAGAGGATTGTAAAATGTACATAGTGATAGTCAAAGTGCAATTGATCTGGAAAAGAACTCAACATTTCATTCTATAACGAAACACATTCAGTTGAGATATCACTTCATACGATAGGTATTGGAGGATGGGAAGCTGAAGTTGGAGAAAATTCATACAAAGGAGAATCATGCGGATATGCTAACGAAGTTGTTGGAAAAGGATAAGTTGGAGCTACACTCCACTTTTGTTGGTCTTCAAGTTTGAGACTTGAGGAGGGAGAAATAGGCCAAGGAAAGGATCAAAGGAAGGAGATGTATGGTATAGTGTAGCAATTTATCTCTAAGTGGAAAATTGTTGAGCTGTGGAGATTAATTGCTTCAGTAGCATGCTTTTAAAAACTTGATGGAATACATAGTAACCGGCATCAGTTGACAAACCAGCATCGGTCACCCTTGGACCGGTATCGATCAGGAAAGGAGTTAACATTAGTTAAAGCTAACCAACATCGGTTGCATGTGCATAAATACTATAATTAAGTTGCGGGAATTAGATCTATCTTTAGTTGTAAAGTGAATCTAATGGTTGTAATTGCGTAGCTAAAGTTCCCTAATATTGTAGATGCATATATAAGCATAAAGCTAGGGTTAGAAGAGGAGAATTCATTCAGAATTAAAAGAAGTTTCCTTTAGAAAGAAAAAGAGAAATTTGTAGAGAAGAAAGTACATGACATCAAAGAAGGTGTGGAAGATTGCAAATCTTCATTGTATTTCCTATGTGATAATAAATTGGTTGTTTCTTGGTGGACGTATCCCACATTGGGTGAACCACGTTATATCTTGTGTATTATTCTTCTTGTTTATTTCTGTATTGATTGCTTATATGCTTATATCTTATTAATATATTTGTACAACCGGTGTAACCTAACCTTAACACAATGGAGGTATGATTATAGGAAAATTCTCAACCACCTACACTTATCTCCCTAAGACACTTTAATGGAAATTTCTCACCACTTTGCAGGAAATAACACCCTATTCTAGATCTCCTAAATTTGAGAATCACCTTTGCTTTTGATCTCATTATCTTACCACATCTTCACAAAAGCAAGAAATCTTTCCAACCATATCCTTTCATTCTAAAAACAATGTCACCGTTGTTTTCCTTCCGATAATCACTTTTATTCCTTTTATCCTTCCTCTGCATTATCTCCTAACAATAATACTATGGAATTACATTACCTCCTACTTCAAAGTATAGAGGAAGTTGGAAATATTGGGCCCTATGTAATCCTTGGCAAATTTTAACAACAAAACTTTCAAGTTTTCTATGATTTGGAGAAGAAGAGAATTAGATTTCAACCCCTTCCCTTTATGTGTTGGTTGTTGAAGGATTTAGCTATCTTCTTGCTCACAATGCTACTCAAGGACTAGTAAAAGGTATTTATTTTCCTTCTACTACTCATCATCTTATTAATGGTCATTTTTTTATGATTATTTTCTTACTCTTGGAAGAAAAGTAATTTTTTTATCATGCTCTTGATTGTCTTGAAATTTTCATCGTGCTTGAGCTCTACTATTCAATGGGAAAAAACTTAATGTTATCGATAATCTCGAGTCTCCCATTCCTATTTGGTCATGGTGATATGAAATGGAGCTGGATTTATCTTGGGGTGCAATTCAAATTTCTTAGTATCCCTTTCACTTTTCATGATACTTCAGCTCAACTTTAGTCTTACGTATTCCAGTGGGTTGAATGCAACATCTCTTATAAGATCATCAAACCTCTTTCTCTAGCAGAAAATTCCGATATGTTATAAGGTTACTCAACGCCACACATTTGTATTACTCTTCATGTTGGAATCCCTCCAATGTTGCTTATACCAAAATTGACAAGCTTCTTCGTGATTTCCTTTGGGCCAACACTTAAGGGCACAAGGGGTTTTACTAGGTTCTTTAGGAAATTTTGTTGCATACCTAAATAAGTTGTTGATTTGGGCTTAATTCATGTCAAACACCATGGGTGGGCTCTTAGTTCTAAATGGATCTTGTGTATCCCAAAACGGAATGAAGCTTGGAAAATTCTCCTTTGGCATAATATTTATCGGGGTGTTCCTATGGGTAGATAGGCTTAGAAGGGTCTTAACTTTAAATCTCTCCTTCTTTGCCCGTGTCGATTAAGATTTAAGGGTAATTTTATTACGTAAATTATTTGGAAGGCCTAGCAATCTCTCTTACCACACCTTATTTGGGTTAGTAATGGTTTCATATTTGGTATCTCTCTTAATTCATTCTCTCTCTGGTGGTCCTCTCTCTTTTCCTTTCATGATTCACCCCTGGCTTTGGCTCCATGGGCTAAAGCCCTTAGATTTTTCAAAAAGGGGTTCAAGTTTTTAGGGATTTGTTTTGCAAGAACTCTCGTTCTTGGCTTTCTTAGGAGACTCTAGCTTTAAAATTCCACCTTTTTCCTACAGATGTTTCTCCTATCCAACAATTAATTAACTACATTCCTGAAGAATATTTACAAAAGATAGGACTTACCTCTGGAGTTCCTTGGTGGCATGACTAGAATTGTCCTATTGCTACTCCTTTTCGCAGATACAAACCCTCCCTTTGTTATTCTATGTGTTTTCTCCTCATTATTTTGACAATGACACGCATAAAAGGCATTGGTCTCTTTCCTCCTCGACTTCTATTTGGTCCCATTAATTTTAGTAGTTCTGGTTGGCCATTATTGAGCCTAAAAATCTCATTTCCTTTGGTTTCTTCTTCACCAAGGTCTCCCTGTTGGTTCCCGACTCAAACATTTTGGGCTTAACCCCATTTGTTTGTGTTGCAACCAACCAAATTCTATCAAACACATTTTTGGGTTTTTCCCCATGCTTAGACGACTTGGAGATGGATTCACACCCTTTTCCAACCATTTTCTCTTGAGTTATTCACCTAGAAAGTGGTTCTTTTGGGGGATTCGACCATGTTACCTGTAGTTTATAACAAAATTTGGCACATCTTTAAAAATGAAATTTTGTTCTATTTATGGAAAGACAAAAATAATGTTATATTTAATAATGTTCATCTAGATTATGATTTCTCTTTCTAATAAAGTGGATGTGATTTCTACTATTATGCTTCAGATTCAAAACCAAGCTAAAAAAGTGTGCTTGGAGGTAGAGCATCTCCTTGACCATTGGGGTTCAGCTCCCTGTGTTGTCAGTCAGGTTTCCCTGGATGCATCTTTATGTTGCAGCTCACCACCTCGGTGCCACCATTCGCCACATCCTACTTGTGGATGGGGGTTCCTCCTGTTGGCCACGAGTCCACTACCTCGGTGGGCGTCCCATCGGTGAGGCATCCTTCACTGTGTCTTCTCCACTTGGAAATTCTCGGTTGGCTTAGCGTTTCTCAAGGTAAATTCCCTCTATTATATCTAGCCATTTCTCCCTGTAGGCATGATGATGGTATTGAAGTTGAACAAAAGAAGGAATCTAATTGGGATGGGTGGGAGCTTGTCTTTGATGAGGTTCATCTCTTTGGTTTGGGCTAGGCGATAAGCCCGATAGTCTGCCCCTCCTCCTCCACTCCCCTCCATGTTTGCAATTTTCTTTACTTGATATTTATGTTCCCTTTTTTTATTAAAATTTGCACTATGTGGTTTTTAATGTTGGCACTTTGAGGTGACTTGGTCTCTCTCAAGGCCTTTTTGGCTTGATTTGATTAGAAATATCATATTCTTGGGTGTGACTCTTTCCACCCTGATTTTTTGTATGATTAGCATTTTACATATTTGTTATTGATATAAAAGTTTGATTTTCAATTAAAAAAAGAAGAGAAATAAACCGCTCAACAAAAATGCATAAATATTATTTTTAATCACCTGGATTTCATTTTTGGGTATTATTTGGTATGTTAGAAATAGTGGCTAATTTATCCTAACTACCTTCATTTGTTGGCAACAATTATCTTTAAAATATATTTCACTTTATATTAATTGTGTTAATTTTTTTCTTATGAAGAATGTTTATAAATCTAGTAAATTCGATATAATGTATGAATTATCACCACTAGAAGTAGGATCATTTATCCATATTTTTATCTATAAAAATTAAATTTGGAATAAAATTGTGAATTATTAACATCACAAGGATAGATTTTATAAACACAATGTAGCTTTTGCAAAATTTTATAAAAGACACATGTAAATATGTGAAATGTTCACATTTCTAAAAATTTATTGTGAAAAATAATATTTATCTTGTTTTAAAAAATAATTTCTAGAATTTCATAAGAGTCAAATTTAAATACATGAAATATCCACATTATTGAAATTTTGTTGTGAAAAATTCACATTTTCACCTTTTAATTTTGAAAGAGGTTGGACTTTTGAAAATAGAATTATTGATAGTCTATCTGAACCCAAATATAAAGTCACATGATTTGATTTTTGACACAAATTTCTTACAAAAATAGAAAATATATGTAATTTAGATTATTCGAAACAACACTAAAGTTCTACATTAGTAAGAGGATTGTAAATTACTCTTCTAAAAAAGTTCTCAAATTTCCAATGTTCATATATACACCACAGTTTCATATCCCTCTTCTTTGTCACACATATTGGATGAAAATAATATAACATTATAAAAACTCAACAACATTTTACCTTTTTTATAAAAAAATTAACTCCTTGTGCTCTTGCATTTCTTTTTTGCATATTCCAAAATACATTTCTTTCATTTCTCCCCGCAAAGCTACTTTATGTTTTTAAACATTTAATTATATTAATAATTTATGTATAGCTAATTATTAACAATGTATAGCAAATTATGTATAGTGGATTAAAAAATTGTAGATTGTTGATATTGGTAATGTATAGCAAATTAAACAAACATCAAACAACAATTGACGAGATCCTCACAAATAACAATTGTCATTTCCATATTCTCGCGTAAAAAAATTATTTGGTTACACAATGCCCATTCCTTCACGTCCACCCTATCCTTTTCGATGTTCACATTGCACACTTACGTGTGATTTGCGCAAAAGGCTTTTATTAATTCTCATCCATTCCTAAAATTCTTCTATTTAAATTAATTTATATAAATAGTCATATTATTTATTGCAACATATTAATTAAATGAAGAATTAATCTTTAATATGTGTGCAACATTTAAATTATCTAGCCCATATATTTAAATTATGAAATAAAATTTTGAAAGAACTTGGAAATATTACAATAGCCACTTATGAAATTAAAAATGAAA
Source organism: Taxus wallichiana var. yunnanensis (assembly GCA_018340775.1). Lineage (NCBI taxonomy): Eukaryota > Viridiplantae > Streptophyta > Pinopsida > Cupressales > Taxaceae > Taxus > Taxus wallichiana. The sequence goes on along the minus strand of CM031235.1, from coordinate 320,246,097 downwards.
ATATATCTTTCTTATTATCTTGTGGGGTGACACAAGATTCCTTAATACCTCAAGTTGCTCTCGCATCAAAGATTCCAAGAGTTTAAACGATGTTCTAGGAGGGATTTTAGAGACACTCATCGTACATCAATTATGGAGTGAATTTATATAGCTATTTGATGGTTATTTTCCATCACTCATGCTTTTGCATATCAAGTGATTTTATTTCACCGGTTGGAGATTCAACCCTCAAACGTATATGAAATCATATTTTGGTTTAGTTTTGAAGTGTTCAAAGTTAAGATGGTTCTAATGCCACCCATAGCGAGGTATTTTTGTGATTGTTAAAATTGGTATAAATTCTAATTTAAAGGGGTTTACATGATCATTTGCTAACATTAAAAAAATTATTCTTTGCATTCTACAATTATAGCTCCTTTTTAACTCAAACCGAGTGTGCAAATGAAAGTGAAAAATAGACGAAGATAAAGAAACCATGCCTAGAAGTGAAGAAAAGATTCCTCGCGAGATGTAGTCTAATAGGTTCACAGGTTGTCCAAAGACCACATTTGGATTTTACATTTTGTCAAATAGTTCAAGAGCATCAACCAAACTCCCACACTAAGGATACATGTAGAAAATATTAAGAAAAATGCACCCATCATTTAAAACATGATGGGATTATACTAGAAAGGAGAATTGATCAAATAGGTTAACTACCCATTGCATTTGCTGAAACAATTTAAATGTCTCATTTGGAAACCTATGACTTCTATAAATTGCAATTATGATAGTCCATAGGAGGGCATCTTGTTCGACATTTGGTCATACACTTCTGCAAGCTTACTCAAAAAATTTACACTTTTCTGCATGTTGGTGAGTTTACTCCACAGATTTGGGCATGAGGCGCTTAAGAACTCATTGTATTAATGAGTGAGTGGATTGTTTAATCTCTAAAAGGGATTTTTTTGGAAACGTCGGTCTCTGACAATAATGGAGATAAGTAGAGAACCATAAGGAGGGAGGGTATTGAAGTCCAGATGTGGAAAACGATTCTCCCAATGAAAACATTGCATTCCATGTGACCACATTTCATTGAGGTGTCTTGTCAAACAAAGGAACTAGGAATTTAAATATGTCAAATGCATTTTTCAACCCCCATTCCCAAAACCACTTAAGTAACTACTCACACTTTCTCATCAACATTTCCAATGGATAACTAAATCGAGACGTCAACCTTTTTCTATCCCAAATGTGCAAAGAAAGGAAGGAGCTTGAGGAGGCACTCAAATTCATTTTTTTAAATAGATTCCCAATTCGAGCACCTATATATTGGTTGGGTTGATGGTGGAGCGGTTGTGGAGTATTTGCTTTGCACATTCCAAATGCATTTGCTTGAGGTTCCAAGACCTTCCTATATGATAATCAAGCTCCCACAAACTAACAAAGAAAAAACACCAAAAAATAACACGAACTCTAAAACAACTACCTTCCTTTCCTATCAAAATTTTATTTCAAATTTCTTTATTGTATATTAATAATCTGAAATTTTCCATTTATTTCAAAATATATAATTACAAGAGTAGGACATGTCGACTAGTTGGGTGCATTTTCCAAGGAAAAACGTTGGGGATTTGAACATATCTCGAGTGGATGTTCAACATTTAGATTATTTTTCCTACCATCACATTACGTGCATTTTGCACTTATTCTACAATCATTATTATCTAATAAACACATTTCTTTGAGGTGCAATCGACATATCCATAACTTAATCAACCAAAATAATCATTTTTTTATCGTCTTGAACATTTTATTTATTTATTAATTTTAAATGTTTTATTTATTTGTATTCACGATTAAAGAGTGATTGTGTCACCAAAACACAAAAAATACAAGACGACACGAAAATGTTGACTAGTGTATGATAAGACTTTAACAACCTTTCTTAACATTTGACAAAAACCTCGAACGAGGTCATAAACAAAATGTTGTCTTGAAATGCTTAGCAAGGAGCTATCAACTTATTTCACCCCACTTTAGAAGGGGAATGATTAGACATGATAAACCACTCATCACAAAAATCTCCTACACTTACCAACCATTCACTACAGGACAAGGCATTACATTTAATAACATAAAAACTTTTCTCTCATATATGTATCTTTGATAAGAATGGTGTTGTCTACCCTACAACACTCATAATGCACACAAGCAACACATGTTTAGATAGGAACATGTTTGAATTAAAATTGGTGTATATCTAAATATATTAAAATTTTGGGAAATAAAAATTACGCTTAAAGGCATTCGCCAAAGGGGAGACAAACCCCTTGGTTTGTGACAAGTTTCGTCAAACATATCAACAATGTGAAAACTTCTAACAACTCCCATGTAACTATACACATGTCATTTTAATATGAAAAAATCACAATTCTGTTTGGGTCATATGCATTGGGGCGCACGTTATAATTCATGGTGTGAATCCATGTATACTTACTATAGAAGTGCTTGTTACGATTAATTTTAGAAGAAGCTTTTATAGCTGATACTTTCTACCTTCTTAAAATGAAGCTTCCTATCATTATAATAAAAAAATCATTCTTTTACTATTATCATTTCACAAATATATTCTTTCATGGCAAAGATGATATCCAAAAACCACAAATTGTTTGATGGCACTATGATATCTCGAAAAAACCCAAATCATTTGATGGTACTGTGAGTTTTAAAATTTTCAAAAATTTATGGTGAAGTTTTTCCTAGTGCATATTTCATTATGGATTATAATATAATAAAAATTCATGTGGGACTTTTTAATTGATTGAATTTAAATGTTTTTAACAAAATTAATCTTCATAAATCTTTGGATTTTTGAAAATTATAAACCAACAAAAATAATGCTACATTCAATCATTTTATGGATTATCGAGAGATAGAGTTATTTTTCATAAATACCGATTTTACATTAATCAATTAGATATTTACTAATCAAATGAAAAATATAGAAATGCCATTAAAATTTGTGAGAGAATTAAAGCCTATTTCAAATTAAAATTAAAAATATTACAAAAATTAAAAGAAAAGACTCACTAGTGCAAGCTTGCAATTCTGTAGAAAATGAGTTCCAACATCCAACTTTCAAACCTCCAAGTTTAACCTTGAGGTTTCACCTTTCTTACAAAATCTCAAATCCCGTGTTTATAGTTTAATCTATATTTGTAATAAATCAAATTGAACTAATTAAAAATCAAAACTAATATATGTTTCTATTTTATCAATGAGATATTAAGATGATTATATTTTATTAATAATATATTAAAATATTTTTATTATGTTAATTCCAAGTTTCTATAATTATTCCTCACACATTCATAATATGTAGTGTAATATTTAATTATATATATATATATATAACCGTTAAAATTTGAACATACATGTTATATTGAATTTTCAATTATATTTTCACCTCTCATCCATAACAATCATATTTTTAAATTTGTTGTATTTCGACATTTAAAATGACTAGAAACATTTGAACACCTTGCAAAATCAAACATTGGATGGGACACTAGTATTGTACATCACAAGTTGTGTTCGATGAAAATATATTCTTATGTTTTAAGGCATATCATCATATGGTTATGAACTAACAATTACACCAAATGATGTAATGGTAACTAACGCCAATAGAATTAAAATATGAACTTAAAAATAATAACTTTAAAAGTGAAGCATGTAAATCTATCAATGGAAGATGGAATACATGAAAGATAGAAAGAAGAGGTGAATTGTCATCCATTACAAAGAAATGTAATAATTGTTAGAAATGAAATATTATAATAATATAATATAATTTACTTTTCTTGAGTCCATATTGAAGTTTAAAGTGATGGATTTATATTTATAATTAGAAAAATAAAAATTACACATAATAATTTATTAATGGATTGTATAAAACTCAAATAATTGAATAGAATTAAGCATTTTTATATTTGATTATATTTCCTTTCTCTCTTGTTGTTTCAAAGCCTCACATTATACCCGAACTTTAGTAATCATTCATGTCATTGATATTTCTTCATCTACAAAATTAATAAAAATAATACTTCTCTAAAAATATGTAAGGTTGACATTGTAAAAATCCAACATCATAATATTAACTCACATGTTAGGGCCTCTCTTACCATACATACATATTGGATATGAAATGAATACTAGTCAACCTTGGAAACATAGATAACATAGGCACCACTTGAACAAAAAATATTAATAATGTTTTACATCTAAACAACCATGAGGTTAAAATAAATTGAAAAATAAAAACATCTTTTCAAAAGAAAGTTTTATATATATTATTTTCACCCAATAATAATTGAGGTGACACCATATAAAATCAAAGGAGTGGTATTCAAAAAGAAGAGGAAATAATTCCCATTAGGTGAACCTTTTTCCAAAAAGGTTGGGAAGAGGGCTCTGCTATGGTTTAGGTCTTAGTTGTTTGTTCATGCTCGTCGTTTCCGTATTACCATCATATTGTTGTCCTTTAGTTTTTCAGCAGGATTTTTGCTCAATAATTTTGTTACGTGGGTCTTTTACTCTACCCTTTGGACGGTGGCAAGCCCCCTTTTAATGGCCTCCAATTCAACTCCCTCATCTACTTGATGTAGGGCTTGTCAACAAAGTGACTAACAACAATGGCACCAAAGAAAGCACAAAAGTTCATCCCAAAGGTTTTCGACGAGGTAATGAGTTTGATACTCCTTTACCTAATGTTCTTGATTTTCCTGCTTTTGATAATGCATGCAATTGGTTTGAAAAACTATACCTAGTTGGGTATTTTGTTGGCCGAGTCCCCCTTGAAAGCCTTTTGAAACAATGGGTCCACAACCACTGGCAGAGTCATGGGGTTAAACTCAATGGAGTTCAAAACCTCACCAAGGGTTTTTTTTTTTCTTTTACAAATCGGGACATCTGTAAGGCCATTGTTAACCATGGTCCTTGGTTCATCCACAACTCCTTGGTTGTTTTTCACACTTGGACCCGAGACTTTCAGGTTTCTAAGCAAGCCAAGCTCAAAGTCCTGTTTGTTGGATTGAATTTCCAGGACTCCCTTTACCACTTTGGGGTTTTATTGGGGACTTAGTCAAACCCTTGGGAGACTCATCTGCAATGAGAAACCCAAATTTTTCATGCTCATCCTCAACACCGTGTTTGTGTTGAAATCAATTTGTCAAAATATTTAAAAGAAACCATCGATATTTAGATTGGGGACACCCGTTTCTCCCAAAGGGTGCTTTATATCAACTTACCTAATACTTGTTTCCATTTTCAAATCTCAAGCACATGATTCATGAGTGTCCTCTTATGGTTGACTCTCATCTTGTCTCCCACTGATAAACCCCCAAAAAACTCTAAGGCCACTCCCGCTTCTGATGGTTGGACCATTGTCACTAACAAAAAGGGTGCTTCATGGGGTCCTTCAAAACCCTCGACCTCCACTTATCATCTAGTTGCTAACAACGGTGTTACTACGTCCACGACTCTTTCAAACAAGTTAAGCCTATTAAATCTGAACCTCCACCTTCCCACACACCTTTGGTCGCTTCAGTTGTTTCCCCTGTTACACTTCCTTGACTTTCCTTCCATGGCTCCTCTGGCTTTACCTTGAGTCCCCTTTTGGTCGACTCATCTCAATCACGCAAGACTCGGCTAGCCCCCACTCTCGTAGCCCTTCCCCCTCAGAGGATGGTGAGTATGTGCAAGATAAACACCACCCTTGGAATTTAGGAGATCTAGCTCCGATTCTTACCCAAGGTTTCTTCTTCTCATAACTAGTTTTTTGCCCTTTCTAATATAGATGATGAGGGGAACATGTACTTAGACCCTTCTCAATGATTGTGTACTCTTAGAATATATGTGGTCTTACTGAACCGACCCAATGATATCTAGTCGGAAATTGTCTTCATTTTCATCACATGAAAATTTTGTGTTTGCAAGAAGTCAAGTTGGTTGGATTTTTGTTGCACTCGCATAACTCGTACTATCTGCCCCATGCCATTTGTCATACCTCTAATCATGATCCTAGCCATGGTGGATTCATGACCTTGATTGCTCCTGACATTGCTCAACATGTGATTTCCTAGGGCTTAGACCCCACGCATCAAGTAGTGTGGTCCCTTTTCAATTTTGACAAGGGCGTATTTTTGGGTTAGCCAACATCTATGCTTTGAATGATGTGGGAGAGCGGGATCTTTTTGCGTTGGCTTGCTGATTTTTTTCTAGAGGCTCTCTGTATTATTTGTAGTGACTTTAACATGGTTGAAAGCCTTAAGGATAAAAAGGGGTGTCTTCCTATGCACTTAGTGTGCGGGCGAGCGGGAGGCTTGGTTTTATTTCAGAACAAGCTCGGACTTTTTGATCCCAATCTTCCCTTTCGTCATAAATCCCCTTCTTCCTGGTTCACTTGGTCTAATTTTAGAGAAGGACAAGATCGAGTTGTTCAATGATGGACTAGACTCTCCCTCATGACCAATCAGATTTTTCTATCTTTCCCCTATTTTGGTCATCATCCTATTTGTCTTTGACCACTTTGCTTTTAGAACCATTCTCCCATTTTTTTCAATATTACATGGTCTGTACCTACAAAAAAGCATCAGGTTAATTCTCAATTTTACCTTAATACTGCTCACCTTAAACATGCTCAGACTGTGTCACACATACAATGAGTATGGAATCTAGTTGATCGACCTTCAAATGGTTATGGTTGGATCACTTGGTGGAATGATGCCATCAAACACCACCACCTTCCTTCACATATATGGGAAGCAAGCTTCCATCTTCAGACAACATGCACATGAGGCCTCATATCGTGAGTTCTCCAGAATCTCACAAGAGCTTAATGCCTCACTTTTAATCGTGCTTTACAAACCCATGTTGCCTATTGGTGGCACACTCTTAAAGTCCACGAAGCCTACCAGGCCCATGGAGCTCAGCTTTGAGCTCACCTACATTGGCTTAAAATTGGGGACCGTGCTTCCAAGGAGTTCTTTTGCCATGTTGCCCAAACAATCTTCAACAAGATCAAGGATATCTCTCAGGAGATACTAGGCTTACCACCTTGCCTAAGATTCTCCAAGCTTTTGTGCATCATTATCATGGGGTTTTTGTTGCTCAACCTACCACTCCAGCTCGGGAAGCGACCCTTTTAAAATGTCTCCAAGTGGTGCCTTGCAAAGTTTCTCAAACCCAGCGGTGGCTTGTGATAGGCCTTTATCTCTTTCTAATCTTAAAGAGGTTGCCTTTCAAATGGCTTCAAACAAAGCTCCTGGGGTTGATGGTTTCCTTGCTGAATTTTATCAAGCTTTGTGGGACACTGTTGGTCCTGATCTCCACAATGTCTACTTGGAAGCTTTGGAAACTAATTCTTTGGGTGACCTGATCAATCAAGGACAATATCAAATTCATTCCCAAATCAGGTGATCCTAGAAAATTTCCAATTGGAGACCCATTACTTTGCTTAACATGTCATACAAGATTATTGTTAAGGCTTTGGCTAACATGATTTCTAATCTTTTGCCCTTGATTATTAGAAGTGAAAAAATGGCTTTATTAAACACAAGTATATTCTTGATAATATTATAGTATGTTTGGGAAGGTATGGAATGGGCTCACCTTTCCTCTCAACAGGCTTTGTTTATCAAGATTGATTTTTCTAAAGCATATGACAAAATTGAATGGTCTTTCATCTTAGCTATGCTCCAAGCTTTAGGGTTTGGTCCTCGCTTTGTTCGATCTATGCAAATGCTCTTTCAAAATGTTGGATCTTGTATTACTATTAATGGTGCCCAGTCTTCCAAGGTTTGGTTTGTTCAGATCTATTAGGCAAGGTTTCCCCCTAGCCCTTCCCTTTATGTGTTGGTTGTTGAAGGATTTAGCTATCTTCTTGCTCACAATGCTTCTCAAGGACTAGTAAAAGGTATTTCTTTTCCTTCTACTACTCAACAACTTATTAATGGTCATTTTGTTGATGATTCTTTTCTCACTCTCTTGAGGAAGAGCAATTTGTTCATCATGCTCTTGATTGTCTTGACATTTTTTGTCTTGCTTTGGGCTCTGCTATTCAATGGGAGAAAACTCAATGTTATCAACAATCTCAGTCTCCCATTCCTACTTGGTTGGATGATATGAAATGGAGTTGGATTCAACCTGGGGTGCAGTTCAAATTTCTTGGTATCCCTTTCACTTTTCAGGCTACTTCAACTCAACTTTGGTCTTACGTGGTCCAACGCAGGTTGAACGCAAAATCTCTTTTTGATCACCAAACCTCTTTCTCTAGTAGGAAATTTCCAGATATGCTCTAAGGTTTTGGCTACCACACATGTGTATTACTCCTCATGTTGGGCTCCTCCAATGTTGCTTATGCCAAACTTGAGAAGCTTCTTCATGATTTCCTTTGGGCCAACACTGAAGGGCACAAGGGGTTCCACAGGGTTGCTTGGGAAGTTTGTTGTATGCCTAAAGAAGTTGGTGGTCTAGGGCTTAATTGATGTCAAACACCAGGGTGCTCTTTGTGCTAAATGGATCTTGTGTATCCTGAAGGGAATGAAGCTTGGAAAATTCTCCTTCGGCATGGTATTTTTCGGGTGTTCCTATGGTAGACTAAGCTTGGAAGGGTCTTAACTTTCAATCTCTCCTTCTCTGCCCAGTGCTAGTTAAGATTAAGGGCACTTTTATTCTACAAAGTATTTGGAAGGCATAGGAATTCTCTCAAACCACACCTTATTTGGGTTGGCAATGGTTTCAAATTTGGTATCTCTCTCAATTCTTTCTCTTTGGTGGTCCTCTCTTTTCCTTTCATGATTCACCCCTGGCTTTGGCTCCTTGGGCTAAAGCCCTTAGATTTTTCAAAAGGGGATTAAATTTGTTGGGGATTTTTTTGCAAGAACTCTCATTCCTGGCTTTCTTGGGAGACTCTAGCTTTAAAATTCCACCTTCTTCCTACAGATGTGCTCCTATCCAACAATTAATTAACTGCATTCTGAAGAATATTTACACAAGATAGGACTTACCTCTGGAGTTCCTTGGTGGCGTGACTGGAATTGGCCTATTGCTACTCCTTTTCACAAATACAAACCCTCCCTTGGTTATTCTATGTTGGCTCCTCGTTTTGTTGACAGTGACACGCTTAACAGTGTTGGTCTCTTTCCTCCTCGACTTTCATTTGGTCCCGTTAATTTTAGAGGGTTTGGTCGGCCATTGTTGAGCCTAAAAAGCTCATTTCCTTTGGTGTCTTCTTCACCAAGGTCTCCCTTTGGTTCCCATCTCAAACATTTTGGGCTTAACCCCGTTTGTTTGTGTTATAACCAACCAGAGTCTATCAAACACATTTTTGGTTTTCCCCATGCTCATACGACTTGAGATGGATTCACACCCTTTTCCAACCCTTTTCTCCGAGTTCTTCACCTGAAAGTGGTTCTTTTGGGGGATTCAACCATGTTACTCTGTAGATTTACAACAAAATTTGGCACATCTTCAGAACTGAAATTTTGTTCCATTTATGGAAAGACAAAAATAATGCTATATTTAATAATGTTCCTCTAGATTATGATTTCTCTGATTACTAATAAGGTGGTTGTGATTTCTACTATTATGCTTCAATTCAAAACCAAGTTGAAAAAGTGCGCTTAGAGGTGGAGCATCTCCAACTCCTTGACCATTGGGGTTCGACTCCTGTGTTGTCAATCGTCAGATGCCCCTAGATGTGTCTCATGTGTTGCTCACCACCTCAATGCCACCATTCGCCACCTCTTACTCGTGGATGGGGGTTCCTCATCATCGGCCATAGAGTCCTCTACCTTGATGGAGGTCCCTTGATCGAGGATGCCATCACCTGTGTTTACTCCGCTTGGATATTTTGGTTGGCTTGGCATTTCTCAAGGAAATTCCCTTTACTAGATCTATCCATTTCTCCCTGTATGCATGATGATGGTACTAAAAGCTGAACATAAGAAGGAATCTGGTTGGGATGGGTGAGAGTCTGTCTCTGATGAGGCTCATCCCTCTGGTTCGGGCTGGGGCGATAAGCCCGATAGTCTGCCCCCTCCTTCGCCACCTGCCTCCATGTTTGCAGTTGTTGCTTGATATTTATGTTCCCTTTTTTATTGAAATTCACTGTGGTTTTTTAATGTTGGCACTTTGAGGTGACTTGGCCTCTCTCGAGGCCTTTTTGGCTCGATTTGATTGACATTTCGCATTCTGGAGTGTGACTCTTTCCACCCTATTTTTTGTATGATTAGTGTTGTACATCTTTATTATTAATATAAAAGTGCACTTTTCAATCAAAAGAAGAAGAAGAGGAAATAAACCTCTCCAACAAAAAGGCATAAATGATTCTTTTTATCACTAGTTTTCTTTTTTGGGTATTGTTTGGTATGTTAGAAATAATGACTAATTTATCCTAACTAACTTCATTTGTTGGCGGCAATTATCTCTAAAATATATTTCACTTTATATTAATTATGTTAATTTTTGTCTTATGAAGAATGTTTATAAATCTAGAAAATTTTAATATAATGTATGAATTATCACCACTAGAAGAAGGATCATTTGTCCATATTTTATCTATAAAAATTTAACTTTGTAAAAAAAAATTGAATTATAACATCAAAGGGATAGATTTTATAAACACAATGTAGGTTTTGTACAATTTTATAAAAGGTACATGTAAATATGTAATATTCACATTTCTAAAAATTTATTGTGAAAAAATAATATTTTATCTTGTTTTAGAAAATAATTTCCACTACTTCCTAAGAGTCAAATTTAAATATGTGAAATATCCACATTGTTGAAATTTTGTTGTGGAAAATTCACATTTTTTCCTTTTAATTTTGAAAGAGGTTGGACCTTTGAAAATATAATTATTGATAGTCTATACAACCCAAATATAAAGTCACTTGATTTGATTTTTGACACAAATTTCTTCCTAAAATAGAAAATATATGTAATTTAGATTATTCTAAACAACACTAACATTCTATATTAATAAGAGGATTGTAAATTACTCTTCTAAACAAGTTCTCAAACATTTCAATGTTATTTTACATTTTCCAATGTTCATATATACACCATGTTCATATATACACCATGGTTTCATATCCTCTCTGAGTACTTCCCATATGCTATCCCAGACCCAAAAACAGGCTGCCCAGCATTGGATGAAAATAATATAACATTTGGATGAAAATAATATAACTTCTAAAAACTCAACAACATTTTACCTTTTTCATAAAATAGTTAACTCTTTGTGCTCTTTTATGCATTTCCTTTTTGCATATTCCAAACATATACATCTCTTTGTCATTTCTCCTTCAAAGCTACTTTATGTTTTTAAATGTTTAATTTTATTCATAATTTATATATAGTTAACTATTAACAACATTTTGGAAATGGGTTAAAAAAAAATTGTGACACTATACTGACATTGGCAATGTATAACAAATTAAATAAACATCAAACAACAATTGATAATATCCTCACAAATAACAATTGCTCAATTATGTTCAAGGAAAATTATTTAGTTCCACAATGCTCCTTCCTTCACCTCCCACCCTATTCTTTTCTGCTTTCACATTACACACTTGCAGTAGGATTGCTATTTAATTATATAATAATTGCAAAAGGCTTTATTAATTCTTATTCATTCCTTACATTTCTTCTCTTTAGAATTGAATTTTATATAAGTAGTCATATTATTTGGTGCTACATATTAAATAAATAATTAATCATAATATATTTCATTTAATCTATATAGCTCATATATTTAAATTATGTTATTTTCATATTCTACTAAAAAAACTTATTTGGTTCCAAATGCCCACCAGATTCCTTCACAAATCTCCATCTAATTTTTTTGTAGCTAAGGCTATCCTTTTTCCCTACGTTCACCCCATTGCACACTTAAAATTCTTGCAGTTATCTCCCAGAAGAATAACTAGATTAATTATATAATAAATACAAAATTTTAAAATTCGAGAGTTGTGACCTATTCTAGAATGCAGGTATATGTCTGTAATCAGACCTGTATTTTCAACAATGAAATAAGTTTGCGTTCCTTGTTTGTAATATGAATATTTGGACTATATGAGCATTGTAGTAGACTTCATACAAGCAGAATCAAATTATAAATCAAAATCAGCAGGAAAGTGGAGAGTCCGAAAACAATATGGACTTCATTGGCTGCATCACCAAATGAAAAAAAGTATTATCTGATTTATTTGTTTATGGGCCATAGGAGCTCTGAGAGGAAAATTTCTAAGGGATGAAGGGGATTATTTTTGAGCCGAAATAGTGGATTTGGATCTAGAGGCAGGGAAATAGATCTTTTGACAGATCTACATCTTCTGGGAGATAATTGTATGAATTCAACAAGCACCTCCTCTTTAGCACTGGATCTTGTTTCCACTCTTTTCATAAGCTATAAGCCATTAGAATTCACTGAGTTGAGTAGCCAGGTTATAAAATTACTTTTAAAGGCTTAAAACACCAAGATTCTCACCAAAACCTTAGATACAAAGACTTCATACAAGCATATTTGTTAGCGTGAAATAATGCTTGTAAATCAAAATCAGCAAATCAGGGAAGTGGCTAGAAGTCGGACTGTAATGTCATCATCTACAATATGATGAACCTACATGCTTTGAATCTTGTACATGCAAAATAGACTCCTAGAGCAGCTATTCTGCATAGTTGGAATAGTTTTGAATCTACATGGAAATTGAGAACCGTACAAAAATCCCATTTTATCCTAATCAATTCCTCATTGTTTTTGTTAATCTCCTTTGAATTTGAGCTAGATTCTTGATTCCTTGAAAGCATGTCTACCACTTCTGTTAACATCCCTGCATTAATCTCTCTTGTTGGAAGAATTATGACCATCCTCACTTCATATGTCCAATAGGTAACCTTTCTCCTCCACGGTTCTTAAATTCTATTTCCAAACTTCAAATGTTTTCTTCTTCGTATCTTCCTTTCCACTTAACAAAATAATGTGATAGAAATTAAAGAAGATAGATAAAGTGAGTGTGGCTGGGAGATAGTCAGTAACAAAAACTCCTAAATAAGAATTGAGAGGTTCATTTTCTTTATATGTAAGAATGGGTTGTACACTGAGGCTTTCACCTTTCAATGATTAAATAAAAGTGTCTTCAGTTATGTTTATGAACCTGTATCTGAATGTTCTCTTCACATTCCTTCCCTGTAATTAGTGCTTCCTAATCGATATATATGCCCTTTTCTAGTAGCCCTTTGGCCATCAGAATGCCATTCACATCAATGATATTGCCACTGCATGTATATACAAATTTTTTCCTAGCAGTTTATATGCAAACTGGATGGCAAGAGCTATAATTGATTTGATCTCTAATGTTGTATACTTGCACATTGTACCTAAACAAGCTCCAACAAGTGCTTTTCTATGTCCATGTGAGTATCTCATAAGTGTATGAGTTTTCTCTGTTGTTTAATAACATAGTAATGTTTCTCCCGTATCTGCATCTTTAATAAGAATGGTGTTGTCTACCCACAACACTCACAATGCACACAAGTAACACATGTTCATCTGGGAACATTTCCAAGGGAGGGTATTTTTAACATTTGTCCATACTAGAATCATGCAATCTCTGATACCAAAGGTTGGACAATGTGAACGTATATGTTAATGTTGATCTTTTGATTGCAAAATATTTTCAGTACTCCCCTCACCAGGTTAACTGATTCTTCTCTGAGAATATTAGTTTCTAAAAAACATCGTGTGCTCTGTCAATTGGGAAACATATAATAATCAGGCAACTCTTCTGCATTTGATGTAAATTTTCTACAAATGAAAATCGTTGTTTACTTGTTTGGGAGTAATTAAACCTTCTATCTATTTTCCCTTCTTTTCTTTCTTTAGAGACAATTCTAAAATTTGTAAAGAGGCTTGAGAACAACTAAGTATGAGGTTCAAGTGAAATTTCAACTTAAAAATCTCCAACAGCCCCTATCCGGCATTGATTTTTCTGATTCACTCTGCATATATGAATGATGCGAGATATAAAAAAGTATTTTTGAGCATATCCACAATATCAAGAATGATTTCAAGCAAATACCATAAACAAGACTTAGGTGTAGCAAAGAAGAGCATCTAGGAATCTCCTACATTTTGCTTCTCTGGAAGGCCTAGCGTGTTGTAAAATAATTTCAGGTTCCTTCATTAAGCACGTCTTTCAAATTTGTTTAAATCTAGATTAAATGAGATCAAAAGAATAGCAATATGCCAAAAACCAACCAATAATATGTGAAACTATATGCTCAACAAGAGAGATGCCATTAGTTTAAAACAAAGATTGTAATGTCAATCTAAACACTAGTACGCAGTTATATCCAGAAATATCCTTCACAAACATTTTTATCAAAGAAATAGATTAGATTTCCTCAAACGCAGTTAAATGTGAGAGGCTTCCAATTTATATTGAGCAAACTTTTAGAAAAATATTGTGCAAATTAAGGAGGCTTGCAATTGACACAGAGCGAATGGTGACACTACAGGAAGAAAAATCCTGGTAGCCATAAATTACAAGAAGATCGAAATATATAATTGAAGCCTCAAATCTGACTACAAAAGTCTCATAATGTAAATTCACATAGAGGACCAGAAAATAATGCCTAGGAAGACAAACAATTCTACTTCTACAACAATTCAAAGATTTCAAATACTTCTACATATTTTGGGTACCTCTTTTGCATAGCTAGATCCACTTCATTTGGAGCAGCGAAGGCTCTGAATTGGCTCTTGATTTTAATCAGTAACACCACCCTCCATGAAGTTTAGTTTCGAGCACCCAGAGCTGGCCTACTCGCTTGTTAAGAGCAGGTTTGAATGGGCATGCATCAGTCTCTCTGCATAAACATTAGCAAAAATAGATTTGAAATCATTACCCTCTTTACTTCTTCTAAAGATGCCCTAGTAGGATGACAATTTGTGTTTCTAACCCATTGATTCGGTACCAGACACCGAATTGCTACATCAGCTAATATGAAGTGCATCAAAGAGGGATTCGATTGTTCTTTTTCGAATTTGTAAAGAGCTCAGGAAAATCAAGCTCGACATATTTTGGGTTTCTTTGGAAAGGGTTCTATGTCACTAATAATAGGCCTCAAATTCCTCATCCCTCCATTCACTACCCATAACTGGGACTACTTGTCCTCTGCTTCTTCTTTGAAACCAAGAAGACATAGTGTCCTTTCCATAAAAATCTTGCCTTTGGGTAGAATTCAGCATTTGGGTGGCACGAATTGTGATTCCCGCTAAAACAACCCACTTGAGACCCAAGAACAACCTAGGATTAGTTAGGAAAATTATGGAATAATTTTTTTTTTTAAAAGAGTCTACAACCAGGTTACAAGACAACAATTGTCGCAAGCAAGTTTCAAATCCAAAAACTATTAATAGCTTATAGTTTTATTAATATGACAACTATAAAAGATCACAAGGTCCAAACTTAGGGTTAGATTAATCTATTAGGTTAAGAGGGTAATTTCTCACTAAACCACCCTCTAACAGCTTAAAATATTCAACTTGATTTTTCTCAAAATTAACACACTCAAAACTTCCCAAAAATATTCCCATTAGATAGGAAATTTCCTCACCTTTTCAGTGATATAAAGAAGTCCTCCTAACTCCTCATATTTCTCAAGTTATGGGTCGGCAGACCTTGGGAGGAAATTTTTCCCAAGAGCGGGTCTGCGGGCCTAGGGAAGAAAATTTTCCCATGCGCGGGCCGGCGGAGCGGGAGAGTTTTAGTGCATTTTCCCTTTTGGAACAAAAGCGTGATCTTCCTCTACACGCTCGCGAGCCCGAAGAGGACACGTGTCAGCATTTCTAAACTCTGGCGGAAAATCGGGCCATCGGAGGATTTTAAGACAATGATCCCTTTTTGGCCGAAAAGCGCTATGGAATCAAATGATCTCGTGCCTCCGACACCCAAAGTGCCACGTGTCAAGCGTTGATTGGTCACGGGGGAAACAAATTTGCGGGAAACTTAGAGATTTTAGACTTTAGGGTTAAAAGCACAAAGGATTAAAATAGCCCGCGCCTCCGACTTCCCCAAACGATGCCACGTGTCACTCAAAGATTGGTTGCGGCCCATCGGGCATCAAAGCAATTTAGCAAAATTTGAATTTTGTGAGAAAAAGGTTTAAAGACTTAAAAATCTCCGTGCCTCCATGGACACATCGTGAAGACACATGTTAGCCATCCATTGGATGCGGATCGGTGGGCTAGCGGGAGAATTTAGGAAATTTTTCCCAAAAATTTTCCAAAGTGCTAAGCTAAAAGGGATCCGCTCCTCCACCGACGCCTTGTGACGCCACGTGGCAACTCCGATTGGCTGCGGGCCGGCGGGGTGGTGGAGGAAACTTAGAAAAAATCCCAAATTATTTTAAAGGTTAAGTTAACTGTTGTGGCCCGTAGCCGCGAAAAACAACCAAAAAGGCAAAAGCGAGGGTGGCGGGTCCATGGGGAATTTTTTTCAAATTTTTTTTTGAACTTAGGTGATTTTGACAAAAATAAAGGCTTGCGGTCGTCGGGAGCGGCGGGGAATTCATGCCTTTGGTGTTTTAGACTAAAACACGCTTAGGGAAAATTCGGGCCCACGGGTCCGCCAAGGAAATTTTTCCCAAATTTTTTTTAAAGTTAGGAATTATTTTTGACACCAAATGAAGAAAAACTTCAGGAGGCATAACTTTTGATTGGGAGATCATTTTTGGGAAAATGAGGACTTTTGGAAAGCTCTCAACGTCCTCTTTGCACAAGAATCATTAATTTTTCATTTTATTAATGTTTAAAAGGTCAATTTCATGAAAACGATCTGCAGGATTTTAAAAGGAAAGCTAGTAAATTTTAACTTATGAAATTTTAATCAATTGATCTTCTTCCTCCCTCAACATGTCAATTAGACATAGAGAATTGTTCTTAGATGGATTTAGGATGGATTTGGGAGGTAATTTTGTTTGATTGACTCCTAATTAAAAAAAAAAACCTTGACAGAAAAATGACAACAAAACGGTTTGAGCCCGATTTTACTAAGTTTTCTAAGAAATTCCTTATGTGTTTTTGTCCAATTGAATTCATTTAGGGCATACTACTTCAGTTTAATCGTTTAATTTGTTATTTCATTATTGCAGGTTCAAACTGTGCATTTTGGTTAAAGTATTTGCCAGTTTGAAAATACAAAACAGAGATCAAATTTTAAAGGATCTATTTGCCATTTTCATCTTCCAAGTATTAGAATTCATTCCAACTCTAATCTAATACATTTAGTTGATTCAAATCAAACTATTCAAAACCAACATGTAATTCTTGATTTCCAATTTTACACATTTCAAAAGACAGAGTTCTATATTTTCCTCACACGCATTTCTTCCTTTCAAACAAAGATTTCAAATACATTTCAAACTCAGATTTTAAATAGTAGTAGTTCCAATCATGGAAAAGAATGTAACTTTTATTCAAAAGACAAGATTTCCTTCTTTTACAACTTCTCTTTTAGTTGATTTTCACAATACAATATACAAAATACATCTCTTTCTTTCAAAAGAGAAATAGAGTATATCTCTCCTTTACATTTCAAAATTACAACTTTCATATTCAATACAACATATTTCCATTACAAAACATATACGAGTTCATCCACTTCAAGTGGGAAGGGTTACAATAAGATTTCATTTCAACAAGGGATTGTCAAACTGTTTTCTTTTTTCCTCCTTTGCTCCAGAACAACAACATGTAGATTTATCATTCTTCCAATTCTGATCACAACAAGAGTAGGGGAAAGGCAATGCTCTCCACCCAACCAAGACATCCAATGACAAGGAGAAGCCATCCTTCTTCATTGGCCCCCGAGCCCCAACCATAATGCAATAGAAGATGTGATTCAACTCATGGCAACAAAGGCTTCCACAACACACAAGCAACATTTTCACATTTAAAACACAGTCCAAAACAGAATGTAGTTTACAACTACATTAAAACATGAAAAACAACATTGAGGCTTCATCAAGCAAGCTAAAGGAGCAAGAAACTATGGGGATGCTACTTATGCCTCCTAAAAGGAAATGGGTATCACCACCTGATTTCAAACCACCAAAATATAGTATATCAAATCCCTGACATGCCCTTATGCCTCCCCCAAGTTCCCCTTATTCCTCACATTTTCTTATGCCTCCCCAACCTCTTATGGCACCCCATAACGAGTAAAGAAATGCAAGCTATTTCTTTATAAGGTGGAACCCAAATCCCAACTCCCTCCACACTTATACCTCCCCAAAACACTTGTGCCTCCCACAAAATAAACCCCATAGTCTTCTCCTACACCATTCCTAGGCCATCTACCCAACATCCCACAAACATGCCAAAACATTCACAATAATAAAAATTTCATAAACAAAAGAAAGAAGCATTACAAGAGCCAATCCCTACCTCTCCATGATGGAGTTGTTCCAAGTTCCAAAACAGCAAGTTTTATCCCAATGCAAGCAATCCAAATCAGCCAAGCGCAAGCATGTAACAATCTTCCAAAAAAACTTCTCCAAAGCAAGAGCTCCAAAACTAAAAAGAATTCACCCCAAAAGGAGTTTCCAAAGGTGAAGCAACCCAAAACAAGGCAAGCAATTCAAATTTTATAGAAGAGGGAAGAGAAGAGGATGAGGTGGATCCATGTAGGATGCCACATCACACATCCTCAACCCCAACCCAAAAGTCAACTTCAATCTCCAAGACACAATAAATAAGTAGGTGAATAATATGACAATCTTACTTACACACTCAAATCAAGCCCATATCCCAAAGGACTGAAATTAATTTCAAGCAAGAAGTGCAATTAAAACATTCAGCTAGGCTTACAAAAATGCATAATGAAAGCTAGATTTAAACTCTCCAACCATAGGTGAGGTTAGTATGAAAATTTAAGAGGTATAGGATAGGTTTACTTTTCCCACAAGCCTCCAAAATCAGTCTCCAAGGACAATTTTGAATTCCAAAGAAGATGAAGTGTTTCATACTCCAAATTTACTTACATATCTCTTACACATATCTTACAACATTTAATACAAGAGTCAACCACTCCAATAATTACTTTCTTATGTCCCAATTTGATTAATTTATTTTAACAATATGATTACTCACATTATATACCACAATTTATTTAAATAAAAGGGATAAACACATCACTTAATAAACACATACAAACATCAATAAAAAGGAACCAAATAAATAAATACACATAACCCTTGGTCACGTTTAAAGGTGATCCCCCCCATGGGAATCCCTAACACAATCAAGCACACAAACAAATACAAGTTTCCATGGTGACCTTGTTGAATTCATCTAGAATTCCAATGTGGTTGGTCTCCAATCCCTCGATGTTTGTTGTGATATTTTAACCTACAAAACACAAATACCTCCTTCGGCCTTGTGGCCATATCAGAACATCCAAAATAATATAAATAAAATTCCAAAATCATCTAGATATATGAATCACAACAACATCTAAGCAACCAATAAGATCATTTGCAATTTTACTCAACAACTATATCATCATCAAATAATTTTCATTTCTAGGTCTACTCACAATATCCAAATATCACATGTCCGAACAACATCCATAATATAACCATGTCAAACAACATATCATCATCAATATATAAAAATGTCTCTAATAATCATCATGCATCATAATTGAATCAAGGTCAACAATAATCCATGATCTAACATCTAACATCATACTATAATAAAGTTTATAATCATGTCCATAATATAATCAGTAGTATCATGATCAGTATCAAAAGGTGTCAAAGGGAAGTGGGCACTACACAAATCACTAGAAACCGATGTAAAGGAGAGAGACCGAACTTGAATTAGTAAGATGGGGGACTCATTGAGTTGGCATTCTTGAAGAGATTAATATCCGAAACTCAAAATTTGAATGCTTTCTCTTGGGAAATCGTCTGAGATATAGAAGCAAAATCCATGCATTGCATTCTCTTCAAGATGCATTCTTCGAGGACCCACTTGCAATGCAGAGCACCACCGATTTCACCCGTGACTTCTTCTTTCGGTATAGTACCATTACAAGAAAGTATCACATTTCTTCATGTCGTGCATGATGGAAGATGAAAGGATCAAGGCCTTAAATGGGCTTAAAATGCAAGGCCTAAATAGAAAATATTGGCAAAGAGGCATCTGCTTTGATCGGAACGGAAATTAAAATACAGGGTATGCTTGAATTGCAGTAATGGGCAAGATTGGCAAAGAGGTATCAAAACGAAAAATGCAGGAAAGACATTTGATCATTGCATCACCCAAAAATGAGAGAATTTGTTCAATGGGATATGTGAAGGAAGGTCAATCTCTTCATATGTTGAAATGAAACAAGAAAGACTTCAAAAGAAATGAAATAAAGAGCCAAGTAAATGTGGGTTTATAAATAGGATTTCTTGTGGTAATCCTATGAAATAGCGATTCTGAGATCAAAACCATGGCACATAAAAGCAATAAATTTTATCGATTCAAATTAGAATGTCTTACTAATATTTAATTTTTAAAAAATTAATGTCCAGAAGTAACCAAAAAGGTTAATGGGACTACAAGAGGAGAAAAGAGAACAAGACAATGCAGAAGGTAAAAAATACAAAACAAAATACAAGAAGCAACTGGAAAGACACAAGATACAACAAGTCTATGTGTCATGCTTAAGAGGTTCTACACCTGGTAGATCGTGACTTGTTGTGTGAAGTCATGTGCTCATTTATGCCTCCGGTGTTGTGTAGAAGGCTGAAGGAATGAACCAATAGTCTGAGACCCAAGGCTGTCATGATGATGTTTGAGGAGGCCATATCTATGTTGGGTCATCTCCCTAATAAATAAAGCTACACACCTCTGGTCTTCATAATGGATAAGGGCCCGTAATGAGCCTTGAGTTTCTCGGAAGAGACAATAGTACCTGCCACGGATCTCATAGTACATAGGACAACAAAATATAAAGTGCTCCTCTGATTCAAGTTCATTGTTGCAAAGTGTGTAAGTGTGTTGGTCTCTAGGAATGTAGTGCTCTGTCTCCATGCAAAGCTGATGAGAGAAAACTCGTAGTTGACCCAAGGGGAATCTCAAACTAAGTGGGAACCTGATGTATTTGGGGGGAATGACATGTTCATCTTCAATTTGGAGATAATGCTCCAAATAGTGGTGCATTTTTGTTGGCAATGGTTCTAATGGTTCAATCCACGTTGATTTTATGTAAGCTTTGTAGATCTCCTCTCTAATTCCTCTATGAATTTCCCTTCTAGGCATGTGGGGAGAATTAATAGAGAATGTGAGAGGAGGAAGATGATTAATATCCAATCTGATGCTTTGGAGGAAAGTTGTACAATGTGCATACCAAGTGGTTTGGATCCCCAATTCACATAGCCTCATGGATGATTGGAGAGCCTTGAAGGGGTATCTATTATGCCCAATTGGTGTATCTGCCATACATCTTAGTCTATGGAGTAGCATCACAAGATGGAATATAGTTGAGATATAGAGAGGGTGCGTGCCAAACTCAACCAAGATGATTGCATGTGGAACTGAGCGTTTTGCCCGGAGAGTCCTGGATAGCATGGAGACGAGTACTCTACCAATAGCAATAGTAATAAGTTTTTCTACTACCATGGCCACCTCATGTGAGGCATTCTCTAGTGGGACCAAAAAAATGTAAGGAGGACTTTATTGGACAACTATTGACTACCCAAATTTTTGATAATAATAATGTTTGGTCAACCTCTTAAGTTACACGTAGAACAAGGAGAGCACAACACAATTGAATTTGAAGGGGGTTTGAGCAAATGATCCTAGGGGGTCAGTCATCCCAACGAAAAATATCAATGTGATTTGTGTGGATGTCTAAACATATCTTTGCTTAACAATTAAAAAGCATCCTTTAAAGTTTACAAGAAAAAAAATTAAATTCAATTCAATTAATTTAATTTTTTATTTCCCTTGTTACGCCGAAAGGAATTTCTAAAGGGGATATGCACCTCATGTCGCTAACAGGTGTCAGAGGAACATCGATGTAGGCTAGACTTGGAGCCATTAGATCTGCCACCTTATTGTGATCAATCAGAGAGTGAAAGGACAGGAATGGGCTACGCATGACAGGCAAAACCAATCTGAGACATGCTCTATATGGGTAGACCTTGAAACGACTGGAATGACCTATGCGTGAAAGGCAAGGTAAGGGCATAATGAGTGTGTCCTTCTACCACCTCCATTTCTACCATTCTTCCCGTTTTGAGTCAACTAAGAAAGTACATATTTTCAAAAACCAAAAAAATGTGAATGTGGTTACAAATCCGCAGTTTGTAATAGTTGCAGGGGCTCCAAATGTTGTATCACGGGGTTGGATGTTCAATCCACATGGTGGATCTATCGGCCAAATTTGTTTACCCTGACTCAGTGTTCACCAACATGCCCAATGCAAGGAAACAACTTGGTAGGGAGGAAATCACTCGCTCGGCTCTGCGGATGGTGAGGCTTGATGTGAGCTCTATAGCGAGATGGTTGATCGGTGGGGAGAGCCGGTGCAATGTATTATGAGCTCAGTAGAAAAACTTGGTAGTTGACTCAGACCTGCAATGTGGATTGGAGAGGGCTCATTCATGTGGAGATCTGGCAAAGTGAAAGGCACCCCCAAACTCAACCAATGCAATGGTGGATGTGGCTTTTTTGTAAGACCGTTTACATTCCTGGGCTAATATGAGAGAGTCATATTATCTATAAGTCTATAATATCCATTTACCAAAAATTATCTGTATAATGCAAAGAATGAATGGTAAAGATACTTTGTCTATTCATCACATGAAGTATAGCTTTTTTCCTTATCAGTGCAGCATAGAAATCTTTTCAAAAGTGAAACACAGAATGGTGATTTAGCAGTACCTCGTTTAAGAACTGTGCAATTCCCTGTTTTGAGAATTAGAGAACTTTGATGGCTATTTTCTTTTCATATGGTAATTTACCCCTGAAAACGAACCCAGAGCCGCCTTGTCCAATGTTTTGGCTAATTTTTTTCTGTGTATCATTTCATCTCATCTAGAGAAAAAACACGGGAATTTGATGGATTTGGCGCCATAATTAATGAATAAGAAGCAACAGGAAGCTAGATTCAGGTATGTGTAAGACATCCACCATAGCAAGACCATCCAAGTTCGACGTTTTTGATTCTAGGTTTTGGTCTATTTGTTTTTTTAGCAAAGGGTTGTAGTTTGCATGAAAACATGGTTTTCTAAAATGTAAACTAAACATATTAATATACTACACTCTGTAAGTTTTAAGTATGTTTTTGAGTCAAATTTCTAATGAAATTTTAAGTTCTTATTTTGGTTTTTATTCATATTTATGTTAGATGTATGACACTACACGATGTCATAAAATTATGAATTAAAACATTTTAATGCTTTTTTATTTACAACCTGCATCAATCCCTCATATATCCTACTAATTTCGCTAAAAGCCAATAAAATATTTCAAAATTATATTCTTTCAAAGGTTTAATACTTTTTTGCTACAAATCAATTGTTTTATAGGTTATTGTCAGGGCAACCTTCGATATGACATATAAGGCCCCTTAAAAGAAAGAAACCACTAAGAGATTTTCTTTCCATTTATCTAACAAATACTAATCAAATTTTGTAGTTGTTAAAAGACATGATTTCCTAATAAAGAGGTAGTTATAACATCCACCAAGATTCAATTGTTGAGTTGTGTATTTGATGAAAACATTCACTATCCACTTCAAATCGAAACCTCTTTCGAACTAGCTATAATTCCTGTTATCATGGCTCAAAGCTCTCAACAACCTTGTATGATCATTTCTTATGGAGACTTGTTTGTAATTCCAAGATTGTATGCCAAATAGTACTTCACCCATGGTGAATGATCCTTTCATATACGTTTCCTTAAGTTACTTAGAGTGAAAACTAATAAAGAGAAACATGTTAATATACATTTTATAATATATTATTATACATGTTGGGGTGTTGTATATAGGGAAATTCATTTAAATCTATATTGTTTAGAGGTTTTTAACAAATTACAGGTTATTGAGTTGTTATGTACTTCAATTTATTATATCTTTTAGCTTTCTCATAAAGACTATTTTGAAATACATGTTTGGATATTAAGGTTATACATTTATGTTTTTTCCTCCCATGCATCTTTAAATATTTTTACTTTTGCATCTCTTAATAACTATAACGATTTTATAATGTTCCTTTCATAATATGTTGTCATTTTTGTCATGAATTAAAAGTGACATTTTTACTCCTTTGCTTCACATAAAAGTATCTAACACATTAAACATTGTCCAATTGAAAACATTTGACACCAAAAATTAATAATAATAACAAAGTCCAATTTCCTCATATTTTCTCAAAAAAATCCATTTCTTTTATTTGTGTAAAAGCTAATTGTTGGTGCCCTTGAATTGACGGAGAAGTTAATGGTCTTGACTAAGTGACCCCTCCATATGGCTTACATTAGACACAATATAATGTTATTCTTAATCTCAATGCTATTTTTGATTAGGTTGAATCATGATTAATAAAAGGTTGTAATTGGAGATAACCAATAAATGGTTGTAATTGGAGAATGTTTAATCTAACAAAAAGCTTGAAAGCACTCTCGAAATATGATATGAGATGATAGTATGTTTTAATGGGCTTTAGGGATACATTCAAAGAAAGTGTAGGAAATTTTCTTATCGTAAAATAAAGTAAACATCATCAAAAATGGTTCAAAGAATGAGTAGAAAACCATAAACTTAATTTATCTAAACAACTTGGTAATAGGTATTCATGTCTTCTTCTGCATCAGAAAAAAGTAATATAGGTTTTCAATATAATTTTTGGTATAAAGTAATGAGTTTTTCGTACGTTCTATTCAAGTTATAATATTTATTTTTAAAATTTGAACTTCCCTTAAAATTTTAGAATCAATTTCGATAGGTCAATCTCCCCATTGACATTAAAGAACTCAAACCCATGGAAGGTCAAGCATCGACATCTTTTCAAGACTCTCTTAAATATATTCTATATATTCTTATTGATGATTTCAGTTTCATCAGCCAAAATTTTCTTAGTGAGATTGACTACCAACTTCGTGAATCCTTTCCCTATTGAAAAACATCTGAATTTGGGAAAAAAATATATCATTCTTGTTAGAGACCTCGAGAAGCTACCACCTATCATGGGCATTCCTTTGCATGCCAACAATTCATATTGTGCTAACCTATAGAAAGGATTCAATACTTCCATCTACTTGAATATATCTTCTGACAACATTGTAGTACTCCTGCACAAATTTCCTTTTTGCCAACTACTTCTCAACATTCATATAGTTGTTCCTCTATTTGAGGATTGGGAATTACTCATGACTCACTTTGACTCGTGCCTTTCTCAATAAGAAATCCTAATCTTAAAGGATGTCACCCATTTATTTGCAACAAATGACCATGTCAACCAACACAACCTCTAGATGTTAAAAGGACTGAACTCTCCAATCACCTGATCCATTACTCAAAACACCAAGTGGAAAGACTCGGAGAGCTAGATGATGATCAATTGTAACACAAACATTTTCTTCGCAGGAACCAGAAAGTCATGCCACTTAAAATGGCTTGGGCTTTGTCTATCCACAAATATCAAGGCCTTACTTTTCATAAAGCCACTATTGACATTGGTAGCACAAAAAAAAGGCCTTACCTTCACTTAAAAATCTAGTTTTCCCTCATGTTTTGATCTTTGGATTTCACTGACTTTTGCCTTTTGCCTCTAGTCTAAGTTGTCCAAAAACCATCTACTTCTAACTCAAAAGAATGGGATTCATGTTTATAATCTCTATCAACATTCTCAACCTCTTAAACCTCTCTTCATTTCACTTCCCTACCCTTGATACTTGTATCCTCGTCTTCCATTCTAATAGTCTATGTTTACCCTTTCCGTTCTCTCTCTCTACATTTATTATTAATATTAATTTACAAAGACTTCAATTCTTTCTTCCCCCTCAACTTTTGCACCATACTTTGCTCCACCTTTGCTCCCATTCTCTGCTCATTCAACCTCCATATCCCTTTCGGTGTTCACATTGCTTCCTTCGTGTGCGATTACTAGTAATATTTCAATTTTGGTTGGCCATACTCGACCTCATGAGCACATTAATCTTCAAATTAAAATTGATACTTAATACACCATTACAAACATAGATTTTAATAATTAATACAAACAACTACCCTATCTAATGTAATTTTTGTTGAGTATTGAATATGTCTTAGTTTTTGTAGCAAAGATTTCCTTTCTAATGGTGTTGTAACTTTTTGGATTCCTCAATTATATTATTATGTGTTTCAATAACATAAGCATTGAAATAATACATGTAAAATATTATATAATGAAAATAGAAAAAATTTTGAAACAAAATAAAACATTCTATATTAAGAGTAAATTAAAGAAGTATTGTAAGATTAAAGTAAATTCGATAACTTTAAATACTATTATAGGTTGCATATATTGGAATGCGGGGACAACACTTATACCTATAACCAAAAAATGGAAAACATACCTAATAACATTTTTCACTCTTAAGTCACGTATCTTTTAATGTAAAAATTTGGCAAGTGGATCTATTATGCGCACACTATAATATCGATATTGCTAAACCTCCATTCAATTTGAATGATCATTTACAAATAAAATACGAACATTTACCTTTTCAATGAAAATATAATATACATGATGGCAATTTCTCAATAATCTTATCACAATACATTAATATCTCGAAATATTAGAAAATAAAAATAATTTCCTCACATTCCTTGAAACAACTATATTTCAATCCCCCTCGATGTATTGTAAGTTGTGAACCATGTAAAATATTCAAAACATGAGAGCTACCATATTCTTCCATCAATATTCTTGTATATAATTTATAGAGAAAGTGTAGCATAAATTTTTAACAAATGCAAAGCATGTAAAACGTAGTGAAAAAAATGCAATGAAAAGTAGAAAAATTCATTTTTAATGTGTATAATTTTAAGCCATCATATCACTAAGGACAACATTGCTACATTAGGGAAACAAGCATACCAAAAAAAAAGGAAAAATCTCTCACAACATTGCACCCTATACTAGCATTGTTGCCTACACTGATGCAAACGAACACAACCTATGCTAGTTGGGTGGTTGTTTCCATATCAAAATGTCAAGTTTAATAGTTCTTTTGTAAGGAGCTATTATTTGGACAAATACTGTCTACCCAAAAATTTGATAATAAGAATGTTTGTTTGACCTCTTAGGTTACACATGAAACAAGGAGAGCACAACACTATTAGATTTGAAAGGGGGTTGAACAAGCAATCCTAAGGAAGTTAGTCATGTCCCATGAAAAAATAATAATGTGTATACATATAAACATGAGTTGTGAGGATGTCTAGACATATGTTTGCTTAACAATTAAAAACATCCTTTAAAGATTGTAAGCAAAATAAATTTAAATTTAATTAATTTAAAATATATTTTCGGTCAATATTTGGATTTTGGTTACCCAAACTTGGCCTCATGAGCACACTAAACTTCAAATTAAAATTGATACTTAACTACACCATTACAAACATAGATGTTAATAATTAATATAAACGATTATCCTATTTACATAATGTCGGTTGAGTATTGACCATGTCTTAATTTCATGTACAAATCTTGCCTTTTTAAATAGTATTGTAAATTTTTGGATTCCTCAATTATATTATTATGTGTTTTGAATAACAAGTGTTGAAATAATACATGCCAAATTTTCTATAACGAAAATAGAAAACACTTTAAAACAAAAGAAAACATTTTTATCCTAAGAATAAATTGTAACACATATTGTACTACTTAGAGTAAGTTAAATAACTTTAAATACTATCATAGGTCACATACATCCAAATGTAGGGGACAACACTTATCCCTAGAACAAAAAAAACGGAAAACATAGGACAACATTAATAACAATTTTTCTAACTTTTAAACCATGTATCTTTTCAATGTGAAAATTTGGTGAGTGGATCTATCATGTGCTCACTATAATATTGATGTCGTTAAGCCTTCATTCAATTTGAATAAACCTTTATAAAGAAAATATGTACATTTATGTTTTGTAATGAAAATATAATATACATGAGATCTAGTAATACATCAATACTCTTATTACAATGCATCAATATCTCAAAATCTTAGGAAATTAAAACATGTTCCTCACATTTCTGGAAACAACTATATTTGAATCCCCCTAAATGTATTGATTAACTAAAAATCCAAGATGATGTAAAGACCTGCAAAATACTAAATGAAGTATCAAAACCCTAAATAAAGAAATATGCAAATGAATGGGTCATAGTGACCTTAGATGCCACACAAATGGGCTTATTAATCGAGAGTTTAACTACATTTCGGACCCAAGTGTAGCTCGGTGAGTGTATGCATAATGTGCCCTAGGTTCTTTTGTGTTAGTCACACTTTGTGAAGTAGCGAGAAATAACTAAATGTAGAAAATGTAATAGAATGTATGCATGGAATAGAATAGAATCCCTCCCCTATGAAGTGTGATGCGATGTCCTAGCCTTGTGCCTTGATGATGGAGTGATGTGAATGCAAGTGGTATCCAATGAAATAGATGGGTGCAACTCTAGATGGAGGATAGCAGTGAATAGTGTTAGGTCCCTCATTATGTTCTCCTAACTTTATATTTATAGGGTTCTCTTGATCTAATTTTGTAATTGACCCCAAAAAGGCCGACCACAAGAAAGATAAAGATCTCAAACAGCTAGAAAAAGCCCAAAAAGTGGCGGGAAAGTGTAAAAGGGACTAATGCACCCCTAGTGGGACCAAGGCACACACGGGTGCCCCAGTCGAGGCTAAAATAACACAAGGATGATAGAGGCTAACTGGGCATGTGGGTGCAAAATACCGAGAATGACAAAATAAAATAAAACAAGATGGACAAAATATGGGGGTTAATTATTACTTTCTTCACTCAAGAACCTTCTAAATAGTAGTATGATACCGAGATAAATAATGTCTAAAGTGTATGATTTTGTGACTACATTTTCCCCCACTTTATGTTGGTGAGTGGAAAGCTCGGTAACATAAAGTACATAGAGATGTGTACCGATGTCCATGAAGAGTGTAATAGAAATATGCCAAAGGACTAGACAAAGCGTGGAATGACAAAAATATGGAGGAGCATGGAAACTAAAGATGAAAATGTGCAAAAAAGTGATGAGAGTGAACCTAGGGTGGAAACACATGTGTAGTTGATGTCGTTTGTACCTACATGGTTAGTATGAAAGGTGTGTCATTGCTAGGTGTTGTTTTTCCGCCATTGTTGTAGTTTTTGTTTTTGTTGCCCCCAATTTGACTATTTTTTTCTCATACGATTGGACCTGTAAGGAGAAAATGATCAAGTAGTCAAATATGTATATATGTAAGTGTAAAAATGCAATGTAAAAGACACATGTATATGAATGTAAAAATCATTTGAATGTAAAATATGCAAATGAAAAGTGTAAATGGAACATGTGCACTTGATCCATGTCGAGATAAAGGGTGTAGATGGATATCTTGTATTGTTGGGGGTTTTTAGGTGAGCCAATGCCATAGGACGAACAATTATGGGGAGGAAATGATATGTGTCCTCCAACCTTTAACTGCTTCCATGAACTGTGTGTGAAGAGATCTTTGTACTATCCTATTTTTGGGTGATCTGACACCGGAGGTAGAAGAATTATTGGGAGGAATTCCGCTATATCTTCCAACCGTTAAGTGCTCCCTCGAATTCTAAGGACACCATGTCTTATAAAATTTGTTGTGTATGGAATTCGTAGAATGGTATGAACTCACTCGTTGTATGTAAACCCACAATGTCAAATTGGAAAGTGCACTAAATCGAACCAGTGTAAATGCATTGTGTAGGCCTATCAAAACCCCAAATAATCCCCCCCTCTTTAGGGGCACATGCAACATCTCGATAGGAGAATGTTGCCCCAAATGAGGACCAACCGCATGTACTATGTAACTTTTCCCTACAGGGGAAGGGAATGCACTTGGTAGAAACCAAGGTACTCACAAACAAGGATGGATAGCCAAAGACAAGTGTTAGTACAAACAAGCATGCATGTAAAAAGATAATGTGTAATCTATGTAGACAATGTAAAAGCTACCAAGCAAAGTAGTGTAAACAAGCAAGAAGACAAGTAAGCCACAAAAAACGGGTCGCAAACATGGGACATCACTTACAATGTTGCAAGACACGCAAGGCCATCATGGCCACACAAAAAAACAAGTGTGCACACCAAACATAGGGAAAAACTTGTGACAAGAAGCAAACAAAGACAGAAAATATAACAAACAAGGAAACAAGTAGTCATGAAAACATGTAATCCTGCAAAAAAAGTTGCACATGGAACACTTGTTAGCATGTTAGATAAATAACCAATATGTCAAACCGTGAATAACTAGGTAATGTAAAGTTCTAAGTACAAAATGAAACAATAGCACCTATGAGAGTTGAGTGTTGATGCCCCCAACGACCAATGTAGGAAGGGTAGAAAGTGAGAATCCATGTTATGTGTGTGTAAAGGATATGTATTTGTGAGCACAACTAAACAAAGATGTGAACAGCGCATGTGTGGATGATATAGATAATGACATATAAGAAATAAATCTAACATGTGTAGTAAAGTGATCATGTAAAACACTAGTAAATGATAGTAAATTCCCCAAGACAATGTAATATGTTGTGGATGGATGGAATGGAATGATAGGAGCCACGTGCCCCCCGAGTGAATGAAAATGTATGCAATGAGGTTAATTTTTTTCCCTCTAAGTAGCAAATAATGAATGTAAACGAGAGTGCATCATCGGAAATGGTCGAAATGTGTGTTGTGTCTAACGCAATGTGATGAATGTGTAGGTGTAGCGATGAGATATGAGCCAGCGATGATGTGTGTGTGAACCCTAAAACCGAAGCATATATCATGACCATATGAACTTAGAAGTGATGATTTATCCTAAGCATATATCACTAGAAGATGAATTAATGAGTGATGATCTAGCCCCAAGCATATATCATTACAAGATGAGAAGGAGTGGTAATGTAACCTAAGGTGTATACCAATAAAAATGTTAAAAATATAGATGGTGATTTAGCCCAAAGCATATGTCACTATCCTAGGAATGTTGCACAATGAAAGGTCAAATAGTAAGTGTGTGATGAGTGTAAGGTCCATTTGATTTGTAAACCCTCGGCAGTCGAGTATGGACCAAGGAACTAAAGTGTGTCATAGGGTAGTGAGTGCAACGTGTAGAAGACAAAATAGTAGTATATGTAATGATGAAATGACCATGTGGTGTATAGAATAGGTAGTGTATGATGTATAAAATGTAATGTATGTAGACTAAACATAGTATGTATGATAAGTGATGTGGCACACTAGATGCAAGTATGTATAAGGATGAGTAGTATGATGCGTAGATATGTAAATATCACAATGATATAAACTAGCTATAGATGGTGGGGTGTAAGATGTGTGAGTGTTGACATAGTGTAGACTAAATGTAGTATGCATGATGTAAGAGGTAAGACATGATGATATGTGCAATGTACAATGGGAGATGTGCATATAGCCTAATAATGTAGTATGAAGGATGAGTAATGTATGATGTTAGTATGATATATGTATGATGAAGACTAATATGATGTATGATGTATGTATGATATGTAAATGTAGAATGTAGGGTGTATGTCGCATGATGTGTGAATAGGTACAATGTGTATGACCTAGTGTGTAGTGTGTGGGGTTCATTTTAGTAATCCCTCAACATTCAAGTGTGAACCAAAGCACAAGAGTGCGTCATCGAGTAATGAAGACTAGTGTATGTTGTGTGTAAAGATCTAGGTGTGAAGTGATGTGAATATAAGACATGTATGAATGTTAGGGGAATAAGTGTGATGCCCTCCAAGTGTACTATGATGATGGAGATCTATGCAATGACGTGAGAGGTTCCATGCCATTGTGGGAGAGCATTTTTGTGTCATGATAACAGGGGAAAACATAGTGGTAGGTCGAAGCAATAGTAGGACCATGCAATGGTGGCAAAATTTGAGATGTGTCTTTTTCATCAGTAGGAGTAGTAGATTTGACAAAAGTGATTGGTTTTATCTTATGTAGGGATTGATGACACTACAAAATATTTGATAGGAGAAGAAGGTGGACTGATTTTGAGAGGTGGTTGTGTAATTTCACTTGGTGATGTTGTGGATGACTTGAGAGGAAGAGGTGTTGCACTGATTTTTAAAGGAGGTTTCTTATGTTGACTTGGTGATGCCGTAGATGACTCGAGAAGAGGTTTTGTATTGATTTTGAGGGTCATTTCTTAGATGGATCTTGACACTCCCTAGAAATGATGGCATGATGCTCATTAGATGAATCAGATTTAAAAACCCATTGAGATGTAACAAGTGGAGATGACCATGTAACAAAATGTTGTGTAGTGAATGAGATGAAACCTTGACAATGAGTAGATGACAAGTTGATTAATTGATGAGTTATGATTTTCGGAATAATATCTTGTTGCATAGCATTAATTGCAAATTTGAGAGGCATAAGAAATAGAAATATTTGAGGTTCACTAATATGAGCATATATAGAAGACATAGGATGAGTATGAGAAGAAGAAAAATCATGATCCTGAGAATTATCCCTAAGCTATTGAATTTCATATTTAAGAGATGTGATTGTGGATTCCATAGCATAAAATTTATCTTGAAATAAATAATGAAGAGATCTAATGGATTTGCAAATATATTGATTGGAATTTGAATAAAGAGAGTCCACGAGAAAGACGACCAAAAATAAAATTGACTTGGGTAGGAAATATATTGATAGGTAGATTCATATTCTTTATGGGTTTTTAAGAGCGTCTTTGCAAGATGGGTGCATTTGAATCAATTAAATCAAAAAGACTTGATAGACATTAGAAGCAATGAAATAAGGAAAAATGATGATCCTAAGTGTGAAAGCGATCAGGTTCACCAAAATGATTAACTAAAAATGGAATTTATGTAATGATAGTTAATCTAATCTAGAGGACATATAAACGCAGTAAAGAAGCATGCAAATGAGTTAAGTAAATAATATAGTGAAATTAAAACCCTAATATGCAAGAGAGAAGAGGAAAGAACTCAATGAATAATATATGTCCATGAGATCATGTCGTAAAGGTGACAGGAAAATCAAAAAGCAGAACAACTATGCCAAAGTTAAAAAGGATGGATCTCAAGTATCTGGGCTGACCGGAGCACTTGGAGAGGGACTGGGGTATATATGGGTGATCTGGTTTGTAAACTAGGTGCCTTGGTTTACGCAAAAGCTCAAAACTAAATCTCACGGGGCTGGGAGGTGGTCCAAGCCCTCACTATGTGTAGCATCGGACTCATTGCCTCATACCAAATGTCACAATAATCTAAGATGATGTAAAGACTCATGAAATAACCAAAAGAAGTATCAAAACCCTAAAAAAATAAAGATACAAATGAATGGCTTGAACTAACCTTAGATGCCACAATAGTGGGCTTTCTAATTGAGCATTGCACTACATTTCAAACCCAAATGTAGTTCTAGTGAGTGTGTGCATAATGTGCCCTAGGTGCTCTTGTGTCACTCACACTTTATGAAGTAGTGAGCAATAACTAAATGTAGAAAATGTAATAGAATGTGTGCATGGGATAGAATAGAATCCATCCCCTATGAAGTGTGATGCAGATGTCCTAACCTTGTGCCTTGATGATGGATCTATGTGGAAGTAAGTGATCTCCAATGCAATAGATGGATGCAACTCTAGATGGAGGATAGTAGTGAATAATGTTAGGTCCCTCATTATGGTTTCCTACCTTTGTATTTATATGGTTCCCTTCATCTAATTTCATAATTAACCCCGAAAAGGCCAATCACAAGAAAGATAAAGAACTCAAACAACTAGAAAGAGCCCAAAAAGTGGCAGGAAAGTGCAAAAGGGACCGGGCACCCCTGGTGGGACCAAGACGCCCACAGTGCCCCAATACTAATTTGGTTGCCTCGGT
This sequence comes from Taxus wallichiana var. yunnanensis, assembly GCA_018340775.1. NCBI lineage: Eukaryota > Viridiplantae > Streptophyta > Pinopsida > Cupressales > Taxaceae > Taxus > Taxus wallichiana. The sequence continues at coordinate 320,211,869 of CM031235.1, read as the reverse complement.
CGAGGGTAAAATAACGCAAAGAGTAATAGAGGCTGATTGGGCATGTGGGTGTAAAATACCAAGAATAACGAAATAAAATAAAACAAGATAGCCAAAATACGGGGGTTAATTAGTAATTTCTTCACTCAAGAACCTTATAAATTATAGCATGAGACTAGGATAAATAATGTATAAAGTGCATGATTTTGTGACTACGTGTATTGTAAATGAACAATTAGTTGTGAACTATGTAAAATATTTAAAACATGTGAGAGGTGAGAGCTACCATATTCTCCCATAAATATTCTTGTATTTAGTATATAGTAAAATCGGAGCATGAAATTTTAACAAACACAAAACATACAAAATTTAATGAAAACAAATGCAATGAAAATTAGAAAAAATCATTTTGTATGTGTATATGTTTAAGACATCGATCACTAAGGAAAAACATTGTTACATCAAGGAAACAAGTAAACCACAAAAATCCATCTAAACTCTCACACGATTGCACCCTCTATTAGTGTTATTACCTACACCGCCATTTACATAACTTATGTTATATGGGTGGTAGTTCCCGTAGGGAAACATCATCTTTAGTAGTGCTTCCATGTTTATTTGAGCTCTATAGTTAAATGATATTAAATGACATCAACTTCATTCCATGTTGTATTGTAATTGATGATTATTTAAACAATATGTACTTGAAAGCATGGATTTGGGAAGTGGATGTTGTTTCTTTTTGGTGTGGTTGTCTCATCCAAATAGAATGCCTCTTCTTCAAGCCAAAACTAGGGTCGATTTGATGGAAACTAAGATGCCTTATGGATGATCTTGATAAGTTCATAATTCAATTATGTCTTAGAAGAAAACAACATCATGAATATATTTTCCACTCTTCGGTGGGGAGCTTCGTGATTCAAATTGGTAAACTCATATCAACGTAATGAAGACTTAAAGGCCATAATTGGGTGATCATAAAATATAGAGCCAATTCCATAAGTGCAAACATTACAAATGAAACGAGTCTCAAACTTAGTGAAGCTATTACTTTGTTGAGAACATTCATCCAATTTGATGTGAGAAAAGAGGAATATGTCCACACAAACATGGATTCAATTGTCAAAAAGTGCTGCAAACCAAACATACATTTAATAGTGTAGGGACAATATCTTGGAGATAAGGAGCATGATGGAGTATGACATAGAAATTTTATCACGTGATGAATATAAATATGAAATGATTAATGTACATGAATAACTATGTTTTGAGTATTGCACTTGCCTTAATAAATGACAACTTAAGAATCTTTACGTTTTAATAACTTTGTAACATTTTTTTATCACCGCAATTACATTATTATGTGATTTAAAAACATGCGCCTTGAAATTTATTCTATAAATGTAATGAAAATAAAAATGCCAAAGAACAACAAAACTATAAGAATAAATTTGACATATATTTTAAGGGTTGAAGAAAATTAAGACCCATTTTGACTATGGTGGTGTGCACCGAGACACAAAAATTCTATCAACCATGTTGGTGTCCATGGTACATCCACAATAGGAGGGGAATAGGTGGATGCATTCACAATGTTTCCTTTAAATGTAATGCAATATAATAGAATTTTGGAAGCCATCAAAACCATATTATCTTGCCTTTATGTTTCTTCAAACATCAATCACAACATCCAATGTTAGCATTACTTTTATATCTTGCATCTACTCTATAGATGAATGAAATCAATCGACATTAACATTGTTCCCCGTATTGTAATTGAGACATATTTAAACATTGTGATATATAAAGATATGAAAAAATGAATTTAATTTCTTCCTTTCATTATTGGAGATGGTAACTTAAGTGTAGTGTTCGACTTCATGTTTATTATATATTTAATTAGATAAAATATTATGGAATGTTGCACATAAGGAAATAATATGCCACACTTATTATATATTATTTAATCAAAATGCTCTAATAATAAATTAAGGTGTTACCCGATACTATAAATTATGCATATGGAAATTCAATATTCATCTATCCGAACCTCTCCACCTCATTTCCCTTTAGCATATACCAAACTCCTTTCCTTCCACATTGTTCACTTTTCATACACCAACTATTTGGGAGTGTTAATCACTTGAGTTTGTTAGATTTCATTTAACTATGGATAAATATCCATGTGTATTAACCATCCATGTGGATGAGTTGTAAACCAATGAATAAAGTGACTCTGCACGTACCTTTATTAGTGCCCCATATAGAATCTCATGAGGGCCTTTGCGATTAGAGATTACAGTCATATGGTTTCAACTTTAACGTGCGATAGGATAACATTATCCCAAGAAAACAAATGTTTTAATTTACTACCAACAACTTCTTTTCAGGAAAAGACACCATTTTTAAAGGAATTACATAGTTCTTCTCCTTTGGGAGCACAACAACCTCGCGTTAAAACCAACATTTCATCTTAGCTTCAAGGAAATATCATCCATAGGAATGAAAAACAACACAATTTACATTCAACTTTGAAGAATTAAATTAGTTGCATTACTTGCACACAACAATGAAAGATTATCTTTGGTTATATCTTCATGTTCTTGGTGAAGTCATCTGCAAGTCAAACAGATCAATGTTCTTCTCGGAAGACATACCCATGGAGAAAGGAGTGTAGTTAATTTATTCTATTTATTTGTTATATATGTTGGAGATCATATGGATCATCAAATTCCTCAATTTCAACCCAAAAATATGGCCAAATCATGATAAGACCCACTTAGATGTGGGATCATGGGTTATGTTTGACATTCATTTAAACATTATTCATGATTTTAATTGTAAGATACTTGCAGTTTTTTGAAATTGTCATCATTTATGAATTGCATATTTAAAATATGACCATTATTTTGAATTCTTTTTACAAAATATATTATTATACATAAATATTAATATACTTTGTGGTGGTGAAATGGAGGATGTTGGTTAGAATAAATTAATTGAAAGGTTCCACAAAAATTAGCCTCATGGAAGGGATCCTTGTTATCGCAGGCAAGTAAACTCAACTCCTCCAAAGTTCATTATAAGGAGTGGCTATCTACATTATGTCTATCTTCATTCTTCCCACAAAAGTTAGGAAATCCATCAATATGGTATGGATCGGAGATTAAGATCAAAATTCCACTAATATCTTGGGATAAGGTTACTAGACCAAAAGATTGGGGAGGTCTAAGTTTTAAAACCTGCAAATAATGAACCAGGATCTTATATCCAAGATTGGATGGATAATGTAAAAGGAAGAGGGTAATTGGATTGATATTTTAAAATTGAAATACTTGCGAAATGTTGGTGGCACTTTGGGTTTCTTCTCGGATCAGGAACTTACAAAAGGATCATTTTTTGGAACAATCTTATTTACGAAAGGAAGCTTTTGGTCAAGAGTACAAAATGGAATATTGGGAATGGTACTAAAATTAAATTTTGGGATGATCCTTGGATCATAAATAAAACTTTAAAGCTGGAAGAACCATGGTTGAACCTCAAGTAATACTATTGGTCACCGAGAGGAGATGGTTACATATAACACCTCTTCGAATTATAATGGTCATGATCTTTCTTTTGGAATTTTAAACATGGAATTAAAGTAATGTCACATTCCTCATAAATAATGTTAAGATGAGATGATTTGGTGTGGTATGGATTCGGGAACCATGAAGTTAAGTCGGCTATCTTCTAGGTTTTGATCACATTGAGCCTAATGGGTATTGGATGAAAATTTGGAATAAAAACCTTATTCCTAAAATCATTTTTTCTATTGGGAAGTGGTTTAGAAGAAAATTTTAATAGTGGAAGAACTTAAGAAGAAATTCATGATACTCATTAATATATGTAGTCTGTGTAAACAAAAAAAAAGGTCAATCACCTTTTCCTTTAGTGCATTTATGCTTTCTTGGTTTTTTTAGCCATTCTTGCTATTTTTAATGTGTGGTTGGTTCTCCTTGGGATGTCTCTCATATCATGGATTAATGGTTTTTCAAGTTCCAACATGGCATCACCAAAGAAAAATGGAAATATGCTCTTCCCCATATCCTCTAGGGCATTTGGGGGGAAAGAAACAACCGATTTTTGAAATCAATGTTCCAATAGTAAGAAGGTTGTTGGTAAGCTTTTCTAGAATCTAAAATAAAATATGTGAATTATTAAAATAAAATCTTCGAAGTCTTTTCTAGCTTTATAAATTAATATTTTGAGTAACCTGAATCTTAGTCCTATAAAGTGGTCTAATGGAAATGATAAATGTATGAATAAAAATGTTATTTATGGAAACTACCACCAAAGGACATCATAAAATTAAATTTTGATGGATCAACTAAAACTATGGATGGGTTTTTAGGGGAATTTGGATTAATTCATGACCATTTAGGTATGTTCATACAAGCATATGTAGGCCCCTTGGACAACCAATTGAATAACTTCACCGAGGTTATGGCCATGTTATGGGGCATTGAATTGTGTGTGTCCATGAATGTCAAGTTTTTGATTATAGAGGGAGATTCTCAATGTGTGATCAATTCCTTAAAGCAACAAGGTGGAATTGGATGGAAACTTGAAAATATCATTACCGAAGCTATACTTATCCTCATTTGATGAGGTGGAAATAAATCGTGTGTACAGGGTTGGTAATAATCCCGTCGATAGATTGGCTAATCACGGTAATGACAAGCCGAAAAAGATGATTTTGCAAGGTTGGAAAATCCCATGGAATAATATAATAACCCTAGTTAATTATGTTAAAACACTTAGAGCTTTGGCATGATATCTTATTGGGTTCGTGTGAAAGGATTAATGGGAAAGATAATTATGTTTTGGGATGGGGAATTAATTGTCCCAATTTTTTCTTAGTCTCATTGTTTTTGTTCACAATTTGTGTTTCACTCATCCAACTTTTGTGTATAGTTGTTGGTTAAACATGGGTGGTGATAGTGTTTGCGTAAAGCCAACCACTTACTTACACATCAAGCGGCTACACTCTCTGGCGGCGCATGTTAAGAAGAGGTGGCTTCTCTAACTACATAAAAAGGCTCAAAGGTAATGATCCCCAACTTGATCTTGAATTTGGTAATGCATGGGAGGGAGTTGTGTCCATATGATGGGTATGGAGATATGTGTTACTAAAGAAACCATAGTCAAAGTTATGATTCTATCATTGGAAGGCCTAAAACTTTTCAAGGAAAAAACTAGGTGGAGACATGAAATTTCTACTTTCTTTGGGACAGATGAAAGAATCCTTATGTTTGATGATGGTATAGATAGAATTTTCCTCCCTAATCGGTGGTTAGACGTGTGTATGATTGTCATGAAATACCTTAATTTGGAGGATAAATTTAGAAAAAAATCTCCTACCATCTTTCCTTCCTTAATTATCTATGTAGGAATCAGGTTATGAGCTTCCCTTCTTCCCGCTTTGAGATCTCTTACTACTTCCATCATCAATTTTCAAAATGAGAGAGTGGACACTCTGCTACACCATGGTTTGAATTTTCTTTTTTCCGTAAAGGGAATCCTATGGTTCTAACCCAAACCCCTACCTAAATAATTGTGAATTCAAATGATGAAACCACAGCCAAATATTGAACCACATCAAAAAGGGTGGCTCTCGGGATAAACATGATGGAATGACTATGGACATTATATGCAACCTTAGAAAGGGTTATAATTATTTAGGGGCAAACACTTATAGAAAGGATAGGGATAGGAATATGGTGGACTAGGAAGTCAAGGTTTCAAAATATGGAGACCATAGGCGATACTATTCTACATGTTATAAGAATATGGTCCAAGAAATTAGGGAGTGCTAAAGAAAATTTTAGGTGAAGAACAAGAGAATTGGTGAGCTCAATAGCCATACAGTTATGTAGGAGTAGAGAATTTCCATTCTCCAAGACCAAATTGCCAAGAATGAAACTTTTGTTTGCAAGAAAAATATGTGACTTGAGATCACCATTTTTGAGGATGAAGAGTACATTGAAGATGAAGGTAATGTGCCACCCGAGCCTGCTTTGCTAAAAAAGGTTATCATTTCCTAGAAAGATGATCAAGGTGGAGCTAAGGACAACAGACCTAGTGCTAGGACTAGAAGCAGGGCTTCTTCTAGAAAAGCCAACCGGTTGCGACACGTTGGTTGCACTTTGTCGAGGTTCTTACTAGTTACATATTGAATCCATGGCTATTTTAATGTTTTATCATAAAAAAATTGTTATGTAGACCTGGTGTGGGTCGTGTTTCTCTCTGAGGTGTCCTCATGGCCAAGCTTGTTTGACTAGGTCCCCTGTGTTTTACTTTGGGGGTTGTTCTTTTGCCCAGCTTTCTCTTTTTGTTTAGGGTTTTTTGGTCCCTTCAAAACCAAATATTTTTTACCTTATCTAAAAAAAATTATACATAAATATGTATTTAAAAATTTAAATAAATAGATATTAATATTTTATATAATTTATTAATAATGTACAATATTAATTTTTATTTTTTAATGGCAATATTGAAAAAATAATGTCACCTAAAATTTTCTTGACATGCACATGTGATTTGTTGATTTCGACCCCTTCACGAGATGATTCAATCATGTCTTTGGAGAAAATAATATAGTTGATCTTTATGGGTGGACCTTGACCGTGATTTGGGAGTGGAACCCCCACCACTTAGAGGTATATAATATTTGTTCAATTAGAAATATGAATAATTTAAGAGCTCTTGCCCCACTTAAAATTTAAACCCCGTGTAACCTCAATTATTTCCTTATAAAAAATGGTGTCTTGTTGTTATGCTAAAGAATCTCTTTTATGTTGTTAACATTGGTGTAAAACCCACCATTTTCTCGTAAAAAATACATTGGTGTTTATTCATTTTTGTAATTATTTATCACTAGTAATCTTGAAACAACTTCCAAGAGAAAAATCACAAATGATATCTTTGTGGTTTACTACACCTAAAATGCCACATGAAGAGCTACAATTAATCCTTACATCAATGACCAATTTAATCTGTGTCGTTTATACCTTTTTCACATGTCAGAATTTTCCAACCTCATTCCAGGTTGGGAACATACCTATCGAGTGTAACAAGTTTTTCTACCTCATGATGGTTATGCCTTTAAATCCATGCCTTATTATCCCAACTTTGCATATTTTTCTATTTATTTTTTAAAAGAAATTTTTCTATTAATAATAAAAAGAATACATAAGTCAAAACCTTAAACAAAAATCCAATAAGACCCCAACAATTGACAAGTTTTTTTGATTGATAAAGCGGGTTGAAGGGACCCGTTCCCTATTAATAAAGCAGAGGCCAGATCCTCTAGAAAGCAACAGGATTTAAAATCCAAAAGTAAACAACAACTACAACTGAACACCAACTTCCAAAAGCATTAGAATAACCAAAACAGCCTAAACAAAAATTACTTCCCACCCTGTGATGGAAAATAATCCTCAATGTTGCCCATTCGACCCTTTTTGTTTTTTTACTTTTTTACTTCAAACCACTTGCCTTGGTCAGTCGAGATAACCAATGCAAGGTCACTAGAAATTTCTGAAGCAATCCTTTTATCTGACACGAAATCTGATCTGATTTTGAACTTTCTGAAGTATGTCCCCTTTTCATTCCACCTACTATCATGTGATTTTCCTGGAGTTCCCATCTCAGTATCTTCCTTCTCTATGGCTACTTTATTCGTGGGGGTCAGATTATTCGGAACATCCTTCTCTATGGCTAATTTCTACTTTCTTTGGAGCAGAGCCCCATCCGCTTGAAGAAGTCGATCCATTCTTTTTTGTAGATTTCTAGTTTTTATTGATGGGACAAGAAGCTTGTAGATGACCCATTTTTCTACATAATCTACATCGGAATGCAGTATTCTCATAGTCTAATATCTGGATATGCTAAAAATTACCAAATTTAAGATTGATCTGATCCGGTAATCCCTTTCTCAAATCAATTTCAACGCATATACGGAAAACGAACACAGACCCAAATGTGTTCTATCCAAGTCTTCTTTGATAAACTTGCCCAAACCATTACCAATATCCTCCAGGGCATACCATAGATGCAAGGGGAGGTTAGGGAGCCTGACCCAAATGGGTGTTTTGGCAACCGAATATGTGTTCGGATCAAAATCTGGAAACCATGGAGTTATAAATAAACCCGCATGTCCCCAGAACCACGGACCATCTATCAAACATCACTGATAGTCTTCAGCTTCTCTAAAATGTACAATGAAAAAGCCCTTAGAACAGAGGGATATTTCACACTTATTGGTCCAAGTTTCAAATACCCACTGGTACAGTGCGGAGGAGGAAGGCCAAAACCCGTTAAACCTACCAATCACTACATCCCGAGATAAATTTTTGAAATATTCCTCCACTTCAGGGTTCTCGATGATAACAGAGGGAATATCCTCGGCCAGATCGACCAGATAGGCCGGATTACTTGTTGTTTGTTTACCCAAGGAGCGGCCACTGTTGTTTTCCAGTATGTCTTTGAAAGAAGAAGTCTTTCGGGGGTGTTCCGGACCACAATGGCCAATAGCACCACCTCCAATGCTCCTGTTATTTTCTTTGTTTTTCCCACCCATCCCCAACGAAATCCCGATGGATTTTGGAACCCTAGGATTAGGGCTCTACTCCTCCACCTTCTTATCCCATCCACCATTACCGTGCTCACCTCCACCAGCCCAGAAACCCCCACGGCCAAACCATGACCAGTCTTTCCCTCTGTTGTGTCCTACGAGCCCTCTCGGCTTCTGTCTGTGGCCTTTCCAATATTCATTGCCTTTGTAAATTTTCCCTCCATTCTCCCCCAAATCTCTTTATCCTACATCCAACAATTGACAAGTTAAGACCATAATAATTATACAAAAAACTTCATAAAATAAAAAAGAAACTAAGAATCAATGCAAATAATAATCATGACCATTGGTGTAAATCATTGTTTGGAAGAAACACCGAATGTGTTCCTTTATTTTATCTATTGCATCACATGCCTTTATATCTTTAATGTTGAATTGATACAAATGTAAACATAGAGATGAAAAAATATGATTTTTTTTATAGTGGGAGTAGTTTCATTCTCATCATACATGATATTTCCAAATATGAAAGAGGATATTCAATCGAGAAAGTGTTACGAGATGACAATGTGGGTGGAGGGGATATAATGCCAAGCAAGGTGGTTGTTTTCTTAAAATTACTAGTAAAATGTTTTGAACAAGAGGAGTAGAAGGAAGACATGAGTTGAGAGGGGGAAGGGAAATTCCATAAGAGATGGAGAATATATTCAAAATGTTAACAGAAGGGGAATTATCCAATACCAAGACTAAGTTTGGCTACAATGATGCAAATCAGAAGTTTTATATGCATAATTCATCATCCCAAAAGTTAACATTTTGCCTCAATAGGAGACTTACAAATTGTCTAATCCATTTACTTACATTGACAATCAAAAGAAGGAGATAGACCATTTGGTATCAAAAGAGACTTCAAACAGGGTGGGCACTTGAATCAATAGATGTAAATCCTTGGAATTGTTATGTTAACGGTAGCTTAGTTTGGCCAATGCAACTCCTTAAGGTGTTAAAGGGATTTATTTTATTTTAAGGATAATCTTGGGTAGAATAAGATATATAAGTGTGGTACATACATGTTTATGTTTTGTGGGAAGATCAACATATGCAACAATGGGTTCCAAGAGATCCAATCTGTTGGTATTTTATCCCATGCATCTTTAACTATGTTAATTCCCTTCTTTGCAAAGCATTTTGCTTTGAATTTAGGTTAGACGACAAGGGGAAGGTTATACGATTAAATTATTTGGTTCCACCAAAGATTGGAAGTGGGAATACTCAATCCATGCCGAAGATATTGATGGATTCATTGAAGAAAATCGTCCATTTCCTACCAACCCATACAATAAATCCTAACTACCATAAGGGAGCTAGATATATCAAAAAGGCACATTTAGGATTTTATCTTCCCATAGAGTAGAATTCCAAGCACCTTTATATGAATCTTGTTAGATCTATTCCCTGAAAATTATCTTCCAAGGCTCTTAACCTTGAGTGGCCCTTATAACCCATTTGGCAACAAGGAATTTCCCTTGTTGTAATGGATCAATAATTCCAGGCCCACAAGTATTTTTCAGTTGGGTGAAAAGTTCCCAAGAGAATGTTTTCATCATTTTCTTATCATAATTTTTTATCCAAAGAAAGCCCCAAACTAGTTGTGTGAGCTTTCCATAAAATGATTTTGAAGGGAAACACTAAGAAGATTAGTACGTGTGGTTGGATAGAAAAATGTGATTGATGAAAAGTATTGTGGAAGTTAGGGAGGGGAATTTATAAGATCAATTTTCAACCTTTTTCTAAACTTTTTTAGCACCTAATTTCACATGTCTAGAGGAGAAAGATGAAAACAAAATGAGATCCCCAAGAATTGGGTAATCTTCCCATGGGGATGACATTCCAAGATGGAGGAATCTAGAGCAGATTTGTGTCACTTTTAATGAAGATGAAGTTTTGGTTTTGTGGTTGCACAACTTGAGTGATATATATCATAATAAATATCAAGAATTATCTACGCATTTCAATCTTTTTTATTCATTTTTTTGAAAAAAAAGGAAAGGTCCATAAGAAAAATGAGAATTAAGACCATATGACTCCCATGGAAGAGTAATTCCTTTCATATCTCCCTGATTATTATCTCATCGGAGCATATAACCAAGGTCATCAATAACCAAAACATACAAGAAGGGTGCGAGTGGACAACCTTGCCAAATAGAGTCTTGAAGATCAAAAACATTGTGAGTCTTCTTTAGGCCACTACTAGGGTCGATTTGATGGAAAATAAGATGCATTATGAATGGTCTTGATAAGATCATACTTTAATTAAGTATTAGAAGAAAAAAATCATGAATATATTTAGAACTTGTTAGTGGGGAGCTTCATGATTCAAATTGGTAAACTCCTATAAACATAATGAAGAATCAAAGGCCACAATTGGACTTATCATAAAACATAGAGCCGATTGCCATAAGTGCAAACATTGCAGATGAAACTAGTCTCAAACATAGTGAAGCTATTAGTTTGTTGAGAAAATTCATCCAAATTGATGTGAGAAAATGGGAATATATCCACACAACCATGGATTCAATTGTCAAAAGTGTGGAAAACCAAACATACATTTAATATTGCAAGGGCAATATCTTGGAGATAAGGAGCACGATGGAGTATGACATAAAAAATTGATCACGTGATGAATATAAACATGAAAGGAGTAATGCACATGAATAACTATTTGTTGAGTAATACATTTGTCTTAATCAATGCCAACTTAAGAAGCCTTGCGTTTTATTAACTATGTAACATTTTTTTATTGCTACAATTACATTATTATGTGATTTAAAAATATGCGCCTTGAAATTTAATCTATAAAGGTAATGAAAATAAAACATACCAAATAATGAAAAAACTATAAGAATGAATTTCAAACATATTTACATTTGTTCTCTTATCATTGTGGAACATGTTAGGGGAAAAGTAAATTAATTTATTTCAAAGTTGTGTTGTCTTCTTGTTGTTATTTATGGACCAATTGCATGTATTTCATTCATCTTGGCTCCTTTATAGCCATGACACCTACTTTTACAATGTATATTGGGTTTTTTCTCTTATTTTACTTTGGACCAATTACAAGTAGTATGTTAACATCTTGGTTCATTTATAACCATGGTGCCTACATCTACTATGTATATTGGGTTTGTTTTCCTTTTAACTTTTGTTTTTATGTATGTGTGTGTGTTTGTTTACACACATAATGGGTTAAACATCATGATTCTTTCATAATCATAGTGACAACTCTATTGTGCAACAAAAAAATAAGGTTGTTCTAATTTTAACTCTCTAAATGAAATCTCATGCTACAAGCAAACTCCCTTCCTTCCTCATATTGTTTTCCTTCTTCATATCAACTGTTTGTCCACTACTTTTCTGTATCACCCATCCACTTGAGGGGGCATTCCCTTACCATCCACACTCACTGGGAATTTAAATACTTCATCGGGGAATATTAAGACCATCCATAATATTTCCTTGTCTTACATTAATTGATTTACATGCATCTACTATCTTTAAAATTTTATTACTTCGTAATAACACTTTAAAGAGGGGAAAATGTAGAAACCCTAAAAAAACATATATTTAGCCTACTCTTGGATTATTTGTATCCTATCTACATCCCTTTAGAGTTAATTAAATTAATTTCATCCCTTTATAATTAATTAAATTAATTCTATCATACCCTTTAGAATTACTTCAATTAATTCTACTATACTTATAGAATAATTAAATTAATTCTTACATCCTTTAGCTAATTTAATTAAACATTTATTTAATTAAATGGTTAATTATCCTCTCACAATTCATAGCTAATTAAATTAGTTATTAAAAATAGAAATAAATCTATTTCCTATTCATCCTCCACTTAGACTCCACTTCACTATCCTAGTCACTCCACTCAACTCTACTTCTAGAATCCTACAAAGGTGGGGGCAACAAAGTTGCATGTACAACCACCTCATTGAATAAAAATATAAATTCATTGCCCCTTAATGGACAATGAATTCATTCAAACTTCCTCTAATGTTATTTTAAGAATATGCATTCACAATCTTATTAACCACCTTCAACCACTCCATAGCCTCTATAAAAACATGTCATATCCTTTGCAATGATCCCTGGAAGCTTTGCAACAAAACTCTGCCAATTTGATATTTGCATATTGAAAAGCCTTCCTATGTCTAAATTTTCTTGTAGCATTGTCACTCTTCATTTGGATAATACTTTAGAACACCCACAATCTAACCATTCAAATATTCTACAAGTGTAATACTTCAGAAATCTTATCATTGAGGTTTGTAAGAAAGACTATAAGAGAAGTTTGTTTTTATTATTACTTACTTTTTCTTTTGCTTGTAGTTTTTCACTTCTTACACCCCTAATATCCACTATTAAATCATTTTAAGAAACCACAACATGATATGATATAATTTTTTTCATCCAACATAATCCATGACACCCATACTTAGTCTACACATATTAATGGTGATTGTTCCTTTCGTGGTTTAGAATTGGGTTATCTTATTAAATTTTAGAGATCTTATGATCCTTTGTCTTATATTCTTTATATATACAATGTAGATCATATTTAATTGTAAAGGATCCTCTCTAGAATGTAGATTTACCATTCCCAAATGGGGGATGAACATTTTGAGTTGCATATCTCTAAATTAATCTAATTTTAATTAAATCTTATTTCATAGTAACTTGCTATAATAAATGGTATCCAGGTAATTAAGTACACTAATGTACAAGAACTAAGAATTCAACAATATAAAACCCTAAGAAAATGAGAGAGGAATGATGACTTAGTTGATTCTGTGTGACCTGGGAATGATCAGGATGGTGTATCTCATTGGAAAAAGATGGAGACAATGTCACAAACGATTGATGATGGTTTAGAACCCTAGGAATGTACATGAAAAGAGCACCCGCATGAAAACAGGAGCACCCTTGGTGCTAATGGTTGATTTGGGCCCTTGTGTCTACTTTGATGTTCAAAGATTGTTCTTTTCTAGGTCATAAGGTATTCATTGTTGCTAATTTTTTTTTGATATGGTTTTGTTGTTGGAGTGTCTATCGCATATGTAACTCCGCAAAATAAATGACAAGCTACGCATGCCCACAAACCATGTCAAATCTAATAAAAAGATGCAGAATGTGGATTCAAACTTACCCGGTGGTTACCCAAAGAGTGAACTTACGATTGAACATTGCAGCATCTCGGACTCCATCTAGTTTTTTTGCGTATCGATATCCTAGGTTCCCCTTGTGTAAGTTGCACAATGATAGTGTGATAGATCTATATTTTTCCCAAGAATGCAAAATGTGTGTCATGGAATAAAATAGACTCCCCTCTTATGCAGTGTATGCATATCAATGTATCCCTTGTCCCTTGTATGAATGTGTTATATGTATTCTTTATAATTCTCTTGTGCCTTTTGCAAGTGAAGCTTAGGTGGTAATAGATAATGCTTATAGTGTGTGGCACCTTATTTAGAAGAAGTAACTAAGTGTATATATGATTCCCTTGTTTGAATGTCATAATTAACAATTGAAAGGATGACCCAAAGTGTTAAAAGGTGAACAAAAGTGAAAAGGACCTAAAAGAGTAAAAAGAAGAAAGAGAGGGAAAGGATCACCTAGGAGTGACAAGAGCACTTGGGCACTTCTGCCCTAACTCGACACTAGTGTTCGAGGCCATCAAATGGTAAATTAGACAAGTGTCATAGAACTGTAAGATGTGTAAATCTAGTAAATTACAAGAGATAAAGCAATAGAAATTTCAAAAAGGATTTGTTAACCTCTAGTTTTCTTGTTTAGGAATCATGTACACATTAGTATGCTTTAGGACCTAGAAATATACCCAAGTGCATATATTTTGTGTCTACATTTTCCCCACTTTATGTTGTTGAGTGAATACTTGATATCATAAAGTAGATAGAATATGTGTACCTTGTAAACTAGATAGGAGTGTAGTCATATAGATTGTTGAGTGGATAAGTAGCCATGTGAAGCGTGAAGTGATTGTAATGTGAAGTGTGGAAACTAGGAAAGAGAGGTAAACCCTAGGGGTGAATCATATGCATAGTAGCATGTTGTTGGAGCTTGTGCTTATTGATGTGAGATGCTTCTTGTTTCTTATAAGGATGGACCTACAAAAGAAGAGAAAGAGAGTATTCAAAGTCTCGTATGTGAAAAATCATAGTAACATATGTATAAGTAAGTAAAAAGTGTGTAAAAGTAGTAGCTAAGGAAAGAGTGCACCTGATGTATGAGAGATTATAGGATAGAAAGTTATCCTATTTACTTTGAAGATGTTGTATATTTGAGCGTCATGCTATCAAGGATGAGGTTTTTGGCCGATCTCATGCCAAGGGTGATTTATTTGGATGATCTCACGCCAACGATGAGTTTTTGGGTGATCTCATGCCAAGGATGAGTATTTTGGATGATCTCGTGCCAAGAGAAGAGTGTTGGGGAGATAGGTCTATTTTTCTCTCCTTTTATGACATTTCTCAAGTGATAAGTTCCATTGCAAGTTTGACACATCTCAATTTGTAACTAATTTGTAACCTAATTGTAATGAGGTGGTTGAATTATGTAACTTGAATCCAAATGTATGATACTGTAAACTATGTTGAACTGATCTTGTATGATTTTCCCCCATGACACAAGATCCCGTGGGACACAAGTGCCCACCGTTCTTGTCTGATACTAGGCATTAGTGTTTTCTCTTTGTTTGTGATCCAAATCTGATTTTGGACCACTCTGTAACTATGTGCCTTTTTCAATTATGTATTGTGTTTTTTCTCATTTATGGAGCTATATGCTTCTAGAAGGGGGTGATTTGTTCACCCAATAGTTTCCCCCATTTGGGGTACATGTGACAAATGTAGGAGGAAGCAGCCAAAACAAGAGGACCTGAAACTAATATACATATCATGGATTGGATACCTGTAGGGGGTAGGGGATGTGTATGGTAGAAACCAAGGCACATGTAAACAATATAGGCTAGAAACATGTGTTAGTGTAAAATAGATAGCATGCAATATAATACAATGTAGAGGAAATAGGTACTATAAAAAGTGGGTAACATACATGGGACATCGCTCATAATGTCAAAAGCCAATCAAGGCCAAAGTGGCCATAAGCAAAGAATGATCAAGCAAGACATATGGCATAGCTCGTAAACGATGGCAAAAATAACAAACAAGAAGTAACATATAACCATGGATGTATAGAATCATGCAAGTATAAAAACCGTTAGCATGTTATAAAGATAAATATTATGTCAAAGTATGTGTAGATCAATGAAAATTAAGTGATGGTAATGAAAAGTAGTAAATATTGTAACTATAGAATATGTGATGTGGAGTAGGAGAGTATAAAAGGTATACTCCCAAGATCCTCGATAAGACCGGTAAAGAGAAATGTAGAGAATAATGCATCATGGAAGAATCTATAAAATTCCTTTATTCACCTCAAGATACCATGTGAACACCTATATGTGTATAGCAAAAAGATATTGACATGTTAATAATCCGCTAGCATAGGAAACAATTGCAACATGTAAGTAGTATAAGCTAACAAGAGTAAAGATAACCAAGATGTGCAGATGATGTGTGAAAGTGATGGTATGTTTTTATATGCAAGATGTACGGATGATATGGGTCACGTTTCCATCCAGTGGATGTGTGTGATGTGAGGTTCATTTAAGAATTTATCCTGAATAGTTTAGTATGAACTATATAACAAGAGTGTGTCATCGGGAATGAGGTAGAGTATGTAGTAGCAATATTGTGTTGTATAGATAGGAAGAAGTAATGGTATAAGAAGCAAGTGAGGAGGGGGAGAATTATACCCCTAAGTGTGTATATTAGGACACGATAGCAAATATATGTGATCATTAGAAGCAAGAATATATATAGTATGTATAATGTATAATATGTGTATCATGAACAAAAGGATCCATAAATAAGCATGAGGATAAAATCATGTATGGAGTGGCATATGAGCATAAAGTGAAGGCATAAGTATAGATATATATATCAAGAGTGTAGATAATAAAAAGTACTGCTAGAAATATTAACTTAAAGTGTAAAGAAAGAGGAAGGTATAGGTTTGTATGTGAGTAGTGTGGATAGGCAACTACTTATTAGAATGTGTGACTATGGGATGAAAGTTAAATGCCCCCAAGTTTATGAGTGATGGATATCTATCTAATGATGGGAGAGAGACCATGTCATGGTGGCGGATGTTGAAATGGATCAGGAGTATCAGTATTGGTGTTAGGAGGATCATATTCGCCAAAGTAAGTTGTAGCATTGAGAACAAATGGAAAACACTTTTTGTGATGGTAAGGGGGAAATGGTTGTAAGTTCCCATGTATTATAATAGAGCATCATCAGTAAGGAATGTATCTAATTCAGGCAAAGTGGGAGAAGTGGGATCACCAATAAGCTTAAGGTATAGTAGAGGAAGATTATGAGTATGTGAAGTAGTGTAAACCTCAAGAGAAGATGCGGTGGGAAAAAAGGAGCACCTTGATGGAGATATCTAATGTAGAGTTTGGTGGATTGTATGGGAATGGAAATATTCTATGTGATTTTGCATATTTTCCTAATATGGTGTCAGTGAAACCATAACAAATCATATATTAATACCCAAGACCATATTTTGTGAAATTAGGAGGAGATGTGGCAAAATTAGAGGCTTCATGTGAATGATCAATAGTGTTGCAAAAGGAAAATGGGGAGGTATCTGATAAGGCCTCGTATACTACACCCTAGTATAGTAATTTAAGACGTGCATGAAGGGTTTAAGGGACCGCATGCATGGCATGGATCCAAGGTCATCCGAGAAGAATATTATAATTAATATTATTAGGCATTACATGGAATAGGATGGGAAAAGTACATGGCCCAATAGTAATGGGAAGTGTGATTGTACCTAAGACCCTTTTAGGAATATTATCAAACTCACAAACACAAATAGATGATGTAGTTAATGATGCTTCGAAATGCCAAGTTGCTTTAAGGAATGATATGTTACAAATGTTAAGACTATATCCATGATCAACTAAAGCTTGTTTAACTCCTATATTATGGATGTGAACTTGAATATAAGGGGGGATCATTATCTAAAATAGATTGAGAAGAAATTTTAACAGATGTAAAGGTAATATTATCTTCATTAAAATAAAATGTCATAGTGAATCTATGATAAACATATTCATGAGAAGTGTTAGGATGTATGTAAATGTTAGACCAAAAAGATTATATTTTGTGCTCACATTCAAGATTGGCTGCAAAAGCAAGTATATATACACTCATGTTGGTGGAAATGGAAGTATCCAAGGGTATATGAAGGTTATAATAAATATGGAGGTAATAGAAAATACTAGGGTTTGGAGTTAAGGAAAGATAAATATGATAGAATAAGAAAAATAAGGATCCAAATGGTCAGTCACAACTCAAGGTTCACCAAATGATTTAATCTAATTTGAATTAAATCTTATTTTAGAGTAACTTACTTGTAATAAATGATATTTAGGTAATTAAGTATAGTAATTTGCAAGCACTAAGAATTTACCAATGTAAAACCCTAAGCAAATGAGAAAGGAATGATGACTTAGATGATTCTTTCGACATGGGAATGATCAAGATGGTGTATCTACTAGAACAGGATGAAGACAATGTCTCAAACGATCTATGAGGGTTCGAACCCTAGCAATGTACATGAAAGTAGTGCCCTAGGTGCTAATGACTATATTGGGTGCTTGTGTCTACTCAAATGCTCAAAGTTTGGTATTTTATAAGTCGGAAGGTATTCAGTGATCGCTCTTTATCACTCTAGTTTTGTTGTTGGACCATCTATCGTGATTGTAACCTAAAAAACAAATGACTAGATACACATGCCCAAAAACCACATCAAATATAATAAAAACATGCATAATGTGGAGTTGGATTGACCCCGACAGTCACTCTAAGAGTCAACTTATAATTGAGCGATGCACTACACCTCGGACTCTATGTAGTTCTTTGTGTGTGTGTGTTTGTGTCCTAGGTTTCCCTTGTGTAAGTTGCATGATGATAGAGGGCTAGATCTATATTTGTCTTGAGCATGAAAAATGTGTGTGATAAAATAAAATAGACTCCCCTCTTATGCGGTGTATGCATATCAATGTATCCCTTGTACCTTGTATGAATGTGTTATATGTATGCTTTGTAGTGCTCTTGTTCCTTTTGTGAAAGCTTGGGTGGTGATAGATAATTCTTATATTGCTTGGTCCCTTATTTCGAAGAAGTAAATAAGTGTATATATGATTCCCTTGTTTGAATTTCATAATTGAAAACTGAAAGGATGACCCAAAGTGTTAAAAGGTGGCCAAGAAGCGAAAAGGACCCAAAAACGTAAGAAGAATAAAGAGAGGGACAAGAGCTCCCACGAGGGACAAGAGTTCCCATGAGGGACATGAGCACTTGGGTGCTTCTACCCTAACTGGGCACTAGTGTCCAAGGCCATCAAAAGGTAAATCATTCAAGTATTGGTAGTACTGTAATATGTGTAAATCCAGTAAAGTGCAAGAGATAAATAAATAGAATTCCAAAAGGAGTTGTCAACCGTTAGTTTTCTTTCTCAGAAATCATGTATACATTAGTATGCTTTAGGAACTAGAAATGTACCCAAGTGCATAGATTTTATGTCTACTATCTCTTATTTGGACTTGTAAAATGCACTTAGTGCCTTCTAAATGGCATCAAATGGACAATGTAATATCAGGGATGATAATATGTTATTTACTATGGATCTCTTCTACCCTTTGGATATTATTCTTGTATCCTTGTTTTTTCTCCATTTCATATTCGTGTTGACACTAAATCACGTAGTTGGGTACATTTATAGGTCCTAAACACATACTAGCATTCATATGATTCCTAAGAAAGAAAACTTGTAATTGACAACTGTCTTTGGCCTCTTTTATTTGTTTAATGTTTTCTATTTGGCCTTACACACCCTAAAGCATAGTCGATATTTTAATTATTTATATTTTATGAATACAAACACCAACACGCAACCAAGAAAGGAGCGGTCATGCGCCCTAACCCTTTCTTACCTTATTCCCTCCTTTTGTGTCTCTTTTATCTTTTGGGAATCTTTTTCACCTATGGGTCGGCCTTACTGGTTGTCAATTACAAAATTCAAACAAGGGAATCATATAAATACATAGTTATGTGTTCAAAATCAGGATCAAGCACTAAACATTACCCACACCACCTAAGCTTTCATAAAAAAGGCACCTAAAGCACTATATAGCATCCACTCAAGGGACAAGGGCTGTAATAACTTTGCATACACTACATAGGAAGGGGAAGTTCATTTTTCCATCCACACATTCTACTACATTACTACATTTAGCTACATCTTGTTATCATGTGAAACTTACATAAGGGAATTCTAAGGCACGATTTGTACACATACTCACAATAACTACAGGGAGTCGAAGATGTAGTGCAGTGATTGGTTGTAAGTTAACTCTCGGGGTGGACATCGCGGTCGAGTTTGACTCCCCATATTACATCTTTATTTTTAGGTCTGATTCAGGTTTGTGGGTTTTGCAGGGTTACATGTACCCTTGGTGATCATTGTGTGACCATCGGTAATCAAATGGAAGCAACAACAAAGATCTTGTGATACTGTGAAAACTAGGTTCTAAGCATCTATGTACTCATCGACACCCGAAAGTAGACTCCAGTGCTTAGGCACCCATGCCCTCTTGTGAAGTCCTGTGTGCGACAATATCCATGAGTTCTAGAATTTATTGTGAGAAATAATGACACTCTGCCTAGTTTGTTCATCACTTTTCCCAATTGATTGTTTCCAAATTAAGTGTAAATTATCTAAGTCCTCTCTCTTTCTTCTTTGTTTAGGGTTTCATATTTTAAATTTTAAATTTTTGTTTCATTTCTTCATTACAACATTTATACATCATTTGGTTTAGTAGTGACTCTGCAATATTATATTTAATTAATTCAAATTAAATTAAATCATTTAGTGAACCCATCGCTTGAACCCAACCTTGCTTCTAGGAATTTTATCATCTTCTTAACATGGCTGAAATTTATCCACCCTTTACTTGATGAAGACCTTCATGATCTCCAAGCTCATCTTGTTGAACATCCACAAGACCTAGATCTACTTTTATTCACTACTCATGAGGAGGTCGCAAATCTAGAAGATCTTAACCATCACACCTCTAATAATATTTCTATTCCTATTGCAACACAACCTCCTTCTTCTACCCTTCCACCTACTTCTATTGTTCTCATGTTTGTTCCTACTCCTACCAACCATTTCACTTCGCCTCTTATTTCTCACACTCGGAAAGTATCTTCTTCTGGAACTCAAGACCTAGATTGCTTATATCAGACCTATAATTTTAAATCCAACAATTATAGCAAGATACTTAATGCTCCTCCCTATCTTTTGATTCCTCCTTACTTCTTCACACTCCTTTTGCACCCGCCATTTTTGCTTATTCACTTCCTCTCAATTTTTTCACCCCTAAGCTACCCACTTTTAATGGCCATGGTGACCCTCAAGAGCATCTCCAATATTTTCATGTGGCATGTCTAGATTATGTAGATGATCATACATTATTAGCTAAGTTATTTCCTAGGAGTATTCAAGATTATGCTATGTGTTGGTTTTACAATCTACTTGTTCATTTGGTAACTTATTTTACACATCTATTCGATGATTTTCTCACTCACTTTTCAGTCAATATCGAAACCAAGATCTCTTAAACACAACTCACACAAATCAAAAATATATCTAATGAACATCTAGCTAACTATGTTTTTCACTACAAGAACAATCTAGCTAAGATGACCAATGTACTTGCTAATTCAGAATTACAAGATCTTTTTGTTCAAATCCTTTTACCACCACTTCAGGAGAGTGTTATATTTGAGACCTCTCATTTATTTGATCAATTATTCCATATGCTTAAAATGTGTGAATTCAAACTTATATCTATGGGAAAACTCAAGTATCATGATTCTCCTTCATCTTATTCTAATAGGTTTGAAGCTAAATCAACATTCAATCCATCTCATAAACTTATTGAAGAAAAGACTATTGTCAATGCCATCTCTCCTCCTGAAAAGCTTCAATGACAACCTCCAAGGCGTACTTTCACCAAGCTACCATATGCACCTAACTTTCTATTGCCTTAACTTCTCGAAAGCAATCTAATTACTCTTTCACCACCACTCAATCTTGATCCATCTCACCCTTGTGGCCGCAATTATAACAAAAACACTAAATTTGACTATCATTAATGCATTGGGAATTATATCGATCATTGTTTCAAAATCGGCACCTCATTCAACATCTTATTGACAAAAATTCGCTTGAGATCCCTTATCCATATTTATCTAAGTCGGTCAACAAGAACAAAAAGATAAAAATCTTTAATGACCCTTTTCCTAAGAATGACACAAAATCTTCTTATACTTATGTAAATCATACCTATCGCGATGTGCCCCCTCCTTCATCGGGGACCCTTGACTTTATTTTTTCTTTCACTAATGCATCACCACCATCCATTACATTTTCAGATCATGATTATCATGCAACATTCTCTTATGATCCATACACATCAATGCTTTTATCAATTCATATATTGTCAATAACACTATGATCTATCTAGTGGCTCCTATCAGTGTATGCTCTATTGCACTTCTTATGGCTATCAAATTTCCAATATCTGCTATCACCTATCCATTCCTAATTATTTTGGCTACATCAAGCTGCCCATTATAGTTGGGCCTCTTACTATGCTTGTGTCATTCATTGTGGCATATTCAATTGAAGGTTGTGACATGTTCTTAGGCCTCCCTTAGCTCCGCATCAATCAATCTATTCCTATGTGAATCATATGTGTCTTAAACTCATTTACAAACAATTTGTCACTATAAAATACATTCCACCATGTACACCATTTCCTAAACCTAGGCTTTATGATGTAATTCCACCAGCTACAATATCTATGTCTCTCAGGCCTCTCAAATCTAAGTCACATTCTGCACTTAGTTCTCCTTTTCACACTTAACCTACTTCACGACATCGTCATACACATTGGTCCATTATTCCATCTCATCAGCTTAATTCCCCTACTCTGGAAACTCCTTTACAAAGGTTTTCACTACCTCCTTCGCCACATAGGTATCCTTCATATGTACACCATTACTCTCATACTCCACCGATCTTAGAGCATCATCACATGCCTTTATCTCCTCGGACATTGGGTGGAGGGCCCTTGCCCTTCACTATCATTGGATAGCCTTCTATCCTCCTCACACTTGAGGGGCATCATGTTTTCTTCCCCCTTTCAATCATTACCAATTATTTCTAATCTCTACACATACACATTATGCTCCGTGATTTACATCTAGTCACTCTTACACATCTTGATACACAACTTGTATCATCATTACCCTATGATGAACTCTAGTTCCACGGTTCATTCTCAACTTTTGAGGGTCTAAATATGATATGAACTTCACCCACATTCTCTCTTCTCACTCTACGCTTCATGATTTATCTTTCTAGCGTACATTTTCAAACCATTTCCCGATGACACACTCTTATTCTATGGTACATTATTTATTGATGAGTAGTATTTTATAAATGAACCTCACCTCATACATATTTGTTGGGGGCACACTTATCCTATCATCACTATAAATTGCATATCATCCCATCACACTCACAACATTTACATATCTTAGTTGCATTTACTCTTACTTAGATTTTCTACTTACATATTACACTTTTCTTACTATGTTAGCTAGATACTCAGTATGTCATTATATTTATCATATACACATGTGCGTTCACTTGGTCTCTAGTTGTGAATGCAGATATCTTACAAGTCCTTACACACTACATTGATATTTGGCATTGTACCTCTTACCGGTCCCACTAAGGCTCCCTGGGGCATCTACTTTCGACACATTATAGGTGTTATTATTTCATTTATGTACTACTTCCTATTCTTACTAGCACATTACTTTACATTGACATATACATATTTTGACATATTTTTTATCTTTCTAACATTATAACAGGTGCTTCATGTGTAGCATTGGTTTTACATGACTATATGTCACCATTGTTATTTGATACATTTTGGTTGTCATTGTTTGCTATTGTATGCCAATTTTTATGGGTTATGCCCTACGTCTTGTTTGAACCACTACTTGTATTCTTTTGGCCACTTCAGCCCTGATTGTCTTATGACATTGTGAACGATGTCCCATGTTTGAAACCCACTTTTCACGGTCTATCTTATATGCACATTTGCTTGTTATAATGTTTTTCTATGACATGTTTGCTTCTTTTACTACTAACACATGTATCTAACCACTTTATTTACATGTGCCTTGGTTTATACCATGCACATCCCTTCCCCTACAGGGATACAATACAACATGGCATCAACTCCTCTCTTTTGGATTGCATTCTCCTATAGTCATCATATGCACCCCAAATGAGGGGGCATACATTGGGTGAAAATTCAACCCTACAGCAGCTCAAAGCTACAACATAGTACAATATAACATAGAATTGACACATGTTACAGCTTACAACACTTTGGATTAGAATAAAACTCGGTTCAAAATCACAACACACACTAGTTCCTAGACTCAAACAAAAGTTCCTAGGTGCCTATTTCCTCCCCTAGGCGCTAGTGTCTTGGGGGCACATACAATCACTTCTCAAATTAGCACATTTCACATAAGTCTTCGAGAGAAGTTTTATAATTACGGGCATTGTCCTCTACCAATATAATGCATTCTATCTCCATTTCAATCAAAACAAACAATACAATCGGAACTAATTTATGACAACAGAAAAAAATAGGGATGTACCATCTACAGTGGTGCTTATCGGCGAGTCATGGATGGAGAGTAACACTATACCTCTCTCCCCAACACTTTCTCCTTGGTATGAGATCACCCAAAAAACTCGCACTTGGCATGAGATCACCCAAAAAATCACTCTTGGCATGAGATCACCCAAAAAAATCACTCTTCACACGTCGTTTAAAAAAATTCTATACTTTTACACTCTTTTACATCAGTGCACACTTTCCTTTTACACACTTTTACATACTTATGCACACTTTTCTCTAATTTATCATATACAATACTTTGACTACATTTTTGCTCTTCTTTTTTAGGTCCATCCTTAAAAGAAGATACAACAATAGGTGGAACATAACACATATGCTTCACCCCCTAGGGTCACTTTCTCTTCCTAGATTCTACGCTTCATCTTTGCACGTATTCCACACTTCACTTGTAAACTCGACACGTTCTTCGCCACACGCTCTATATGGTTATCGTGTATGCATCTTATATCTACTTTATTTTATCGAGTATTAACTCAACAACATAAATTGGGGGAAAATGTAGACACTAAATTATGAACTTGGGTGCATTTCTAGGTCCTAAAGACATACTAGCATACATATGATTTCTAAGCAAGAAAACTAGTAATTGACGATTATCTTTGGCCTCTTTTCTTTTTTTCTTATTTTCTATTTGTCGTTACACACCCTATATCTTAGTCTATATTTTACTTATTTATCTTTTATGGCTACGAGACACCACCACCCACCAAGATAGGAGTTCCCTGGCACCCATGACCCTTTCTTACATTACTTTCTCCTTTTGGGTCTCTTTTTTTCTTTTGGGCATCTTTTTTTCACCTACGGTTTTGCCTTCCAGGTTGTCAATTACGAAATTCAAACAAGGGAATCATATAAATACATACTTATTGTGTTAAAAACTAGGATCGAGCACTAAGCATTATTGACACCACCTAAGCTTGTATCCAAAAGGAACCTAAAGCACTCTAAAGCATCCATCTAACATCCACCCAAGGGATAAGGGTTGCAACAAATCTGCACACACAACTAAGGAAGGGGAAGTTTATTTTTCCATCCACACATTCTACTACATTGCTACATTTAGCTACAGCCCACTATCAAGCACAACTTGCACAAGGGCATCCTAGGGAAAAAAATTCTACAAACACTCCCAAGAACTACATGGAGTATGAGACGTGAGTGCAGCACTAGGTTGTAATTTCACTCTTAAGGTGACCTTCGGGTTAGTCGACTCCCATATTTCATCTTTATTTTTAGGTTTGATTTAGTTTGTGGGTTTTTACAGGTGAAATCCTATTTTGCATGTTACAGTACCCTCACCGATCATTGTGTGACCATCAAGTGATCAACAGAAGCAGCAACAAAGATATTGAGACACTACAAAAACCATGTTTTGAGCATTTGTGTAGTCACTAGCACCTAGAAGTAGTCTCTAGCACCCAAGCACCCATGCCCTACTGTGGGTGCCTATGTCCATGATAAAGATTCGTGAGTTTTAGAATTTATTGTGAGCAATAACGACACTCTCCAATGTTTTTTCATCACTTTTCCCAGTTCATATTGTTTCTAGATGAAGCATAAATCAGCTAAATCAGCATAAATCAGAGAGATATAAGTGTTCCATAGGAGAAAAGTTAGAAAAAAGGTCCAAGGATAATGTATACGTTATATCTCTCATGGAACACTTCGAACCATAAAGAGAGCTTTAATGGAGTTTGTCTCATACTTCAAATCTTAATCCCTCAAGAATTCTAACCCCGGCCAGTGTGGCATTACTATATTATTTGAGCCTTTGATTTTTATTTTTTATCATCATTCATTCCTTTGGGGGAAATACCCTTCCTTAAGCATTTGATGTTTTTATCCAAGATGAGAGGATTTTAATTCATGTTGGAAAGAGAAAATCCATTCACATTGCTCATATTCTTCCCTCACTTTGTGAGTTACCTTCAAATTCTCATGTAACTACTAAGTCTTCCATTGTTCAACTTCAAATCCAGGAAGTCCCTATGGTTCATAATCCTCCATTTAATATCTTATAATCTCGTAATATCTAAAATAAACCCTATGTTTTTCAAAATTACCTCCCACCTACATCTATGTAATTACCCAGCCCTCCAAAGTTTTATGATAAAATTTTGAGGGATTGTAATATTCAATGGGTTGGACTCATTCTCTATCAAAATTTGGAAAATCCCAATCACCCTACATCATTGGCGGGTGGTGGATTTTTCAAAATTTATAATGATGGGGACAACTTGCAAGATCTTCAACATTCCAAGAAAAATTCAATGCCAAACCAAATGTAGAGCAACTTGAGGAAGGGTCCATATTTGGAGGATTGTTTGGAGGTTTCAAAAGATCAAATCAATGAGTTTGGGCTCAAACTAGCTCAGTATCGAAGTTCAATCAATGAGCATCTCCTTACCAACATCTCATATTGAGTTTAAACCAATTTCACCAATGATATAACAATTACATATTGGTGTGACTATGATTTTAATTATGAGAGTTGTTAGGAAAAATTAGGGTTCACGTGTGATTTACCGTAGGTAAATAATGTGTACTATTGTGTACAATTTGTTTAGTTACCGTATGGTTAATATGGTAAGGTTATTGTTAGTTATATATATTGTTATTATAACAATATATCACATATTGTTAATAGCTTATAGTTAGTGGTGAGATATTTTGGGGTATTGAATAGTTAGTGGGATTCCAAGAATATAGGAAATAATTTCCTATATATTTTTTAATGGTTAAATTGAATATTTATGAACGAATTAATTATTGTGTTTTCTTGTGCAACTATGTCCAAATATTTTCATTTGGTATCGTAGCAAGGTAATAGTAATGGTTTGTTAATGCAAAAGGGTATTTATGAAATTCCTTATTTTCCCGAGCCATGAGATCATTTTAGATGCCTTTGAATAACACGATCAAGTTTACTTAGATTTATAATTCTTCCCAAACTTGTAGTTATTTATATTCTATAGTTAGCACAACTTCTCATATCTCTATGTATTATTTTTCAGATATCAACATCCTACATTTGTATGAGTATTTTTAATCATTATTAGTCAAAGGATAGAGCCTGTAATCTCATATGACTCTATTTTTTCTCATCTATGATTTGAGATCCTCCAACGTCTAAACATTGACTACCCCGCTTTGTGTTATGTGGATATAGTAATCTAGACACATGATTATATGTGTCAATCAAGTTCCAATGCCATGCAAATTGTGATTGTTTGGTATAGATTTAATTTTGTCATTCAAATAGTTTGTTGTCCTTCATGGTCTTTAGTATTATAATTATTAATTGTGGTCCTTTATAATTGTCTAGTATTATTCAATAGTGTCTCTTAAGAGTCAATTAGATTGTCAAGTCCTTGTTGTTTAGTCCATCAAAGTTGAAAGGTGTTATTAAATCCAATAGTCAATTGTATTTTACATTTAGGTTTATTGTCATTGTAAACTAGTTAAATATAGAGTCATTTTGTGTTAAGTCTTTTTATCGAATGTCAAAAATAGTCAAAAAATTATTATTTGTAATGATAAATTTTCAATAGAAACCGACATCTAATGTATGTGGTACCAAGAAAATAAAATTCATAACAAAAAATTGAAACTGGATATGAGGCAAAAACTGAACTCGAGAAATCTCGACTAAAAAAACATCAATGTTTGACAACACACCAAACATAAGACACTTAAAATACTTTCACATTGAGGAGGGAAGTTATGAAAATAAAAAAATGTGAAAACTATTGATCTTTAAATCCAAATCACCAAAGAAAGTAGCAAACCAACTAGAGGATGGAGGACAAATAGCATCCTCTCGCCAACCACAAGCGATGAAGCCACACAATGAAGTTGTGACATTTTTCAGTTGTGTGTTTTTTGTTACAGCGTGTTTCAATTTTGTATGCTAGAAAATAAAAATAGATGTAGTATTCATATTTTCATTTGTAATATGTGAGCTTCATTTTCTGATGTAATCCCATGATGTAAAAAAATAGTGGAGAGATAAAACACTAGTGTATGCAGTTCATGGATCTTGAAAAGGTTCGTGGAGATCCAAAAACCACATGAGGTGAATAGTTGATGGGACTTGTTCATGTCCAAGTTCGTGGTAAACCTATTGAAAACCATGGAAGGTTGAGCAGAGATCCCTTCATTTATATCAAGGTCATGAGCCACAAAGATGGGCATGCCATAGGGGTGATCATACTTGTAGTTGAGAGTGTGAATGTTTTTCTACCATGTTCACACTAAGGGGGGAATGTTAGGAAAAATTAGTGTTCACATGTGATTTACCGTATGGTAAATAATGTTTATCGTTAGTTACCGAATGGTTAATACAAGAAGGTTATTGTTAGTTAGTTGGATATATTATTATTATAACAACATATCATGTATTATTAATAGCTTATAATTAGTCGGTGAGATATTCTAGGGGTTGAGTAGTTAGTGGGATTCATATAATATAGGAAATACTTTCGTATATATATTTGTGTAATGGTTCGAATGAATACATATGAATGAAAAAATTATTGTTTTTTCCTGTGCAACTTTGTCCAAATATTTACAAAGAGTGTTCAAATTTTGATGAAAATAGAGGCATCCACCATTGAGAGAGATCAAGAAGGTTCAAAGGGAAATCAAATTGATCTTGAGGATGAAGAGAAAATATTTTTCAACACTAATGGGGTCCAGACAAGGCTCGAGGAAAAAAGGATCTAAGGTGAGGAAGATGTTTAGATTGAATTGATTGAATGCAGTGACCTTTATTGTGTTGCATGTTTAGGCTTACTACCTTCATAGAGGATTGCATTGATTCACTAAGATCATCGTCATATACTTCAATTTATCAAATAGATCTTTGTGAGGGTGAATTAGATTTATTAAATTTTATATTTGATATGAGAAAGGGAGGAAATAGAGTTAAGTGAGAAAAATAGATGTTTGTTGAAGAGGAAATAGAAAAACAAGCTTTAATTGCTTACATTGTAAGAAAGAGAAAGATGGCAGCATGTATGGGAAATACAATAGATTGGCTCGAGAATGAATGCCCAATAAGATATCTAAGCATTTTATAGCTCTATTTTGAGTTTCCTCCTATCATGTTCATTTTATAGCATGAGGAGAACCTTTAAGACTTCAAAGGTCAACTCCAATGCCTCCCATATGCAAATGAAGATCAACTAAAGTCATTTTTGTTCCTTTTAGTTGATACATTGGAAAGAAATTGTCAGCTTAATCCAATTTTCCACTCTCACTAATGACCATGGTCACTATAAAAAGAGTAGTGTCTTAGGGTTTTGAAAATGGTTAGTATGGCTGCATTATATTTATCTTCTAAAGTTGATTTGCCTCAAGATTGTTTCAACCATTCTCTTGTTGTCTATCACTCATAACTATCTTCAAATTCGTACAAGGTTAAAAATTATTCTCAATCAAAGGGCCTTTGGTTCATTATCGGGTTAATTGGATTTGATAAAACTCACCAGGATCAAGTCTTGTTGAGTGCAAGGCTTGGAGATACCCGACACGGAGAGTCGAAATGGTTGAGGCCAGGATCGTGCCCTGGGTGACTTTGATGGCGTGGATGCCCCTTACTTGTAGCTGCTTAGGCTGAAGGTGATCACTAGTTTAGTTGTATGCTTACTCATAATTGTAAATTCACTATATACTTCCTCCGAAGTATGAGCAGAGATGCCGACAATCTATGTAATCTAGTGCCCAATGAGTGTGCACTACTCATCAAAAAAAAAAAAAAATCAAAACCCTAAAACACTAATCTTTTTACCCTTTTCAAAGATGTCCGTGTCCTAATTAACACCTTATATATAAATTGCACTTAGAGGTGACTAATTTAATGTGTTACTAGTAGAGAACTATTTTTATTATTTATAATAACAAATAAAATTTAAAAATAAGAAAACACGTAGAAAAAGAATCAATAACAACAATGTTTGAATTTAATAATTTATTGGAATATTTAAATTTATGTAAATTTAAAGTTTCCCCCAATCCATAGTACACACAAATGTCTTGAATCGACATTTCCCCACAATTTAGTACATCATCAATATACGCAGGGAAGATACAACATCAAACACGGGAAACAGGAATAAATTGACCCATTATGTCCCTAAAATAAAGAAATGAAAGAATTTTTTTAATACAATTCATAAAATACCCAGACATTCGATTCAAACATTCCAAAACCATGCAAACCATCCTATAAATGAGGAAAATCACAGGAGTAAAGAAAATGGAAATGCTTCAAATTCAATTATGGAGCATGTTTGCGTGACCTTGCATTAACAACCTTATTCATTAGAAAATTTATTTTATAAGTTGTCAAATTTGGTTTATAGCAATATATATAAAACCCATTACCCAATTTAATATATAATGGTTTTACGGTTTTATATGTAATTTGGAGATGCATTGAAGAGGTATATTGTAATTTCTAGTAGTAGTCTTTCTACTAATATAATAGGAGAGCCTTAATCGAAGACGCACAAACGGTTGCTAGTGTTGTCCGGGTAGAAATGACAAAACAATTTGGGTAGGAGTCTAAAATGTTTATTTTAAATAAATTTGGGGTCACTTTATGTATATGAAATGCATGCAGTGGACTAAAAATTTTACAATTCGACTTTGATCGACGGGCAAAGATCAACATCATGTGTGTGTGTTGTTTACACCTAGGTATATAATAGTGGTTATATAATATGTTTAGTAGGTTGACCAAATCATCTTTCATTTAAATTAGGAAAATATATTTGATTTAATATGTTAATATATGTTTAATAAGGAGTGGAATGAGAGGACTATTCGACTATGGAGGGCAGAAAATTCTTATTAATGAGGAACTCATAGCCGGCGATCCGCCTCGGCTTGAAGGATACCGCTTCTTCAACAAGAGGGTCATCAAAGAGGTTGAAGAGAGAAGATTTGTGGAGGAGGAGGAGAAGCTTATATTCAACACCGCGGGTCTGCTTATTAACTCAATTCCATCCCCGTATGATGAAGTCACCCGCATGATGATTCGCTTCATATCCTTAGAAGGCAGGTTTGTTACTGTCCCTGCCAAGCACCTTGTCTTTTTGAATCACTTTCGTAGGAGTAGGTTGGTTTGCTTCCCTCACTATCTGTTAAATTCTCTTGAACGCTCCATTTTGGAGTTCCAGAAGCATACCCGGGCGGTTCCCTTACACCAAGGGCTTATTTTGCTTATTCACAAGCACTGCCTTGTTAAATTCCCCGATCTCCCTTCCTCTCCCGGCCCGGCTTTGTTGGGTTCCGCTGCTGCCAGTCCTGTCTCCCCTGCTGCCCCTGCTGCTGCCCCCGCCTTCGGTGCTGCTACCCCCATGCCGGCTGCTCATGCTTCTCCTTCTTTTCCTCCTGTTGCTGCCCCTGCCACCCACCCTGTCTCTACCTCTAAACGTGTCACCAGGGCTTCTAGGAGACTCAACCTTGAGTCTACTGCTGAGGGGGTTGAACCTTTGGAGGACATTGCTCGTGATCTGCTGAACATTAGTAGTGCCAATCCCCAGGCGGCACCAACGGATAACCCTTCTAGGAGATTGGAGGCCTTAGAGGCCGAGCTTAAATTGTGAAGGATGAGGTTAAAAACCTTGCTAAGCAAAAAGGCAAACAAAGCATTGAGGGGGAAGGGAGCATTGGCACAGCTGATTGATGACATATACAAAAAAGCGACCTCCTTAGACTCCCGCCTAGGAAGATGAAGACTAGGCATGAGTATAATATTGCAGCCTTCGGGGCCATCGAGGAGTTCATCGAAGGTCACGCAAGAAGTGTTTCACAACTTAGCGGTGTCCCGCTACACTTTGGGGCAATGAGAAAGAGAGCAAAAGAACCAGAGAGGAGCTTGATAAGACGGATGCTGCTCATATGACCACGCTGGGCATGTATCATGCTTGGAAAAGAGTAAAGATGAGTATTGATCAAGCGGCCAAGAAGTAGTCCCGACTACTTTTGCTGGTCCTTATTGTTTTTATTATCGCTTCTTGGTCGTAGGCTTCTGTTTTTTTGCCGTTGTTTTGCTGTTAAGTCTCGATTGTATAGCTGTTCTGGGCTTCGTTGTTCTTTGCTGTAACTTTTGTGCTTTGCTACAGCTTCTCTGCTCCTCTCTCTTATTCCGGCTTTTAGGCCTTCTTTTGTACACAAGGGTATAGTCCCTTTCAAAAAACTATTTACCAATATTAAAAAAATATAGGATACATATACTATTAAAATCGCTTTCTTGATTTTTTATCATTTAATTAAATTTCTTTAATGTAATTTTCAACTAATTTAATATTATAAAGATTTTAAAAAAACTAATTATGTGAAAAAGGTTTTGAAATTGATCTCACTAGACCTTGGATTTAGAATACTTTTAAAAGAAAAATATGGTAGGAAGATTGACCCTTTTTCTTAAAAATAAATGTGGAAGAGATTATGAATTTAATCCCACTATGTGGATATTATGTCAATCATACAATAACATTGTGATATGCCCACACATACTATATTATATTATGAAGTTTAATTTTGTTAATAATTGGGAATATTTGTACATTTCCTTGTCAATTTTTTACCCTCCCTATGATTGGGTTGGGATTTGAATTAGATAGAGTAAATAAAACACCATTAACCTTTTTCCAATTATTCTTATTTTGTAACTCTTCTATTGTTGTATAAAAAGAATCATGTTTTTCTCCATCACTACCCCACATATGTGTGTGTGTGTGTGTGTGTGTGTGTGTGTGTGTGTGTGTGTGTGTGTGTGTGTGTGTGTGTGTGTGTGAATCAACACTGCACTTTTAAATACAATTGTAAGGTCCGTAGAAAATAATTTACGGAGGCAACATATAATTCAATTTAATACAAAAATAAATATTGGGGTAGGGTTAGGCCAATAGGACTATAAATAGTTCCGATCAGCATCCACAAGA
Organism: Taxus wallichiana var. yunnanensis; assembly: GCA_018340775.1. Taxonomy (NCBI): domain Eukaryota; kingdom Viridiplantae; phylum Streptophyta; class Pinopsida; order Cupressales; family Taxaceae; genus Taxus; species Taxus wallichiana. Next base: position 320,178,292 of record CM031235.1, on the reverse strand, counting down.
ACCTTCGATGTTGATTCTAGTTTGTATATTTTTTCATCCTTTAGTTGTCCCTTGTCATGTTTTCAATATTTTTATTCCTTCATTTTTTCCCATGTTCTCTGTACTTTTTTGTTTTTCCCATAACCATACATTCCTAACCCCCTTAAGCATTATCAAATTCTCTTTTACCAGTTTTCCATCCATTATTTATCAATATATGCAACAAGAGGTTCCTATTTGAATTCAAGAAGTCTATAAAAAGACGTGTATTGGACAATTTTAAAATATAAGGATATACAAGAAAAATAATCATGAATGTGTAAAAATAAATAAGCCAACTCATAGAGTCCAACCAATTTTTGTATGGAAACATTAAATATGAAAAATTTGTGAAAAAATCCATGATGGAAAACATTATTAAAATTCCATAATTTTTATGTGTGGCATTTTTCGCAATAATAATATCATTACAACTATACAATCTGTCATAAATGTGGGGAGACTCTAGACCGAAAAATACTACTATAGCCATATCTAGTATCAAGTATATTGGGAGGCCAACTACACTCTATGTAGCCTCCTTCGCCACCCCATCTAGATAAATCTCTAGCCATCAATATAATAAGGGGTAAAATTTCCCATCTATTCACTCACCCGACCACATGCCCATATATAGTCAAGTCTAGGAAGATTTCAACCCCCAGGTCATATAGAGTTGGAGAAGACGGTGTCGCCCTCCACTCAAATTCTAGTTTTAGCAATCACTCTAACTAGCACTTTTGGATATCCAATCTGATTTGATAATGGGATCAAAACCTATAAATGGGGATACACATGGTGGACACCATGGTATGCAATAAGAGAAAAAAAAAGAGAAACCGTAGTAATAAGGCATGTATTAGATAACAAGTGCAAAGATAAAACAATAATGCAATTAGAGATAATAGTATGTAATCAATGTCACACAAAATGCACAAAGTCACAAACATGGGACACCCACGACTTCACAAGATAATCAAGGCCCTTATTATTGCAAAAAAATGTCATGTAAAAGAGGCAGAGAGCCACAAAATGGGACACCCATAGTTTCACAACACAAGCAAGGAACTCGGGCCACAAGCAAGGAGACAAACAAGTAGTAACACACACAACTAGAAAGCATGTGTGAAAGAAAATAACAAAAGGTATTTGAAGCAAGAGGTTTCAACATTACACAAAACATGTTTGTTAGTCTTGTTAGTTTGTAAATTAGCATGTAAACAATGTATGTAATCATGTGTAATCAGGAAGTAGAAAGGAACTATAATGAAATAATAGCATTTGTACCATGTGTTGATGAAATAATTTGTTGATAGGACAAATTAGTTGATTTTCACCAACGCTCTGGGACTAGGTCCCTTTTCTTGAATGGGTAGCTCCATTATTGTGTGTAAATGAAAACAAAATTCTATGGTTGGCCAGGAGGCTGAGGATCCAATAGTTACACTCCACTGCACCTACGAAAAATGCTTGCAATTTTTGCAAGGGAGAAATTTTCTAGGAAGGTGAGGAAGTGGGGGTGGGAAACTAGGAGAGGGATTAAACTGCAATTAGGAAAATTTCATATTCTTGAAAGGATTAATCGGAGACATCAACACACACAATTATGAAATAACAACAATCTTTCCAATTATATCAAGACAAGATGAAGCCATGAACATAAAATTTTACTTATTCACTCATCCACAAAATTTTAAACTCCTTTCTTCATTGACATATTTGCAAAGTTGTAAAATAAGAGGGATGGATGAAAATGTATGACAAGGAGAATGGAATAATTTCTTGATCGCTTATTTATAGAGAGAGTATGGGAGCTAGTAAACAAGATTAACCATCTTTTAAATGAGGAGGCTCTCTCAATTTATATCTTTACAATCCATCTCTTCATCAACCCCCTACACAACTTTTCATATTCCCATTGGAATTTAATTTTCACATAACCTTAGGAAACACAAAATAAGTCCCCTTTTTATAATTGTAAAAGGGACATTTACATTGAACAAATATATCATAGTCACTTTATTAAATAAGAAAAAAAATTAGAATTGTTTACAACGAAGAATTAGAAAGTGGGGAGACAAGAGGAGAAAGAATGAGAAAGGAGAGGAAAGAAGAAATTATCCAAAGCGTGGATGAAGATACCTCCACCTTTTATGAAGATCTTCTTCGAAGAAGTTGAAGATGGAAACTTGACCCATGATGACCCTCTACAACACTGTTATGCTCCACTGATGAATATTTCTCCTTTGGACACCTTGGACCATTGAATGAGTGTTTAGAAACACTATTTCAAGACCTCCCAATGTGAGCTTGAGATGAACACGAAACTCACCCATGATGATACATTCTTGATTTCATAATGAGAGTGAGGATCACTCTTTTATACCTTAGGATTTCACAATTGTCATTCACGATGCTCAAACCTCTTGATACTTACATCCCTGTTTTACACAATATGCTGCAAGATTGAAAAAAATTCCTTTATTACTTTGAGAGATGTGAGATATTTCCTATCTCACTCGTAGATCACTTGTCTTGGCTAGCTCAATCAACTCAACCATTTCAAACCACCCATCTCACCATCTCACCCATCTCACCGAGCTCAAATCAACTCAAATCGAGCTCAAATTGGCCACTCACTAAGAGATGATGATGGATCCAACTTGACCAATGAGCTATGTTGACCTATTATATAATGAATCAATTGAGTTCTTGACATCTTTCAAATATCTTCTAACTGCACAATGTCCCTAGATTTTACCATTTGCATGCTCACTGCGATGTTCTCCTTTGCTTCGAAACAATTGAGCTCAAGATGTTGTTTCCAAGACCCATATGGAGGTTTCATTTCTCTATTTGAGCATTGAGATCATCCCATATCCTTGTGAGGAGTCCAAAATCTGAAATATGAGTTAAAATGGAGCCATTTGTAACTTTCTTGCACCCAAAATGAAGACTTTCTATTTTTAGCAGGTAAGACCAGGACCTATTATTTTGGGACATATCACTTGTTTTGCTCAAATCTGGCCTCTTAAACCTTCTGGAACATTCCAATTTCCCTTTGTTGATGATGTATTTATATTTTTAGCAGATTTTTATTTTTAGCAGGTGCTTTTTCCAGACCTACTATTTTGGAAGAATTAATAATTTGACCACTTTACCATTCTCGCAATGTTTCTAAGTGTTCTAGATCATCAAAGCTTGTAAATTTAGTAACTTTATATTTTTAGAATGTGGATGGGAATGACATATTTTACTTTTATTAAGTTACAAAAATGAACTTGGTTTGTTACAAAAATATTATTTTTAGATTCGGCTCTTCATCATGATCTCATGTTTTAGATTTGATTGTGATTCACCCGTTTAATGCTTGGAAATCAAAAAGAATATTTCCATGGTAAGGGTTTCATGTCTGAAGCTACCATACAATCCATTAATGGATTCATAGAGCTTCATATATCATAGATATTCTTTGGAGGATAAAAATCAGCTCAAACCTTGGTATGATAAATCACTCTGTTTTGTCAAAACACTTGAAAAACTTCACTCTGGAAACCATGGCTAATCTGAGAAAAAATTGACATGGTGTCTAAAAAATTTGCAGGTTTAATGGTTTTTTGTAGCAGCATTCATGGATTTTTTTATAAATAATTAAGTTACAATTAGTTTCAATGAATTTCAATAATTCTTCCGGTAGCACCTCTCACGCATGCACAAGGAAGAAAAACAAGGACAAAGATTAGAAAAATTTCATTTTTTTGGTTTTTACATATTCTTGGGAGGGAGAAAAAAAAATTTCCTAAATATTCCAAGAGGACAGAATAGATGGGGTAGAAAAATATTCCCTCACCTCAGCTTGACAAGTGGTGGACAACGATTACTTGGGGCGGAGAGAGAAAAACCAAGCCCAAATCGCTCGAGGGATGAAACTTGGTCACATGAGGAGGTTGGGAAAGGGGTTAACATGGGTGATTTTTTTGTCCCAACTATCCCAAGGGGATGGGATAGATGGATTAGAAAAATTCATCCTCACTTGGGAGTGACAAGTGGGGAAGGTGATTTAACGAGGCAGAGAGGAGAGGGGGCTGAAAAATGGCCTGCAAAGCCTTCCCGAGGTCACATGATGAATCAAGGGATAACATGGGCATGGGGAGAATTTTTGTGTCCAAACTATCCCAAGGGGATGGATGTACGGGATAGAAAAGTGTGCCCTCACCTAGGAGTGACAAGTGTCACTTCGTGATTACACGATGGGAAGGGCTAGGATTAGGTGAGAAGGGGCTTATCTTACAACTTTGGGCTTCATCGGGGTCACATGATGATCTAGAGGAGGCTTAATTGGCCATGGGAAAAAAATTATCCCAAGGGGATGGGACATATGGGATACAAAATTGTGCCTTCATCTAGTGATGACATGTGTCCACCCTTGAAATTGGCTAAGTCTTAAAAGCTTACCTTAGAGAGAGACTTGAAGACAAATTTTCTGGAGTTCTTGGTGGAATTTTTGGGAATTTATCTATATTAACTTGACTCCAAACATCCTTTTAATAATAATGGTATGGGTCCTATAATCTAATTATTCCTAAAACTACCTAAAATATCTTTTTTTCTCGTGGCCATAGGTTATGCTTGTTGAAAACAGATGGGAGGAAGCACTTATGTCTTGTGAAAATATGATAGCACCATTATTTAGAGAATTGCATTATATTTCCAATGGTATATTGTTTGACCTCCAACTCATTATGAATCTCCCAAAATCACTTCCCGAAGCTCAAATGTTATTTTGTACTATAAGCTCCTTCACCTTCAAAACCCACTTTCACCAAACTTGTTCCTAAATCTTAAAATATTCCCTAAATTTTCCTAAACCACTTACACAACGTTCTTATCTCCTCAATACCACTTCCTAATGAATTTGGTCCTTCAACTCTTCTTTGGGGGATTCACACTTGCCTGAGAAAGGCTAAAAATAGCCCTTTCTAAGTCTATTGAAAAACATGACTTGAGAAGCACTGCATCGAAAGACCTTCATGAAAAAAATTCACGTTTCAAAAAATTGGCAAGGTTATTAAAACACATATTAGAACTATTAGGATGGGGATAGGCGTAACATAGAGGGGAGCTGATCTGGAGGACTTATCGGGAGGGTTTACAAGCAAAAATTGACACTAGGGTAAAGTTGTCATGTTTTCAACTTGAATTTTTCCCTTGCAAAAACACATCACAAAAATGTCTCTCACTTGGGGAATTGTAATGGATTGAATGAAGTGAGGACAAGATAAGAATGAACTTTAGAATCTCACTATATAACTTGTACTAGTGTCTTATCCATTGTGCTATATCTGAGTCTCAAAGAAGAATAAGGATAGACTGAAAGGATAAACACATACACACACAAACATACAAAAAGAAAAACACAAAACACATGGAAAGGGAAAAATATAAATAGTGGGCAAGGTAAAAATACACATCTTAAATTCACTTATGGTCCATGCGGATGATAACCCACTTTCAATGGAGTACTTTTCTCTTTTCAGAAATTACCTCTAAATGGGTAACATTAAGTGATGATATTCTGCGAAAGCCATTGACTGGTTCGAGAAAGTAGCCTCCTTTCCTCAACTACTTATGAAAGCCAGGTGCATTCATGACTACATGTATACTTGGTAGAGTGAGCCTACGTGATCCCTTTGATGCTCAGATATTTTCTCAAAAATTCCATTTTCTTACTATCTTTAGAATTAGTCTTGGATTTCAAATTTCCTTCTGTGTTCCCCCACATTGTTGATTTCTCATTTTGTATCTCATCAATACCCCAAGGCTGATTTTTTATCAAATTTCTTGAATGCTCAAGGTTCACTTCTTTCCCACGTTCATGTTTATTAACAAAATTTTCATGAGAGGCCTTGAATTCATCCCTTTGTTCTATTTCATTATGAGGTGTTTGGACATTGAATGAAGAATCAAACATGACCTCATACCTATATTGTATGGCCACAGCATGAGTTAAGAGGTCAAGACTTACCTCGAGATCTTCTCTACTTGCAAGGATTCCTTCTTTGAAACTATTGATATCCCACCTTTACATTATTTTAAAGAACCTTCACTTTGAAATTCAAGGCAAAATTTTGGAGGAATTGATTCATCATCCCAAAGATCATTACATTTTGATACTTATTTGTCTAGGGGAGTCTCAACTTTGAGGAACTCAAAACTCTTTGTTTCAACTTTTTCATCATATAAAGAATCTTCCTCTTTGAATGGGAAAGAGAAAACTTCAATTATGTCTTTACATCCATCGATCATTACTGCAAGAGGGATATTAGTTTTTTCAACTTGCTTTATTTCATCGTGAACAATTTTCAAATTGGTTGAGAATTCAGAATTAGATTCATACATGTCCTATAAATCCATGACTTGCATCAAGAGTTCAAGGCTGAGATGAGGGTCTTCTATTTCTTCTGCAATTCTTATCCTTTCTTTCAAAACTTTGAAAGGATAATCATAAGTTTACTTTTCTTCTTCATGAATAACATGATCAAGAGAATCCTCATCTTCAAATGGGAATGAGAACACCTCCTCATCATGGATAAACACATTAGCTGATTTCTCATCTTAGAACTCATCAAGAATCATTTCATCTTCCTCGTGGCTTGCATCATATAGAAAATCGGGGCATTCCTCTTACAACTCAATATTTCTCCATGCTTCTTCATGATCAATACCCCATTGGAAAGGAATGTTTGGTCCTATCAAGATAGGAATCTCATCCTCCTCTTCGGATGTTATGAAATGATTCATATTCCCGCTATCTTGGTACAATATGTTGGCTCCCAGTTTCCTAACTTCTATATTGTATATATCTCATATTTTTTAAGGAAGAAACTTTTCCATATCTCCCTTAACCGAGAATGGTTGTAGAAGACCAATTCAATCTGATTTTTCCTCCCAATTTTTGGCAGAAGCTTCGACTTAACAACATTCCAAATGAATTTGGAATTTCTACTACCAAGATAATCAATGACACCTTCTTGTCTGGAAATTCAGCGAGATCCACCTATACATCTTTGACCTTCCCTACAAGTGGGACTTCCTTTGACTTCATGGAGTAACAAGATCCACTTGATTGAGTCAAGGTGATTTTGAGGGAATTGGAACCTTTATAGGCATTACATTATCAGAGGCACCTAAATCTATTATACAATTATTTAATTGGTATCCTCTAATGAGAAGGGAGACATAGAAAGGATCAATCTTATCAGTCTTTGATGCACTCATAGTAAGCATGTTTTGTGATGGATATGTAGGTGGGGTTGGTAGCAGCTCTTTCTAGGAGTAACGGTATTAGGATCTGATCTACAACCCTTGGTATGATGGACAAGCTTCTCAAATTATTTTGGATGAGTCCGCAAATACTCATATTCGAAAATCCGCACTTTATATTTTTTTCATTTGTTCTATGATATCAAAAGGAGAAGTTTTGGATAGGTTGGATGGAGATACTTATTTTGAAGTTAATAGGCTTGGAAGTGGGAATAGATGTTTGGGGAACATAGGTTGATTTTTATGGTACATTAGATACTCTTGAAGGACTATATTTTGTAGGAGCGGAATTATAATTAGAAGAGGCATTGGAATCCTTACTTGGAATAGCAAGTGACCTCTTACTTACCATGGGATCTGGTTTATCCAATGTAAACTCCATGGAGGGTAGAGTTGGAGATCCTCGAGTGATTTTTTTTGTAGAGTCACCACAGGAGGATCTTCAATATTCTTCTTTTTCACGAAGCGGAGGAAGGAGAACCTTTTTAGACCGATGATGGGTGAATACTGCACATGAGAAATTGGGTGCATCTTTGTCATCATCTTCTTCACCTCCTAAATATTCACATAATCTGATTTGTACATCATTAAATCCACTTCTTCAATCTCTAGGAAATCATTTTCTTCACTTTATTGTTAAAGTACTTCTTCATCATCTTGAGTTTTGTAAATTTCAATGACAGGTGGAGCCTCCAAGGAAAGCCTTTGGGATGCTCTAGAAATTTTATTTCTATCATGAATTTGATGGAATGTTCGTTGAGAAACTTCCTCTTCAATATTGTCAATTCATTTTCCAATTTCTGCAACAATGGATCAGTTCTCTCATCTTTGGGATGTTGGGCCTTATCCTTCTTTGAAGGATTCTTGATCTTTCTTGATAGGATGAGGTCATCTTCTACTTCAATGATAATTTCTTGAGCTTGTGTGAGATCTCGTAGGTAAAGATCTTCAGAGGATGAATCCTACCTCAGGAAATTGAACATTGATGAAGAATATTTTTGCATTGTCATTGGATGGAAAAGCTTTAAATGGTATCCTTTGGAGCAACTTGTTATAATGGGCTATGAAATACCTCATGGTCTCATTAAGCTCATTTTTCATTTAAACCAACTACACTAGGAGGTCTTGGAAATCTTTAGTGGATTTGAACCTATCTTCAAAACTAGTTTTGATATCATTCAAACTAGTGATAGATCTAGCTGATAGGAGATATATCCATTTTTCTATCTTATCTTCCATAGATTCTACAAACAACCTCACCGAAACATCTTTGTGTTCTACTCCTAATACACCACATGTTGTGATGAATGTTGCTACATGCTCTTCTGGGATTTGTGTGTCATCTCCTCTGAATTTAGGAAAACTCTTATGAGATCCCCTTGGTAATTCATGGATTGGTGGAGGAAGGGTGAGCGGACCTATGTTTCTACCCCATGGCACAATTGCGATGTAGACACAAAATTGCACACTTTTGATCTCTATTTAGTCTTGATCGCATACTATTATTCATATGATTCCTAAGTAATAAAAGTAATAATCAACCCATGTATTTGGCCACCTTTCTTCACTTTTTGTTTCCACTTTTGGTCTTACATGCTTACTTTCTCAGCCTGCCTTTTTATACCTTAGCATTTATCATCCTGAGACACCGCGCCAGCTAGAACACCAGCCTTGAGGCCCCCATCCCCTTTAGGTGCCCCGACCTCAAAGTATACTTTGTTCACATATTTTTGTCCTTTCTAGATGTTTGGGCATCTTATCTTTTTGGTAGTCACCTTTTTGGGGTTAATTACGAAATTCAAGAAAGGTAATCATATAAATATAAAGTTGTATTATCATAATAAAGGACCAAACACTTTGAGCATTAACTATCACTACCTAAGGTTGCATCCATCAAGCATCTAGGAGCTCTATTGCATCCATCTAGAACCATCTAAGGGACACAAGGGCTGGTTATCCTGCATACACTTCATAGGATGGAAGTTCATTCTATTCCATGCACACATATATTACATTTCTTTACATCTAGCTTACTTTCTCGCTATCAAGTGTGACACGCACAAGAGCCACCTAGGGCACAATTCCGTACACACACAAAGAACTACATTGGGTCTAAGATATAGTGCAGCACTCAGTCATAAGTTCACCATTGTGATAGTTGAGGACATTCGACCCCTCATTTTGCATCTTTATTTTTAGGATTTGATGTATATTTGAGGGTTTTGCATGTCAATACTTCATTGCAGGTTTCTAGCGACTTCGATGATCACTGTGTGACCTCATAGTGACCAAAGGAAAATAACAACGAATACCTCATGACCACTCAAAGGAGGTTTCCTGAGCATTTTTGTAGACCCAGGCACCCAAAAACAAGTCTAGGGCACCCGCAAGCACCCCTGTCCCTCTCCAAGTGCCCCATTCTAGCTTATTCTTCCATATCTACATTTTTATGAGCTTCGATATGATGGTTAGTGCTTCATATTTTCCATTTTTCCATATCTGCATACCTCCAAGATTTTTTCAAATCAGCTAAGTCTTCTTACCCTCTCTTTGCACTTAGGTTTTTACTTTATTGTTTAGTTTCCTTGGGTTTTTTTCTCGCTTAATTTGTTGCATTTATTTAATGCTATAATAGCATCATATTAGGCATAAATTCACATTTTAGCTTAATTTTTTTGTGAACCCGATCTTCAAATTGACCTTTCTCCCTAGGGTTTTTCTTCTTATGCTTGTCACCCGTAGTGGTCATTTTGGGTCTTTTGAGCATCTCGAGCTTCCTCCATATTCCCGTAGGATTTCCAAATCAATGGTTGACATCTCTACATCAATGTTTCTAGTGAGTCCTTTACTCCATTCATGTAAGCGAGATATTAATACTACTCCTTATATATCATAATACCTCTTATAAAACCCTATATGACACTCTACCTTATCATTTTACCCTTTCTCACATTCCAAACCTTTGTTTATTATATTTGTGTTCATTATATATTTGGAAACTCTACTTGTAGAAATATCATTGGCGATTGATTTGATGAAAGGTTCATATCATAGGATCTGCCATCAAGCCTTATTTGAGATATATAGGAGATAGGTTCATATATAAGGGATTTCTTTCAATAGTTATAACATATGGTGGTTTCCCTTTGAAATGAAATTACATGCCTTTCAAAATACACCTACAATCAAATCTTTTCAATATTTTTAAAGGGAAATCACTACTATTTTAGAAAATTTTCCATCCATGAACTATACCAAAAATAAATAAATATTAATCATTCATACCTCCCCTCTATTATGAATATCCATAAATGTTTTCAAAATTTTATGTTGCGCAAGATTTTCCTCTTGCCTCCCACAATATAGTTGCAGAGACTAATAGTGGATTGTTAATACTACTTATAAATATTATTCCCTAATTTCCTCTATCAAATCATGAGCCATTTATCCAATACCCTTTATAATTTGAATTACCTCTCAAACTTCTTAACTCATGTCCTCGAGTGTGGATTTATCACGTCAATCAAGTTTGGAACTCTAAAATTGAGCCTATAACTATGTATTTTTATGGTGTTTTATTTATGAGGATCTCCATCAAGGAGAAAGGATTAAGCACATTGGCATTTCTAATCCTAAATGTGATTATTTTGCTAGATCTAAGACATTTAAACATATTTTTGACTTCCCGTCGCGCTAGATATACCTTGACCTCTATTCATTTCCTTTTAAAACCTTTCCACCTTAAGCCTTTCATGTGGAAAATGGATTTTTTTGGAGACCTATCCCAATGGCCAACATATATAGCTTTTGTTTGGAATTCTATAGAGCTATGATTCTATTAAATTTTGGAAAACCAAAAGTGTTGCTATTTTTAGTACTAAATTTATTTCTTAATAGTTTCTTATAGATGAAAAAATCATTGTTATTTATGTTTTTCGTAGAAAATTGAGGCACGAGTAAATAACGTGACTCTCTAATTTCAACATTTACAAGAGCTATTAGTTCACCAAATTCGAGTGCCCCTTCTATAATGATTCTATATTTTCTATATCCTCCATAGATTGGATCTTTTTGTGCCCACTTTTCAACTATGCAAGATTTTCTCATGTACCTAGTGTTTGTCCCCTACTTATAGATAATTTTCTATACCCTACCATAAATAGGGATAATGGAGATCATTACCATCTCCAAGGAATTTGTTTTCTTGTCATCCATGTTATAACTCTCTAATGGAAGGTAACATCAGTTTTTTCAACTCTTCATTGTCTTATCAACAAGTCATGGTGCCTTTCTTGTGTAAGATGATAATAAGAACTTGGATGGGTGGCCTCCTCATGATCCTCTAATAAAGGATTATACTAATTCAAAGGATCTCCCTCCCAAGGATGAATTTCCACATCCCTCCAACGCTTGTTCTACTTATGCTTGAATTTCTAACTTCTATTACATTTCTGTAATCTCGGTATTTTGGCTACTATTTTGGGATTTTGACATATGGTGAACCTTATTTTTACCGGTACAGATATCGGACCATGATTTTTTTCTACCTCCTTTTATTATTACCATATTGCATTTATTTTTTCTTAAAATATTGATGTGTTCCAAATTTTTATATGTAGCCAAAATAAGGGTAAATTTTTTGTGTCCTTCATACAATACTAGCGAGAGGTACTTATTTTAGCATGTCACTAGTGATTGTTTTACTCCATTAGTGTAAGATGAGATTAATACTAAAAGAATTTACGAATGAAACAAAAAAAACGGATCTTTAAGATCTATCGATGTGTCTTTGATGATTTGTGCTTCTTTGGCTATGGGGAGAATGTAAGACCATAGGGCCTCTAGGTGTAGCAATCTAAATTCAATCCATAACTCACTCTAAATATATCACAATGCCAATAAAATCAAAACCACATATGAATCTCCACATTACCGTTGTGCCCTTACTAATATTCTATTCCTCCATTAATATTATATTTACGATGTTTTCATAACTAGGAACTCCACCTATAGAAATATCATTGGTGAATGGATTATGTGATCAAGGTTTAGATCATATGTGGTTGTGAAGCCATATTTGATTTTTTCAATGATAGGTGTAAATCAAGGATTTATTTCAATAGTCATAACATCTTTTGGTTTGCCATCATGAGATGGAACTAAAATAATCTTACAAAGACACCTAGAATCAAAGCTCTTCAATTATTTTAGAAGGGAATTATTACTATACATGACCGTATTTCATCCAAGGAAAGTATTATTTGACTCAAACTAAAAATAACCTTTAATATTAATAGTTCATATGTCCCTAAATACTATGAAGATCCATGAACTTGTATTAGATGTTATGTTGCATATGCGCAAGCTCGACATCATACAATATGGTGGTGATAAATGTGGTGAAAATTTTACGCTTGTTTTAAAATTTAACACGTCGATTTTCTTTACCAAATCATGAGCCCCTTCTTGTTTTCTCTTTACAAGTTAATAACCTCTATAGCTTGAATTCATCTCCTTGAATGTCACTTTCTTTCCTTAATTGACTTTGAAATTATAAAATTGAACTTGAAATCACCCATTTTTGTGGTGTTTTAAATATCAAAGTATCCCTCTATGTGAAAGACTCAAGCACATTGGTATTTCTGGTCCTAGATGTCCAAATTGTGAAAGACCTAAGAATTTTTAAAAATATTTTTGGACTTTCCCCTTGCTAGAGATTCCTCGATATGGTTTCATTCCCATTTAAACATTTCCACTCTAAGCCATTCATGTAGAAAGTGGGATTTTTGGGAAGAACTCAAATTGGTTATCATATATAATTTTTGTTTGGCATTTTTTACAATTATAATTCTATTTCAATTAGGGAAAGGCAAAAATATAAGATTTTTTAGTATTGCAGTTATTTCCTAGCAATTTCCTGTAAATGGAAAAGTCAATGTTATTTTTGTTTTTTGCTTACAAATCTAGGTGTATGCCTAGACCGTGGTTCTCAAGTTTCAACATTTGCATGATCTAATAAATTATTGGGGTATATTCCCTTATACTATGAGTTAGGTTTCTCCACATCCTCAGCAGCTTAGGCCCTCCGCCACCCACCTCTCGGTGGAAACATAGTTGCTCGTGTAGTCATTTATTGTCCCATTTCCATGTCCATTTCTCCTCTATGCCACCATAATGGGAATAGAGCATGTTTCCACTTGGGAAAATTCATTCTTTTATCTTTCATATTGGATCTTTCCAATACAAGGAAATGTTATTGTTATCGGTATTCCACCACCTCATCGAAGAATCATTGTGCCTTGGTTGTGTAAGATAATTCTCATATGTTATATAGTGGCCCGCTATAAATCCTTTAATTTGGTGAAGGATCCTACATGTTGTAGGATCTCCCTACCAAGGATGATATGCCACCTTCACCCTAGTATTATTTTTGTTTGTGGTAGACATTTTTGTTTTTATCACTTTTAATTAATCTAGCCCTTTAATTGCCCTTGTGACATTTTGACTTGTGTTGAGCCATTTTTAATAATATGCATATCAAGCCATGATTTTATCTTTATTACAACCATCTTATATGTATTTTGGTTGATATATTGATGCAAATTCAAATTAAATGTATGTACATAAAATACTTAAATATTTCCCATGGGGCTTACAATATCAATGAGAGAGAGGTGTTCTCCTAGTTTATTTAAGCACGTACAAACAAAGTGACAACACGATTCTCTATATATTTATTTGAGGATGATTTTAACTCTAGAGAGGTGAAAGCCTTAGGAATTCGACAAAGATTGTGATTAACTACCAATATCTATAAAAACACATCAAACGATCCGATCATATTTGGGGCATCCACTATTGGAAATATTATTATCGTCCATGGAATTTTCTATTGAGGTTTGTCATCTGATGTTTTTAAAATAGCTTGACACCCTCTTATCTTATTTGTGAAGAAAAAAACAACAATAATCTTATCATCAATTTTATATTTTATGTGTAGTTTATCCCAATCCACAACATAGCTTCTAAACTATCATGGTCATGCAACATAGGGAAGTTCTTATGATGAAAAATCGTAAACAAATTTATCACGGAGGAGTTAACTATCACATTACAAATGGCCCCGGATTACGATATTTTTGTTACTAACATTATCATGCATAGTATTCACATCTAGAATTACAATTGGGGATTACACTAGTCATTAATTGTTGTGACTTCCTATAGAATGACTAATTTCCACCCATTTTAATTCTCATCGTCATAACTTCCTACCCATATACAAACTTCATATAGAATATATTTTCTACTATTTTTTTCGAATTTATTATTTGTAATATAGATATTTATTTGGAATAACACGAAGGAATCAATAAAATATATATCTTCCACAGAAATCAACATCAATTATGTATTTATGTGTTTCTATATGTAGGTATATGTATAAATGTTTGTGTGTGTGTGTGTGTGTGTATGTGTGTGTGTGTGTGTGTGTGTGTGTGTGTGTGTGTGTGTGTGTGTGTGTGTGTGTGTGTGTGTGTGTGTGTGTGTGTGTGTGTGTGTGTGTGTGTGTGTGTGTGTGTTTATACACACAAGATGGGTATGTGTATGTGGGTGTGGATGTGTGAAATTTTTATAGTGACTTACAATCTATATTAAGTTTTTTAGGATGTGATTAGGATTATAAGTATAGAAATACCGCATATTCAAATTATTAAATCCACATCTAGCATTCAATTATGAACATGCAATGAATGATTAGGAGATTTGATTTAATTAGAATACATGTAAATGTAAAAATTAGATGAAAACTTATGTATTTACTTTGTTTCTAGAATTAGAGTTAAACGCCTTTGCAAAAAATTGACCAACATGATGAAATCGATCTACATAGCCTATATGGAGTTGCATGTATTAACGATACTTAGCATTTCAAAATCAGTGACCAAATGTGTCAATATATGGGTTTGAGATTACATTAAAGAAGTAGAGATTTCCTATCCCAAATTGAAAACTATATTCCAATAATTTTTTTATCCTTCTCGATTCTTGCGGATTAAAGATAGTGACCTATATTTTATGAACGACATTAATCATGTAAGTTACAATAATATTTCTCATGTACAATTAGGCGAGTTGTATTTGAAAGGAACAAATCATTACCTTAGAAATTTTGAAAGATGATATAGTGCATTTAGTATATCAAACACAAGATTGCAATATAGTCCCATTAATGGTGATGGAAGGGTAAGTGCATGGAAATGGGGGAAAAAATATGGTCTTAAGTGGATGACTTTTCTATAAAAATAAGAAACTTCAATTTGTATGAGTTAAATGAGATAGTTACACTCAAAATTTGAAGGTGTTATAAAAACATGAATTGAAGCATCTCGATTCTAGTTTCTAAACTACTATTTTTATTGAAAATGGTTAAGTGTAAGTGGGTTAAAGAGCTAAAATTTCAATAGGTGATCTTTTTTTTTTTAAAAAAAGTCGTCGTGCCCTCCCATTTTTAGCACTATTTAGTTTTTTTGAAATCCCCTTGGCAAAAAGATAGATAGGAGCATCTAGTTTGGGATAGAATTTTTTATTTTTTAGTGAGCATTTATTTTTATATGATTTTCCAAGAACAAATATTTGTAAATTTGAAAAATAGTGGATAAATGACCATGCCCCCCAACTACCTCAAAAAATATCAAAAAATTGGATTTTTTTAATATGTGTAGAATTAGTCCTAGTTTGAGACTGTATAATTTTTATTCAATTTGGAGGATTGAAACAAAAGATACGTGATGAAAGATATATGTGAATAAATAGAAAAAAATGAGCTATAAAAGGCATAGTTTAAAAATAATAAGGATGGAAACCTTTTACAAGTTAGAAATTTTGAAAAATCATTTATCTGGATAGAGGAAAGTGCCATTGATCTTGTAGTAAAATTTTTAAGAAATTTGTTGATCATTTTTGTGGTATTTATTGTGGCATAAGGATATTGTTTGTATTTTTGTAAAAAATGTGTTGTTTGTTGTATTTGAACAAGCACAGTCAGAAGCTCGGGTTTCCAAACTAGTTCCAAGCCATGGGGATTTTCCTTGGGAGATTTAAATAATACAACATGTATGTGCTATAACACATACAAGTCATATTTTTACTATATTCTAACCCCTCAAATGTCCTTTTCTGTCACTTGCACGGGAATTTTATCCCCTCTCTAACCAATCTGTAATTTTGTGTACCTTCCTAGGTAAATTTTTAGTAGTTGAAGTTTTCCCACCCTCACTATCTATATTTTACTAATCATGGGGGATAAAAATGACGTAAGGACATGAAAAAGGTGAAGAACAAGACACTAGATGATTTAGAAGTGATTATAATAAATAAATTACAGGGGATGCAAAAAAATTGTGGAGGGAAAGGTACATCTACTATCTCAAATGCACCTGATGTTGTAGACAATGATGAAGAAATACATAATGAAAATGAGGAGAATAATAATTTTTCAATGAGTATTGATAATGAATTGAATGATAATGTTCTTATGGATAAATAATTTGATATGAATAATAATATTGAACCTTTACCTAAGAATGTAAATGTTAATCTTGAAAATTACATGGAAACACCAAATGAGGAAAGTAGTTGTTATCCAAAATCCCCCTCCTAAGGTGATTTTTATAACTTATGTTCTTATCTTGGACATGGGAAAGCATAAATTGATCAAAAGTGAAAGATTTTGATGTTCTAGGGAACTCCTTGCTAAGATCCTTAGTCCAACACTTAGCAAAAAATCAAAAAAATTGGGCTTCGTGCATTTTTGCGCAGTAAATCAGTTTTCTAGGAACAAATGGAACAATTCTCGCTAGCCCCGTGTTCTCCACATAAGTCTTCGAGCCATAAAGAAAAGGAAATGGATTCAAAATAGTGTATTGCATACTTTTTGGCCATGATCGAATAGTTGTTTAGGGCCTCAAGTTCTTCATAGGATCATTCCAAAGTTAGAACAAAGTAAGGTAGTGTTGTGTGGGTATTACAGTCCCAATGAAACATAAGGAACAGCTCATGGGTCATTTGTTCCCACATTCAAATTCAAGTCACATTGAAGGAGTTTGAGAGAGTAGTGTGGTGTGGATGTAGGAGGATTCGTGGGAACCAAGGAAGCAATTGGAATGGTTTCACCAAATCATTGGTTCCCTACATTAGTGTTTGGGCCAACGAACGAAGTGCGCAAGCAAAGTGTTGCAGTAAAGAGGAACCGACGAGGAAAAATGACATCATTCCATGGTTCCTTAGTTTCTCCAATAATATTATCTAACCACACAAGGTATAAACATGATTATTGTAGATTGTATCATCACGTAGAGAACCTCGTGTTCCTCCCAAGCCCCATAAATTTACACGGGCATAACTTTCACCTAGGTGCTCTAAATTACACAAAACTTGTACTGTTGGAAAGGTCTCTTCATCCTCTACACCATGGAAATTGGAAATATTAATTTAGGTGAGGTTAGGTGGGTGAAAAATGAGAAATATAGTCCATCATTAAAAGATACATACCTGTAGCTCAACCACTCAAATTGATGAAGTATGGTGCCCATTCCTTCTCCCACAAGCAAAGTATCATGGGAAATGTCCTTGTCAAGGTTACCTATTTTCATAAATTTAATGCATGTTAATGGTGGTTAAAGGTGTAAATTTGATTTTCCTTATCTTTTTTTCTCTCTCTCCCATCTTCTATATATTGTAAAAATATCTCATTTGTGGAGGAGGATGTTCTAAAATGTAAAGGAACTATGTCAAAAATTGTTCCTAAGTAACTATGAGTTGTAGACCTCCATTTGAGCTTGGAAATGTGTTCTTTTGCCTTCTTCATATGTAATGGTCTGATGCATACTTTGAAAGCAATAAAATCTTTGTTTTATGGTGTTTCTCAACCTTGACTTGTGTTTTGTTGCATTTCCTTGCCTCTCCATTCTTGATGTTGTATTTTGTGCATGTATTTCTCACTTGCAGGTTCATCTTGTTGTGTTTCATGGAGAATAGATGGTAAGTGAATTTTTGGGTATGTGTCACCTCTATTTGGCCTCTCCCTCCATTTTCCTTCTCCCTTTTCCCTCATTAGAGTGTCTTCACCCTCTTCTTGGTGTTATCACCTCTCTTTAGCTTAGGATTTCCATTTTATGCACTTCCCTCTTTCCTTGGTCCCTTGGGTTGAGAGGATAGGTCTAGATTTCTGCATTTCCTTCCTTAGGAGTAGTTTAACATTAGGAATAGGTAGAGAAAACAGCCTTCTCTGGAGGTTTTTCTCAAGTAGCATGTCCCACAACTTGGAGACAATCCCATGTTACCATAAAACATTGATTACTCATTATTTCATTCATGACGAATCAGATGGTGTTGTTTTTTGGAGATAATAGTTCTTGAACATCTGGTGGGAGGTTTAGAGGTTAATATTTTCATTTTTCCAAGTTTTTGTGTGTATCTTGGCAAATTTTACCCTTTGGATGCTTTTCAAAAACACATCAGTAACTCGACCTTTATATCACTAGTTTTAGTAGTCAAAGTGCCTCGGTTTCATGAGAAGGATTCAAACGAGATCAAGAACAATAGAATAATGATGTGATATTTTGATTACTTGAAATTGTCACCACGGAGAAGAAGAAGAGGAAGATCAGTTTAGATATCACCATCACCACCAAATAGGGTCCTTTCTACTCCTCCCGTAGGCCCCTCTTGTTGTCATCTAGGGTTTTAATACCCATTCCATTCATGGAACTTCATAGAAACTTTCCTTTTTCATTTTTAATGGTGTTATTCCCTTAGCTCTAAATGCACAACATGATATACCAAAGAAACCGCACTTAAAAGTATCCATTTCTTCACTTGAGAAAACTATACTACCCCAAATGATCATATTCGGATGTCATGCAAATGTTTGATCGATCCATTTTATCATTAAGGATGATGTAGAAGTCATATTCTTGGCCTAATCATTCAAAGTGAAAGCTATTAAATGGCACAAGAGTTTGGGACCAGGCACAATTCACAATTGGGATGAACTTGGCACAACCTTGTATAATCATTTTGAGGATAAATCAAATCACCTATCTTTGGTGGAGAAACTAACAACAACAAAGAGAGCCCATGATGAGAAGATGATTGATTTTAACATCATATTTCAAAGGATTTGGGACCAAATTCCTCAAGTGGTAAGACCTACACCCCAACATGCATTTATTTATTATCTAAAGGCTTTGAATAGTGATATTTCAGTCATGATTCATTCTATGGGGGTAGAACATTACTAGGTGCTTATGGCATTTCTATTAGAGTTTATAATAGCCTTATTCAAGCTGGGAAACTTGCTCCTAGATCTCCAATTCCCATATTCCCAAAGATTAAGACACCTAATTCTCATTAAGCCCCTAAATTAGCTCCCATCCCACCTATGAAATCAAATTTCTAATCAAGCGTCTACTTCCTCAAGTAATTCAACCGAGTTGCACAAGGTTATCAAACTATCAAAGTTTCTTGCTTCTACCTAGATTAGTGTATGAGAAATCAATAAACACAAAACAATGTCGAATATGTAAGGGCTTAGTACCTTGGAGATGATGATGACTGATATGGGTGCAAAGTAGATGATGAGCTCCTCGTTGCGATCTTAGCAAACCTGTAACTCAAAGACACTAGAGAAAAATTTCTTAGATATTTTATGTGGGGGATGCCCAACAAAGAATACCCGAGAAGTGTTCACTTCCTCGGTGGTTTTAACCCCGTGTGATAAAGAATAAAGATAAAATGCAAGATAAATGGATAAAATGCAAGTTGATGAACAAAGAAACCTGAAGATTCTAGTATGTAGATAGAGCTACTAATCTTATCCAAACACAACATGTAACATGAACCATGCTAAGTGAACCACCAAATCATGAGCATAGTGTTGTGGGGATTACAGTGTCATTACAAGGACATTATGAGGATACTATGATAAAAAAAGATGCTAAAAATTCAAAACAACATTTTCCCAAATTTTTCAACTTGTTTGGATGAGGGGGAAGACCCATATTTATATCCTAGGGGTGAGGTTAGACTGTGGGTTATTAGGTAATCCGGTTGGGTAAAGTAACCATGGTTAAGAGACATGATGTGATCAAGCGGGGCTCACGATTTGAATTATGAGGTAGATAAGGATGGAGTGGGGAGCATGATTGACATGGTTAGGTGCAATAATGCATCTCATTTTTGAATTTAGGAGTGGGATGTTGGATGTGTGTATTATTGCCCATGAATTGAATAAATTTGGATATGAGAGATAATGCCAAATTTTAATTATTAAATGGGTTTACATGGATCCCATTAATTAATTAAAATTTGGGTGAGTAAATGGATGGAATTTATTCAAATTTAGGAAAAAGAAAAGTGAGAGGGAAAGTTGCATGAAGGAGAATAAATGTTGGATGAAGGAGAAGAGTTACACCAAAAATTGGTGTCTACATTTTCCCCTTTTTGTGGAGTGGTTTGTGATAGCAAGCCACGAGACAAAAACAAAAAAGGATGGGATGAAGTTATGTGTCGAAGGATGGGTAAAGACATGACCAAACAAAAGATATGCCCTAGGAAAAAAGGATCACAATAATAATGAAAAATATGGTGGTGACTCCAATATCACATCGGTAGAGGACAATTGTGGTCTCAACGGAGATGGGTGAAAACGTTCTACAAACCAATGAGTGGGGAAGACCACTATAGTATGGATGTAAACCGCGATGACCAATGGGTCATAGGAAAACATCAAAATATGTGCAATTGAATGCGAAGAGTATGTGAAATCCTTCGTACATGAGGAATCGAGTGAAAAATCATGCATCCGCAAAAGGGATGAGGATGAAAATAATGATGCCCCAACACAAGGCACAATATAGAAGGTGGATATGTAAATAAAAATGCCCAGGGGGAATAATCATAAATGTGGACATGATGAGTAGATAGGATAGAAGGGTGAGATAGAATGCCCTAAAAGGGTGATAAATATGATGGTAATCATGTTTCATAGGAAAGATGCATAAGTGATGGAAAATTAGTAGGTGAAAAAGAAAAAGCAGTCCCACTTCTTCAATAAGTAGGATAAGAAGTCAAGATACTTTTGTGACAAAACAAAAGCAGAGCAAACATTCATGGAAGAGAACAAGATCAAATAGGTGGTGGTCATTATGGTATCCTCCAAGACAAAAATTCCATAGGAAGATGTGATGAGGGATATATATGATGATATCTCCTTGAGAGGGTTGACAAGAATGGAAGATATGACACCACTCCCGAAAGGAGAAGAGATAAACCTCATAGAGAAGAGGAAGAGGACATTGAATGGAGTAGAGCAGACATGGTGGAGGAGGAGAAAAAAATGAAAGAGGATAAAGGGATGAGGTGTAATAGGATGGAGAAACCATCATCCACGGATAATGAGGAGTGTGAATTGTGCTTGATTGTGATGGAAAGAAGAGGAAGAGAATAATAGAGAAGGACAATAAGAGAGGAGAGAAGATAGATGAAAGCACAAAAGAGAGAGAATGATAGTTAATATGAAGGTAGTGGGAAAAGATAAGGGGAAAAGAAATAGAGAAGGCATGATGGACCTGGAGAAAAATAAAATAGAGAAAGAGAATAGGAGAAGAAGGGAAGGAGGAAGAAAAAACAAGAAGAAGATGAGATGAGAAGAGAGAAGAGATTAGAGGAGATAGTGAATGTACAGAGATGTGCCATAGTAAAGAAGGTAGAGATATAATAAAGAGGAGAGATGGTGGGAGAAATAAATGATGAAGGAAAAGAAGAAGAAGACAAGAAAATGACAAAAGAGAGGGTGAAAGGGAGATGGAGATCAAAAAAAAAAGGGAGAGAAAGAATGGATCATGAAAGAGATGACAGAGCTGAGAAAAAGAAGAGGTGAAGAATATTAGAGAAGGATGATAGGAGATGAATAATAAGACATGATGAGGGTAGGGGATAACATCAGGAAAAAGAAGAGAAGGATGGAAATATGAAGGGGATGAAGAAGATGAAGAAGTTAAAGAAGATGAAAGAGGAGGTAGAATAGAGAAGAGAAAGAAAGGAACAATGAGGAGATAAGGAGTTGTAGAGGAGATGAGAGAATGGAAAATAAACTGATGTATAGTGATGGAATAAGGTAGGGGTGGTAGAGAAAGAGGTTTGGTAATGGGAAGGTGGAAATAAGAGGGAAAGAAGAGATGATAGAGTAGAAATGGGAAGGAATTGAACCAAGGTGTTAGGAGTAAGACCTAGGTAAATAATATGAAACAGACTACATGGAAATGCATGTGGAGAATGGGATGATAAAAAATATGGGACAACATGGTGAGCCAGGTTATCAATGGAGAAGTAAGATGAAAGTGCGAGGAGAAGAGGGGATGAAGATGATACAGAGGAAGTGAAAGAAAACCAAGAGTAGAAAGGAGGAGAGGACAACAGAGAAAATGATGCAAAAGGGAGGAAACCAAAATGGGAGATAAGAAGTGAAGAGTGAGCATTATAAGGCATGTAAAGAGAAGTTGGAGGGGAGGAATGACACATATTGGAAAATATGTGAATTTATGAAATGAGAAAATAGGGAGAGGGTGTATGATGAAGATAATAGAGATATTGAAGAAGGTGAAGGGAAGATGGAAAGGCAATGCCAACGGATGGATGTTAGGAGAAATCCTCCGATAATGATCAGAGGGCACAAAAGAAAAAAGGAAGGAAGAGAAAATGGAGGAGGTAAAAAGGAGTGAACAGGGACATGTAGAATGGGGATAAATGAATTTTAGGAGAATTCCACCATAATTATTAGCGCGAAAAATGGAAGATGATGATGAAAGAATGTAAGAGGAATATTAACAATAATGGTGGGTAAACGAGGTGTAGATATGTGGGAGAACTCAGAGAAGGTGGAGTGGAAAGAGTAAAGAAAGGAGGGATAATGATTTGTGTGGAGATGAAGATGAGGAGAGGATGTAATGGATGAGGATGTGGATGAAGATGAAGGAAGTAAAGATGAAGGAACGAGACATAGTAAGAAATGGTATGAAGTGGTTAAGTTAGATTTCCAAATGAGGGATGATGGGGATGATATTTGGGAAAGTCTGAGATATTTTGTGTGAGGAAGAAAGAGGAGGGAAGAGGATGTGTTTATGGGGAATGAAGAGAAAATGTGGATGGTGGGAATGTGGAGTGAAAGGGGAAAGGAAAGGAGAGACAGATCATTCCTAAGAGAGACTCTTAAGTAAGATCACCATGTCGTAGGAATGGTTAAGTAGGATTGCCAAGCCAAAGAAGAAGAAGAATGATGAAAATAAGTGGATGGTTGGAAAGATTGATGGTAAGAGTGTATGAAAAAATGGAGTGAAGGGGAACCCTCAGGTATATTTTCCATACTGTGAAAGTGTGTAAGTAAAGTGATCGAGGAGAAAATGGATATTAAGATGATAATAAGGAAAGAAGGAAACAAAGGAGTGTAACATAAATGGATGGAGGAATGTATGTGGTGTAGGATGGAGAGTGTGAGGGGAATCCTTAATTAGGATGCCCATGTTGTGTGAGTGATGATGCTAGAGCGTTAAGTAGAAGTTATGGAGTGGGAAGATGTTTCTAGTGATGATTGTCATTCAATGGAATAGAAAATGGTGGAGGAGTTTCTACATGACAAGATCTTAGGAAAGAGATATATTTCAATTAAGAATCATGAAATGGGTGATTAAGTAAGATCATCAAGCCAAAAGTTTGAAAGAATGAAAGGGAAATGGAATGATAAAATAGATGCCAGTAAAAGGATATTAGGGAAAAACACAAAAATAATTATCCGGTGAAGGATGGGTGAAGGATCGAAGAAACAATGGAGAAGGACGAAGTGGGTGAGAAGAGCAGTGGAGAATGAGATGGGATGAATTTTAGGAGAAAATTGGGTTGAAAAAGGAGACTAGGAGGAAGGAATGGTCAACAGATGATTATGAATGAGACCTTGTCCAAAATGATAGTCTACTTTGAGTAGGGTTTTCATGTTGCGTGGGTAGTTACGTAGACGTGCCAAGATGGGGATGAAAATCCTGGAATGGTGAAGAAGATGATGTCTATGCTAAATGATAGACAAGAATAAGAGTGATGAGAAGGGTAATGGGTGGATAATTGGCAAGAAGAGAAGGATGATGCGAGAGGATGGATGGAGAAAGGTCACATTAGTCATGGTGGGGGATGAGGAGCTTGTTGGATAATGAATGCTACTTGAGAGATATTCTCAAGTAGAATTCACAAACTACAACGAGATCAAGTAGAATTCCCAAACTGAATAGTGCATTAAAGAGAGTGTGTAAAAATAGTAATTGATTTCATGATTTTATGGATGATGCTTATAGGGGACATCCTTAGGAGTAAATATATGGATGCAAATTTATGATTTGAAATTTGATTTTGAAGAATGCGATTATGATAAAAGATGACTTTGATGAGATGAGTGTCACATGACCATAACAAGGGGCATGTAAGAAAACCATGCTTCGAACTAGATAGGAGGTAAAAAAAAAAGGTACCACTCAAGGCATTACACGTGTAACCAATAGTAGGTGTTAACACATAACCAATGACATGACTATACCAAAAGACCCTGAAGGAGATATAAATGAAATATTCTCATCAACCTAATGTTGACATGACAAGGGGGTTTGAGATGTATCTGATATGTGGAAGAGGAGGGTTCTCCAAAGGTGGTGTTCCTTAAGTCTATGCCCCAGCTTTCTGGAAAGGGGAAGAATAATAATAGAAGAAATTTGATCAATGCGGGAAGCTTTCTAGGAATGTTGATAAAAGGAAGGTTGATCAAAGTGGGAAGTCTTCCAAATGTCATAACAAAAGAGTAGCCATCCTTCGAGGGTATGGTCTACTATATACATAATATGGATGGAAAGAATAATATATATGATAGCCATCCTTCGAGGGATCGATCTATTTCTTATGATTTTTTTTTTGACTTTGATTTGCATGCTTTTCTTTTTATTTTCCTTTTTTCTTTTTTTTTTTTTTTTTACATGAACAACTATCCTTCGAGGGATCAATCTATTTTTAATAACTTTGATTTTTCTTTTTGCATGCATGAATTTTAGCTTTATATGGGGGAGAGTTGGGAATAGCTAAGTAGACCACTTAGGAGGGGATGATGACTATACAAGAGACACCCCTGGACCCTTTGCATGACTACAATAGGAAAATGAGAGGGTGATGGATGTAATGATTATGGGGTTCTCACCAAATGGGAGAATTTATCCATAATGAATATGCTATGAGTAGAGTGTCCATGGTACTCATATTCAAGGTCATATCAAAGTAGTGATGGTAGACCACATAATTCATATCATTACCATGATAGACGGAAGAAGGGGCTAATGGTGGAGAAATGGTCTAAAGATATGACTATGCCCATAGGTGCATGTACTAACAATAGAATGGTCATAAGTGCAATGCATTAAGGGGTTCATCTCTAGATTTACCATCAAGGGAAGCCAAGCGATAAGCCCCAGACCCATACTTATGTGTGATAATATATGGTCCGATCTAGTTGGGAGTGAATTTTCCCGTTGGCTCCTTTCTAAGGTAGTGATGTTCTAATTTTCCTTTAAAACAAGGTCACCTATTTTAAAATCATGTTCTTTGATATGTTTGTTATAAGCATGTTGGATACGCTCTTGATAAACATGATGGTGTTCAAGAGCGAGAAGGTGACACTCATCTAATAACTCAAGTTGCATTAGATGTTCTGGTGATAATCTTCATCAAAAATGAAGTTGCGAAGAGACACACGTAAGGATGGAATTTGAACTTTGAGGAGAAGGGCTTCGAGCCATACACAAGAGAAAATGGAGTGGCCCTTGTGGAAGTGTGAATGCTAGTGTGATAGGCCCACAAAGCAAAGGGAAGTTGGAGATGCCAATTTTGACTTGCTTGATCGATAGTCTTGGCCAAGATATTTCAAAGAGTTTTATTAGTAGCCTCAGCTTGGCCATTAGCTTGAGGATAATATGGGGAAGAAAAGCTAAGTTGGATATTGAATGCATCACCATTTTTTTAAGATCCTTGTTTTTAAAGGACTTCCCATTGTCCATAATAAGTTTATGTGGAACACCAAAGCGAGATGATGTGTTGATATATAAAATTAATGATTGGGCCAGATTTAGTTGAGGTGAGTGGGATTGCTTCCACCCATTTAGTGAAATATTCTATAGCAGTGATGATAGAATGATGTTGTTGTGATGAATGGGGATTTATTAGACCAATAAGATCAAGACCCCATTGTGAAAAGGGCCATAGGTCTTGGGCAGGTTGTAAAGCTTGGCTAGGAATACGAATAAGATTAGAGTGTTGTTGACATCTTACGCACTTCTTGACATACTCACAACAATCATGGTTAAGAGAAGGCCAATAATAGTTGAGGTGAAGAACGTGACTTGGCAACAGATAACCCACTAAAGTGTCCACCACAGATACCATCATGGACTTCTTGGATAGCTCGAGAGGCTTCATGGTATTTAAGGCACCGAGAAAGGATACCATCAAACCCACACTTATAAAGAATACCTAAGGATCACATAATGAGTAGCACGTTGGATAAAAGACCTCCTAGCATTTTTAGAAAGACCAAGAGGAGTGATGGATTTGGATAAATAATCAAAGATTTGAGAATACCAGAGATCTGATGAATTAGGTTCGACAAGATGAATCTTGAGGTATGTCATAGAATGGTTGTTTATGATGGTGTATAATGACCGAAATCTTGGGCTCTTGCATTGTCCAAGGGATAAGGGCCACGAGGGATGCCATTGTATCGATGAAATGATTGGTCGATCGAGGGACATAGTTGAATAGTGTAAGAATCAAAGGCTTTAAGAAAATGATGAGAAATGTCATGATATTGTTGTAGAATATCACTTTTACACTAATATTCACCTGTGACTTGCTTTATTACTAGTTCAAAATCACCATAGATGTCAAGAATATGGATGTCTAGAAAGACAACAGTTTCTAGTCCTAGTATAAGGGCCTCGTATTCTGCCATATTATTCATACATTCAAAATCTAGTTTGAATGCTAAGGAGATAGGGGTATCTCTAGGGGAATGAGAACAACACTGCTCCTCCCCCTTGCTGGCATTTAGAACCATCAAAGAAAAGAGTCATTTTAAGGGGATCATGATGAAACTGATTGATTGATTCATCTAGGAAGTGATCATGAGGAGGTTGTGTATTGGGAAGAGGGGCTTCTACTAATTGGTCGGTGATAACTTGACCCTTAATTAATTTTTGAGGAATGAATTCTAGGTCAAACTCGGTCATGAGAAGAAGCCATCGAGTGATACGATCATTGTGATATGGCTTAGAATGCATTACTTTGAGAGGTTGGAAGTTAGTAACAATATAGGTTTTTGATTAAGAAGATAGTGTCAAGTTTTGATGTAATGAAGAAAATAGCGCAACATAGTTTTTTCAGCTTCAGTGTATCATGTTTCACAGTCATGAAGAGTATGACTGATATAATAAATGGCATGTTCACATCCTTGGCCATCACGATGTGCTAACATAGCTCCTAGAGCATGATCAGTTACAGAGATATATAAATAAAAGGGCCCCCCTCGTGGAGGTGTGAGTACCGGTGGAGATAAAAGGTATCATTTAAGATCCTCAAAATCCTTTTGACAGTTGTGGTCCCAATCAAAATTTATGTCTTTTTGAAGAAGGTGATGAAAGGGTTGACATCGATCGAAAGTTGTGATATGAAATGGCGAACAAATTAGAGTCAGCCTTGAAGACTACAAGCTATTTGAGATTGGAAGGAGGGGGAATTTTGAGGATTGCTTTGATTTTTGTGGGGTCAACCTCAATGCCCTAATAGACATGATGAAGCCAAGGAGTTTCCCAGTAAGAACTCCAAAAACACACTTTTTTGGATTGAGGTGAAGGAAGAAAAAAATGAATGAGACATTTGAAAAGGATTTCAAGGACCGAGAGATGATCACATCGATGTCTGGATTTTTCCAAGAGGTCATCAACATAGTCTTCTACAGTTTGATGTATGAGGTCATGAAAGATATACGTCATGGCTCATTGATATGTGGCCCCAACATTCTTTAAACCAAAGGGCATGACACGATAACAAAAGGTACCCCATGGGGTGATAAAGGATGTCTTGTGTTGATCTTCCAGTGCAATTAGAATTTGATTGTAGCTAGAAAAAACCATCCATTAGAGAAAGCATCTCATGTCCCATAGTAAGATCTACAAGTTGATCAATATTTGGAAGTGGAAAATCATCTTTAGGGAAAGTGAGGTTAAGATCTCAAAATTCAGTACATATACAAGCTTTCCGATGCTTTAGCGATGGGTACGATGTTAGAAACCCATTGGGGATAATCAATGGGGATGATGAAGTTGGCAAAAAGAAGACGTTGCAGTTCTTCTTTCACAAGAAGAGCAATTCGAGGATGCATGCGGTGAAGCTTCTGCCTAACTAGGTTTAGCATTGGGGATGATAATGATGTTATGAACAATGATGGAGGGATCAAGACCTGCATGTCCAGTATGACCATGCAAAATCCTAGCTATGTTTGGATAAGAATGAGGTGAAGGCTTCGAGTTCTTGAGGTTTCAAAGACTGGCCTACTTTAAGGATGCGGGGCTCTTGAGGAGTTCCAATATAATGTCGATAGTGGATTCATTTAGGAGATTGGACATGTCAGGAGGAAGGGTTTTCTGATATGAGAACCTTCGCCCCCATGTAGGAAAGAATGGAAGTATCATCATCACATTGAAGAATGTCAATGATAGGGGAATCTTCCTCTACCATCTCTGGATGCTTAAGGGAAAATACCGGGTTTCATTTTCAACTTGGTAAGTAACTCGGTCCAAGAGAAATGGTGGAAATAAAAAAAAAAATTAGGGGGAATAGGGACAATGTCATCTAGATCTGGATCCGTAAGATAGTTGGATGGAGAGAAGGTATTATCTAAACTAGTAGGATAGTCGGATGGAGATGAGATATTATCTAATTAGTAGGATAGTCAGATGGAGAAGAAGTGTCCTCTAATTAGTAAGGTAGCCATTGGATGGAGAAGAAGTGGGTGAATCAAGGTGGATGGGAGAAGATGCAGATGTGTCGGAAGGAGGGATGGAGGAATCTTTATATCCCAAGCCAAATTTTTGACATGATTCATGGGTTTGGGTAAAGATATTTCCATGAGGGCCTTGTTCATAATGTCCCAAGCCAAACCCCTTCCATGCACAATGATAGAGGTATGTATGAGCGAAGGATGGTTTACTAAGAAATCTGAAATCACATGTATATCATTTGGCATGAAGGTGATCCTCAGTATGAGAAGAAGGTTGATCAAGGCACCATATAGACTAAGTTGGTTTTGAGAGAAGAAGGGCCAAATGAGATAATTTCCCCAACATTTGATTGATACATAGGGGCCTTATCAGGGCAGGCGAGAGGTGGTTGGGAGAAGGAAGGGTATTGAGAGTGAGGAGTTGATATTCCCCTAAAGCAAGATTTTGCATTATAGTATCAGAGGATCCATTATGGGGTAATGTGGATGGAGGTACAAAAGAACTAGTGGATGCATCAGAAGAAAAATTAGTTTTGGGGACAAGGACATCCTTAGGTCTATAGATCATGCGACATGTCTTGGAAGGAGGGACCTCGGCCGGAAGAGCATAAATGGTCCCTTCATGTTCATATTTGATACATCGATGGAGAGTAGATGGGACACAATGCATGGCATGCGAATCCAAGGATGTCCAAGTAAAATATTGTATTGGAATTCTCCTTCGATGATGTAGAAGAGCTCATGGAGGAGTTTATGGCCAACACGGATGGGAAGGACAATTGTTCCTAATGGGGGAGTCATAACATCATTAAAGCCACGAAGAATGGTAGGAGACTTAGCAACAATGGTATTAGGTAGTTTGAGTTGATTGAAGGTATGAGAAGAAATGATATTGATACTAGCACCATTGTCAATCATGGTTCATCATACATGTGTCATTGATGTGGACTATGATGAATAGAGGTAGATCATGCTCTTCCTATGGTATCTTGGGGATTTCTAAACTCTCAAATGACACGGTGGTAGATGCTGTGAAGGCGTGAGCTAAAGCTGCGAAAGGTTGGGGCTCATCAGATGATACCGAGATGTGTTGCAATTTCCATAAGAGCCTGTTTGTGGTGTGGAGAGCTTTGAATGAGCTCATAAAGTGACATTTTGACCAGGAGCTGATGAAGTTGTTTAATAATGATTTGTTCGATGGAAGTAGGATTCGAGGCCAAAATAGATACCTTGGCTTTAGAGAAGATGAAGATGTTGATGTGGGATGAGTGGTAGGAGCAGCGATGACAACCTTTGGTCATGGCAGGGGTGTGGAGGCAGCAAGTTCCTTAGGAGGAGGGATAGTGACAAAAGTCTTTGGAGTGGGTTGTGAGGTGGAGTCAAGATTATATGGTCTCGAATGGGTGGTTATCCAAACAACATTGATTAAAAGGGAGGACCATCCTTAGGATCATCCTCCTTTGGTAGTACATTTGTGGTGTCATTGGTTGTATCTTATTTTGGTGGTGGAGTAGTGACAGGATTTCTTAATGAAAGGGGTGGTCTAGATGTTTTAACAGATGCATGTTGGGATGAGGGGTTGGTTGGGTTGGTGAAAAGAGTTGGTTTTTCATCATTAAGATTTTCATTGACAAAGTGATGCACAATGGCTTGGAGAGCTTTGTAGTGTTCAGTGTCATGTCCAGGGCACGGTGAAATGCACAAAACAAGATTAGAATTAAACCATGATGGCCTTGGCACTTTGGGTCAAAATATTTAATTGGTGGTAAGGTGATTGTTGAGGCTTGGAGTAGCTGATGAAACATGGTGGTATAATACCCTGGGGTCATCGATGGAGGACTTTGGGATGATGCCTGGACATGTTGTGGTGTAATGATAGCCTTTGACATTGTCTTAGATTTGGGAAGGGGAGATGAATGCATTTGATGTGGGATATTGGTGGAGGATACAAATGCCTTTGACTCAATTTTGAGATATTGGTTGGGAAAGGGTCGTTGTGTTGCTCTATTAGTAGCATAGGTTATTGATGAAGGGGATGCTCCCAAAATGGAAGAGGATGATGAGGGGTGTGGTCCTAAAATAGAAGAAGATGGTGTGGCTTCAAGGGGATTGGTATTGGGGATAGTGAGGTCCACTTTTCGATGGGATGTGAAGGAGGACGTTTGGGAAATGGGGGTCTAAATATTGTCTATGAATAGGGATCTTTGGAAGGAATGACAAGAATTTCTACAGAGGAACTGAAGATGATATTGTCATGGATATGAGTGGGGATTGATTAGATGTGTGAGTATCTGATTGTATAGAGGAAATGGGATGATAATTTGAAGTCAGGAAAGTTGAAATGCTTGCCAAAAGTTGTCAAGTAATGACATGGCCGTGGAAGAGGAAGGTGAGATAGATGAGTGTACAATAGTAGATGTAGTAGGTGTTGGTAAAAGTGTGGAAAGAGGGACTGGAAGTGATGCTAAGGATGGGATAATGGGTAAAGGTGGAATGATTTTTGATAAGGTAATCAGATTTGATGAAGTAGGTATAAGAAGTGACGAAACAAGAATAATATTTGTAAATGGGGAAAGTGTGGTAGGTGTGGAAATGGTGTGGGTGTAGGAAGAGGCAAGTGTGGACATAGACATGACTGATGTTGGTATGGAGATGAGTGTTGATGAGCTTGTGGATGTAAGGAGAGTGTCTAGGGGGATGGATGTAATGGTTGATGAAGAAGGTAAATTTGTGGATGAAGCTAGATCTTTATCACCAATGTGATAGTGTTTATGGTGTGGGTATTGGGAGTTTGAGATATAGAAGTAGTGGTGGTTTGACTTGTCGATGTGGGTGTATGATTTGGAAATGGTTGTTTAAAAATATCTAATGGTTGATTAGGTGAAGCATTTGGGTTATCTACTTGAAGATCTCCTTGATCAATGAGTCTTTGGACCAAATCCTTGAAAGTATGACATCTCTCTATGTCATGTCCTTGGACTTGATGGTATTTGTAGTAATGGTCCTCACGATACCACATAGGTCTTGGTCTAGATTCATCAATTGGTCGGATAGGCGGCAAGCATGATCAAATGTGCTATTAATAATTTGTCAAATATGGTACTGTATGATTCCCCTAGAGGAGTATAATTGGGCATTGGTCGTGTGAATCATTGTTGGGCTACTGTAGTAGATGTAGATGTAGGAGATGATTTAATGATGATAATGTTGGCCGTTGTTTTCGACTTATCATTTGATGTGGATGGTCTGATAAATTCTATTTTGGGCTTATTTGATTTTAATTTTAAATGGCCTTGTTCGAGGGCACGTGTCTCAAGCTTGCGAGCCATGGTGAAAGCTTCTTCAAAAGTTTGAAATGATTGAATTTGTAAAGTTGATGAAATATGCTTCACACAAGAGCACGAAAGAGCTCGATTAAGTCGGTTTGAGGAAGAGGAAATGATAACTGATTTATAATATTGTGCCATCATGTGATGAAATCCATGATGGATTCATCTTCAAATTTTCGGATGGTATACAAATCATTGATGGTTACCTTGCACAATATTAATTGAGAAATGTTCTAGAAATAATTACAAGCTGAAGAGAAAGAAAATATGGAATATTGGGAATATTATTATACCAATCTAAGGCAGGGCCAGCCAAAGACATGGGGAATGTATGGAGCATCAAATCTTGGTCATGTGTGATAAGATAACACACATGTTTGAATGCTCAGAGATGTTGTTGTGGGTCCTCTTTACTTGTTAAATTTGGAAAACTTTGGCAATTCCTAGTGTAGAGGATAGGGTTTCATTGGCACAGATGGATGAATGGGTTCATTACATATTTGTTCATAAGATAATGTGACTTTGGACCCTAAAGTAGTGGCCTCTAGGTTGGCTAACCGACTTACTAAGATCTGCATGGGATCATTAGGAATCACTTGTTGAGAAATGAGAGGTGGTGGTTGAACTTGTGGATGCGTGGGTGTCTGAGGAACTTGATATGGGTGAGTGTAAATTATGGGTTGTGGTTGAGGTGGAGGTTGATAGAATGTTTGTTGGTGAGAAATAGGAGCATGGTATGATTGTTGGGACTAGGCAGATTGTTGTGGCAATTTTGAGTGGGGATATGGGTATAGATAGGTTGATAGACTAGAAGTGACACTGCATGTTGCAAAGGGATTGTTGAGGAAGTTGAGAAGTAATGGCATAGACTTGTGATGTGAGAGGAATTTTTGTTTGGATAAAGGATATGATACATGGGGAGGTTGGATAAGAGTACTAGTGATAGTTGTGGTTGCAGTGGTGATGGGGACGGTAGTTACAATGGTTGTGTTGATTTGGGGAAGATTAGGTGGAATGGGTGTGACTATTTGAGTAGTCTAGTGGGCTAGGTGGGTTGATAGAGGATGAAGCAAAATCACATATGGTTGTGGATGGAATAATTTCAGAACTAGTATTGTAAGGGTAAACTTGTTGAAGTGGTGGGCCATCTAGAGGAATTTGTATGTATCTTTTTAGAAGATAGTCTTGAAGAGCTACAGGATTGGCATCAAGAATTTGTTGGAATTTTGGATCACCGAGAGGGAAGATGAGAGTACCAATAGGCTCTGATCTGATAGAAGGTGGAGTGGTTGGCCTGGATGGGATGGAATGATGGTCTAATACCAAGTATGACCGAAAGATATTGGATGAGGTATATTGGTGAGAGAATGGGTGCTGTGAGGGAGGTAGGGAGAGGCATGGATGATGAAGTTTTGAGGTGGTAATTGGTTGGGATGAAGCATTATGTGAGGCGAGGTTGTGTTCCATTTTCTTAGTGGTGGATCGAGTGCTTATTACAGCATAAAAAAGAAAATTATTGTTATACTAACCACACAAGTTAGGCAAACAATATTTGTCTTTTTTTTTTGTTTGATTAAGAACACGTGCGTGAAGAAAAATAAAATGGTTGTAAGAGGACCTAGAAAAAGGTAAACTATGTTTGGTTTTGGGTAAGTTGTGGCTAGGAAATGTCTGAAATGGTTTCCTGTTGGGTGATCAAATCCCAATCAGTGAACCAGGTGAAAGGAATGTCTCAGTGTATTGATTAATTTGTGAGGTTTCGGTAGTGTGTGTGGTAAAATGTGTGATGCAGAGAGTTAAACCCCTATTTAAGCTATGTGAGCAGGCAGGATGCATGGGGTTCATTTTAGACCAAATTTGAAATATGAAGTTCGATGCAGATAATCACCCAGGAAAGGGAAATTACAATGTAGAAAGGAGAAAATAGGGAAAATGAAGAATACCTAGAGAACACTTTCCCTATTATTTGATTGTACTTGATAGTGACATATTTTGAAAGTGCCAATCAGTGGCCTGGAATGTCTGGGTACTTTAAAAAGTGCACCATTCACAATTGTAGGAGGGGTCTGGTGAAAGAGATTTTAGGTGTGTTTT
The DNA here is from genome assembly GCA_018340775.1 of Taxus wallichiana var. yunnanensis. Classification (NCBI taxonomy): domain Eukaryota; kingdom Viridiplantae; phylum Streptophyta; class Pinopsida; order Cupressales; family Taxaceae; genus Taxus; species Taxus wallichiana. The sequence continues at coordinate 320,143,390 of CM031235.1, read as the reverse complement.
TTTGTTTTTTAATAATTGGCTTTGACAACATAATGTTGTGGTCGCAACATGTTGTGGAATTCACCTGCAAAAGCAAATAAGACAATTAGTGGATGTGGTGAAAAAATAAAAAAAAACAATTTCGAAGTCCTAATGTTGTTATGTGTTAAAAACAAAGCTTAATTATAAAAATAATTATTCTAATTAACAAATAAAAAAATATATGTTTCAAAAATGCCTAAATTTGAAATGACTGAATTTAATTAATGTCACAATATCAAATTAAATTAATTGTGTCTAACTAAATACGATGAAAATATTAATATTCAAAATCAATTCACAAGGCGATGAACTAAATAAAAAAATCAAAATTAATTGATAACTAAATAAAAAAAAATAAGGTTTAATTAATTTAATAATAACCAAGGTTAGCTAAAAAGATTAACTAAAGAAATAATACCATATAAATAAAATGGTTCATATGACTCAATATAAATTATATTATCCTAATATGATTCATGGATGTGATGTGTTGAAAATGTGGTGTTTTGATATAAGATGTTTGTGCCAAAAGTAAACTTGTGTGTGGTCGAGCTATGTGGAGCTCACATGGGTCAATGTGTGTCAAAGTGGAAGGTTCGAAATGAAAATGGGAAAATGAGTGAGATGAAATTATGTAGGATTGGGCGGTGGTGGTAGGATTGATGTGGGAGGTGAGAGGATGAATTGGAGTCGGAGGGTGAGTGGGGAGCTAGAGGTGAGTGGGTGAGATGGTCAGGAAGGGTGGTGGATCATGCAAGGAGGGTGGTGATAATTTGGGTGTTTTAGAGATTTTGTGAGTGCTAGATGTGGATGGGGAAGGTAATAAGCTTGGTGTGTAGAAATGTTGGGAAAGGTATTTGCATGAATTTGAAATGAGACTGAAATAGGATGGAAACATCAAGTCAAGTCAGAAATCCATGTGAATCTATATGGATATTCAGGTCTCGCACATGGAGATTACGAGGTAATAAAAGATGGCAAGTATTATTCCAGCTAACCGAAATAAATAAATAAAATAGAGTGGATAGATCCATGAGTAGTGTGAGGATAGGAATTGGGAAAGGAAATAGTGGGTATTGGAGATCCTTGGAAGAATGCTTTGGACTTTATAGGAGTAAATTTTACAAAGCTATTGGAATGGTATAAATGACGAGGATGTTCTTTGTTTGGATCAGATATAAGGGAGACGATGAAGTGGGTTTGGCTTGGTGTTGAGGCGTTGGGTGAAGGAGAGATTCAAGATGGGTTTGTGTGTGGGAACGGGTGGAGAGAGAAATGGATGTCGTGGGAAGGCTCGGGTGTGAAGATGGAATGTGGAGATTCGATTAGTTGGCTTGATGTGTGGGATTCTAAGGAAACAACTTAGTGGAGTGGGAAGTAGGGAGATGAAGGGTGGTGGAGAAAGTGGCCGAGTTGTGCTGGATAAATGGATACCTCGAGGAGAGGTGAGGGAATATTTGGAGGAAGGAGATGGATGGATGGGATGGGCTGTATAGGGTGAAGTTGGGAGCTTAGTGGGAATGGATGGATAGAGCTAGGGTAAGGGGAGTGAAATGGTGATAGGACAAGGATGGGAGCTTAGAGTGAGGACTCGGTGGAAGGAGTTGGGTAGGAATGGGAGGTGAGTGTGAGGGTGGGTCGTGGAAGGAAGAGCTGGGTGAATGGGAATGGGAATGTAAGAGGAGCAGAGGTGGGAGTGAGGGGAGGATTCTGGGGATGGATTCAAGTGAGGGACTTGAGGTAAGAAATTAGGATAGATATTGAACAAGAGTATGTGAGGAGAGAGTTTGGGTAGGCGAGGTGAGTCTGGAGAGAGTGGGTGTGGAGGAGGAGGGGTTGAGTGGGAGTGAGTGGTGGGAGAGATATCTCGGGAGTAGTGAGTGGCTCATGGGGATTGAGAGGCTCAGAGCAGAGGAGTAGTAAAATTAAGTGAAGGGAGAAAGAGGGAAATGAGTTCGAAGGGGAAGTGGAATAGGTGGAGTGGAGTAGGGTAAATTGTCAAGTTAGCTGAGAGAGTTGGGGACAGAGTGGAGTTGGGATTTGGGATGTGAGATGGATGAAACTAATGAATAAATTTTAGGATAATATATATATATATATATATATATATTTATTATATTTTTTATTTTTTGATTATTTTTTTATTTAATAATAAAAATGAACTTATACACCCATTATAAAAAAAACAAAAACTATGAATAACCTTTTTTTATTTTTTGAAAAATGATAAAACTACTTACCTCAAGGATGATGATAAAAAATGACTAAATGCAAGACCACCAACATTGATGAAGAGATAATACTAAACCCTGTAAGTAAGCGAGTCTAAAAAAAAAAAAATTTCACAAAATATATCTCAATTAGATTGACAAGAACTATGAAACACAATAACTATTATACTTACGACACCTAGACAAGATGAGTAAAGTAAAAAAAAAATGACTAGAACTTGGGTCTGGTCCCACCGGCATGCCAAATGTTGATCGGAGTTTCTTGCTTCCTGTCCAAATTAGTGTACGAGAAATCAATAAACACAAAACAACATCAAATATGCAAGGGCTTAGTACCTTGGAGATGGTGATGACTGATACGGGTGCAAAGTAGATGATGAGCTCCTCGCTGCGATCTCAACAAACCTACAACTCAAAGACACTAGAGAAAAATTTCTTAGATATTTTATGCGGGGGCTTCCTAACACAAAGTGGACTCAGAAGCATTCACTTCCTCGGTGGTTATCAACCCCATGTGATAAAGAATAATGATAAAATGTAAGATAAAATGGATAAAATGCAAGTTGATGAACAAAGAAACCTAAAGATGCTAGTATGTAGATGAGCTATTGATCTGATCCAAACACAACATGCAACATGAACCACGCTAAGTGAACCACCAAATCATGAGCAAGTATTGTGGGGATTCTAGTGTCATTACAAGGACATTATGAGGATATTATGATAAACAAGAGGCTAAAAATTCAAAACAACATTTTCCCAAAATTTTCAACTTGTTTGGACGAGGGGGAAGGCCCATATTTATAGCCTAGGGGTGAGGTTAGACTGTGGGTTATTAGGTAATCCGGGTTGGGTAAAGTAACCCTGGTTAAGAGACATGATGTGATCAAGCGGGGCTCACGATTTGAATTATGAGGTAGATAAGGATGGAGTGGGGAGCATGATTGACATGGTTAGGTGCAATAATGCATCTCATTTTTGAATTTAGGAGTGGGATGTCGGATGTGTGTATTATTGCCCATGAATTGAATAAATTTGGGATATGAGAGATAATGCCAAATTTTAATTATTACTTCCATCTCATCTTAAGGACAAGCAAAGGTTGTTGTAAGACACGAAAAAAACATAAACCATATCCCTTCAACATCCTTGAACAAATGAAGAAAACTAATATGAGCGTATCTATGTGGGAATCATTAGCAATCCCAGACAAAGAGATCTCTTGTAAGAAGATATGGACAATCTTTGCCATCTGTTGGTCGTCAAATAGGACTTTACGAAGAGCAATCGAAGGGACAAGAAGTCCCTCCTCTTTAATGGGAGAGGTTCCCTTATTCGAAACAAACCTATTTACAAATATACGAACATGATTTCCTGGTTGAACTTGGATATTACGAAAGTATTTTCTATAAATATCATCAATTACAAAAGGACTGAGGAATGAGAAAATGAGAATGAGCAGAAAGGCAACATGCAGAATTATAGATAACAGAGTAATTCTTTATGTATGCGAAGTTACAGTGAATTGAAACAAGATCATTTGTATCATATAAATAAGATAGAATTTAAAGACACAAAGTTCTGTAAATAACATCTGCCAGAACACAAAGTTTCTTGACATAACACAGACAAATGATCTTCACAAAATTAAATGAAAGCTTAGGGATAAAAGAGATCAAATAGACAAAGAATGAAAAGCCCTTCTGTATTGATTTCTTTATGATCTATTTACACTTTCAGAAAATAAGCCAAGTTCTTCCTCTCTTCAAAATGGCATGGAGAGGCCATTATATAGCTTACAAATCAGTTACTCTTTGTAACTACTTCTTTTAACTAAATATTAGTTAAGGATTGCCAATCGCAATACCTCAACTAATTACAATGAATTCGAGAAAAAGAATTAGAAAAGAAGAGAAGAAAACGGAGAAGAAGACAGGTGGTTATGACTGGGAGGGACCCACTGACTTCAAAATTTGCTGCCTGAATCTCTTCAATGCCTCGGCTATGTCTCTGCCACGAGGGACTGACGTGTTGGCTGTAGACTGACCCCAAAATCTGAGACACTTCTCCATTTCTTTATCAAACTCGACATGAGTATGATAATCTTTATTTGCTTCTTCAATGGCAGATTGAAGAGAGCAGATCTCCTTCATTTTCTCTTTGGAGATGGAGCTTTCCTTGAATAGATTATCTTTGAAAAAAGCTCTGAATTGAGCTTTGATTTCTTGCAAGGAAAGGGGCACACCAGAAGTTTCATCCTGAAGATGACAATGTATATCTTTGAAAGCAGATACAACCAGTGTCTTGAAAGCTTCACCCTTTTGCCAGCTATTCTTCAGTTCTCCCAAAGCCTCCTCCAAGACTTTGATCTTCCACTTCACGTTGTAAACCCGTGACTTCGACAGATTATCCTTTGCATCATCAAAAACCTTATTTTCCACTAAAATGTTCTCATCTCTGTCTGTCCCATGAGACGGAGGTCTACTATGCAACTGCTCTAGAGTTTGAGCTCTTTATCTATGACTCCGATAGTGGAGGAGAACTTCTGTTGCAAATTGTTCACCTTTCCATGGAGTTTGAAAGCTTCATCGATGAAGTTCAATCCTGCAACAAGCATATCTTCCACCATGGCCTCCATAGCTCTGCCATAGACAGAATACTTGTGCATGTCTTTGATACTTTGTACTTCATCTTGGCTCAAAATTACAGGTGGTGGAAGAGTAGTCAATGGGGTAGGGTCCAAAACTTTGTCCTTAGACAAAAGAGATTTGATGAAACCTGTGAGAATCTGGGCCTGTTCCTCCAACCGCTGTTGATAGTTTTCTGCCCTTTCTACCCTCCCAATGACTCTTGTGACCGTTTCCTGGAGGTTGTGGATCTCACCTTCAGGAGTAGACTCTCCCATTGGAATTCTTGAGAGTTCTAAGTCAGATGCCTGCAAGTCCTGCTCTGATTTGTCTACTGTAGGCTTAGCAATCTCTAGGAATTGCTGACCTTGAGCATCAGACACTATTCTGGAGGTGATTTTGGCTTTCTTGGCACGAGAAGGAGTAGTGCCTAACAAGGCTGCGACAGCATCAAAATTTGACCCTGAGCTCCAAGAGGAAGATTTCCTCTTCCTACTGTCAACAAAAGGTTGCACCCACGCAAAAGAGGAAGAGGAATCAGCAGGAGGGGCAAGAGGACCAAGAGACAGAGAGCTCATGACGCTCAAGGTTTACACAGCTGTTGATTCAAGTTGAGATGTGAGTGGGGCGCTTGAGACAATTACAGCGGAAGAATCAATAGCACTTGGAAGTTCAGTGCTCTGGACTTCCTTATCTTTATCCGTTGGATCTTCAGGAGCATTTGCAGGGGATGGCATTTCACTCTCTTCACTTTCATTGAGAACAATGATGTTCTCTGGTCCCAAAGGCACTTCTACCTACTTTCTTTGAAGATCTTTTTCAACAGGCTCCTTCTTAACCTCTTTGAATTTCTTCTGGTATACTTGAGTGGATGAAGAAGGGGTGGAAGCTCAGGTCCTTGCGTTGATGAGGCAGGAGGGGTTTACACAGGTGTGTCTGATATGGGAGTCGATGCTTCCCTCCTTGGTGTTGAAACATCCTTAGAAGAGGATTCTCCTGAGTGCCTTCTGAGCTCTCGAACTTTCCTGTCAAACCAGACCTTAGTCCTGACTAAGACTGGAGCAAGGATCTCGGCCAGATCATCTTTCTCTTTCCTGTTCCAATCCAAGTCCTCCAAGGGAGTGTGCTTAACCACATTGTCATACTCATATGAGTATAGATCAGAATTGTCATCCTGGAGTCCTTCAGGAACTTGGTACAAGCCGAGTTCTTGGATCAATTACAGAGAGAACCTGCCATAGTGCCTCCTTCTAGCCTCAAAATCATCTCGCACGCATCAATGCCCGGTAAAGAGTCTTCTCAGTATCGCCCTATGATGATAGATTATCTTGATGTTCTGTTCAATGAACTTCTTCAAGTCGAAGCAAGTTCTTGGCTTAAAGAAATGAATGGTGATGGGAACCAGGGCTCTTTCTATATTCTCGTAAGGCCCAGTGGTTGTTTTACAAGTGTAGTTTCCCAAAGAGATGGGAAAGTGCAAACCAAAAATCTTCTTGTCTCTACAGGGTTCTCTCGCAATTTGTCTAATTGCCCGCATACCTCTATCAAAGCCATCTTGTCACCGCAGAACATGGAAGCCTCAAAGGGGTGCTCTCATGGCAAGCTTTGATATAAGAGAATTTTCTGAATTGGATAAAATAGGCATCGTAGTGCGATATCGATTCATGGCTTCATCGAAAAACCTTCTAGCAAAGTGTCACCTTCATGCAAATGACCACGTACATGGTGAAAGCATCATTTACCCTTCCGAAATTGCGATTGCTGGTCTCTAGGGTGAATCATGGGTAGTAGGCATATACGGATCATCCTTGTGGGCATCAATGTAAGAAAACCAAACCATTACCTTGATGCCGCTTGTAGTATACATCGTGCACGTACGAAGTCATGTAGAACTTCTTCGCTTTCTTGTACATTAGGCAATTACCGCTCCGCCAAGTTCATGCCGATGATTTCTTCCCAGCTGATATTTTGAGTTCCTCGCACACCATGCTTTGATGAGCGGGCACATCCGAAATGGAACTCGTTAGTAGAAAGGTAAGCCCATAACCCGAGCTAGTAGGATTATGAAATCGACAACTCTTCATTGAAATATGCTCAGAAGAGAGTCTTGGATAAACGAGACGCTCCTTCTTAGGGTTTTTAAGCCATGACTTCGCCACCCGCGCCTTGTATTTGTCACTGTCTTGATTAAACAGGGCTTGTGCTTGGTCCTGGGAAACAACTATGGCATTATCCATTTCTGGAATCCTCAAAGCAGTGCTAATGGCGGCAGCATCTAGTTTGGCGATGAGTTCCCCGTGTACATTGGTTAATTCGCTTGAATCAGGGTTGAAGTGAGCTCCGCATGAAAGCACTGTATCAACACACTGCACCGAGATTGGGAAACCTCCAGCAAAAGCTAAACCGCTGTCGTGAATCATCTGCGCCATTGGTGTAGGGTTTGCATCTGCCATCCTTGCCCAAAAATCACCAAAATCAAGATGACGAGCTTCATTGTCCCCAATATTGGGAACGGCAGACTCTAGTGGTGAGATTTGTTCCTATCCCTGAAACTTGATCTTCATCTTGATAGCAATCCGGAGGGCGTGAGCTACAAACCGACTTGGGAAGGAATTACAGAGGGAAGGGATACACGCGCAGAAATTAGATTGTAAGGGTTCGAGCAAAGGATAGCATGGAAGCAAGTGTGAAAAATGCATAGGGGTTCACTCATTATATAGCCGATTAGGAGAGAGAAAGATAATGAATGCGCATTTAATACATACCTACCAATTTGAATAAGCATGATATTCAGGTAGAGCGGGAAAAATAAGCACGAATGGCACTTGGTTCATTTGGGACATGTGAGACGCGAATGCACGAAACACGCGGCTCGGCCGATTCGGGCGAAGCGGGAAAAGACGCACAAATGCCTTTTGGGACACACGGGACAAAAGTGCGCGAAGTACGTGGTTCGGCGAATCGGGCTAAAATGGAACAACTTGCCAAATTGGACTTGGGACATTTGGGATGCGAAAGTGCGAAGTACGCGGTTCGGGTGTCTCGGCCGAAAATGGAACAACTTGCCCGATTAAACTTTGGGACATTTGGGACATGAAGTTCCGACGGCCCGAAAAGACAAACTTCGGGGAAACCGGCCGATCGGGGAACAGAATGCACTTTTGAACTTGGGACACGCGGGACAAAAATGTCCGACAGGCCCGAAAAACACACAAAATGACCCAAAAACACAGATTTTCTCAATTTCTCGACTTTTAACATTTTCAGTACAACAGAGAAGACACTTAAACTCAAAATTTTGAATTTTCACTTTCTTAAGAGCAGGGAATTTTGAGTGGACAATAGCTGGCTCCTTCTGGGGATGACTTGGCATAAATTCAAGGAATGAGACAAGGTAAGAACTTAGACAAACTCGGGGAAGTAGACCAGTACCTTATCCATTGGGCCACGGAGTCAAAAAGTAGACCAATACAGAGGACAACACACCAAAACAAAAAGGAAAGAAAAACAAAAATGCTATACAGAATATACAAAGGACCCCCTAATCACCTATGACTTGAACAACTTAAGGTACTGCCCACTATAAGGAAGTGGGAGAGGAGAACCATCCATGTAATCAAGATAAAAGGAATTCTTACCAGAAAAGTGTCTGATCTTGAAAGGTCCGAGCCAAAGGGAATCGAACTTGCCATGGCTGCCATGAGGTTCATGCCTTTTATCCCATAACAACACAGTGTCTCCAACTTGGAAATCTCTGAACCTGGCTTTCTTATCAAACAGGACCTTTACCTTCTGCTGGTGAACAGATATCCTATCAGCAACCTCCAATCTGTCCTCATTCAGATTTGTGAAGGTACATAATTCTCTTATCCAAAGCATCACTGAAACTAGTATCTTCAATGGCCTTCATTAGGTGCAAGGCTGGCAGCTCCATTGTTACTGGCAATTGAGCTTCTACTCCATATACCACTTGAAAAGGAGACATTCCAATAGCTCTCTTTGGTGTAATCCTATCTACCCAAAGAGCATCATAGAGCTTCTTGTGCCAGTTTCGTTGAGACTCATTGACTAATTTCCTTATAATAGTCACCAAATTTTTATTAGTGGATTTCGCTTGCCCATTTCCCTGAGGATAGTAATCTAAGGAGTGAGCCAAAGAAATTCCATACCCATAGCAAAAATCCATTATCTCGGTTGAAGAGAAATTCAAAGCATTATTCATTATAATCTTGTTAGGTACACCATACCTTACCAAGATCTTTTCTTTGATGAAGCTGCACACCACTTCAGAAGTAGTACTCTTAACTGGAATAGCTTCTACCCATTTGGTGAAATAATCCATGGCAATTAATACATGAGTATGACCAGCACTAGAAGCGGGATTAAGTGTTCCAATGAAGTCCAAACCCCACTGTTGAAAAGGTTCTTCAATTACAACTGGCTTAAGAGGCAAAGAGGCCAATTTAGGTCTACCCATGAAAGTCCGACAAGCCTCGCATTTATCGACCCACTTGGATGCATCTCTCTCAACAAGGAAGGCTAGTAATATCCTCCGCGAAGTATCTTATAAGCGGTGACCATTGATGAATCCACATGCCTGATCATGAAAAGTCGAGAGTAATTTTTCTTCCTAACAGGCACAATATTAGCAATCCATGTTGAATGGTGAATGGGAAAAATGATTTTGGCCTTCAACAACTTCTGTATTTCCTGAAAGATGGTGTCAGCTATTTTGGGGTTCTATTGCCTCTGTTTCTGCTTAAAAGGCTTAATTCCAGGCTTGAGTGGAATAAAATGCTGCATATCTTTTGGTTTGAAAGCTTTTAAATCTTCATAAGAGTAAGCAAGAACATCCTTATATCTCTTTAAAAGATCAATTGCTTTCTTCCTCTCATCTCTGTGCAGCATTCTCCAATGTTCACTAGCTTAGGATCAGTAGAACTCCCAATATTAATCTTGTCATACTCAGCTGATTGTTGAGGTCCAGTAGAAGCTCTAGACTTTACATACCTGTCATGTTTATCAAATAGTTCCTCTAAACTCACCAATCCTTTAGGAATCTTGTTTCCTTTCAGTTTGATGCACCCATCCCGATCCTTTTCTTCTCCTTGGGTGACTACTTTGTCGAGGACACACTTTCACGAGGCAGTTGTCACTTCCTTCAAAATACAGCTGTTCAAAATTACCCTTGAGTTCTAAGAAAGAAAGCAAGTGTTGATCATCATTGAAAACTTGCCGCTTATTGGTATTATCAGTACACTAGGTCAATGGACCATCTCAATGGTGAACTTATCCCGAGAGAAGTCGGGATGAGGAATCAATAGTGACCACCCGAGATTGCTAGTGAATCAGCCTGCTTGCTCTTCTCCCTAGGTATTGCTTCGATGGAGAAAGCATCAAGAAATTCAATGGAATCCCAAACCTAATTCCGATAATGTTTCAACCTTCCTTTTTTACCTAAAAAGGCTTCTCACTTGCTTTACGATCAATTCGCATCACCACGAGCCAGAATATTCTTTACACCTTTTTCTTTGACCACTTGCAGTCCAAGAATGAGAGCCTCATACTCTGTTGTATTATTAGTATTTTTGAACTGCAACTTGAATGAAAAAGGATGTAGGCTTCCTTCAGGGGACACCAGTAGGACACCAGCTCCAGAACCAGCTGAGGAACAACTTCCATCAAACTCTAAAATCCAAACACCATTAGGATCTTTAGGTGACACTTTGGGGAGTTGAATTTCATCCGGGGACATAATCATGTAGTTGTCATGCCCCATATCCTCATAGAGTATTTGTGCTTTAGGATCATCCGTTTTTTGTACAATATACTCAGACTGCTTCTCAGGAAGCAACTTCTTCATTTGCCCATTGACAGGTACGAGTGCATGTGACCAATCCATTTGAATTTCTCCACCCACATCCTTACAGAAGTTCCTACTTAGCAACATCCCGTATGAAGGAGGAATATCTGCTACTAAGATGGTAGCCAAAACTTTCTTTTCAGGTAAAGCAGCAAAAGCCACTTGTGCATATTTAATTCTTCCAACCAGGGGCACTTCCTTACTCTCCATGGAGTAACAAGATCCATAAGTGCGTGTGAGGGTCAAGCCTAAGGCATGAGCTACTTTAGCAGGCATCACATTATCTGAGGCTCCTGAGTCTATGACACACCATCGAGACTATGGCCAGCTATAAGAAGTGTTACATAAAATGGTTTGATTTTGTCATTGGGTGAGGTGTGACAAAGAAGCTACCGTACTAGGGTCATGGTGTAGAAGGAGTAGGTAAAAGGCCTTTAGATGTGGTTTTAGAATGGGAATTGACGAAGTGAATCATTTTAGCAAAAGCTTTGGGATGGGTTTGATAATACTCACCTCTCCTGAGATTTGAACCTTAGTCTTTTTAGGTGATCAATAATATCAAAAGACCCGTATGGACGGGCCATCATCATTTGAGATCCTAGGTTTATCAACTTTAGGGGAAAAGAAGTAACTTTAATAGCGGAGGATTGATGACAGGACTCACCTTTGGTGCGGATGAAGTGGGAATAGGAGATCCTCTTTTTGCAATTACGGGGATAGTTGCCGGCTGCTCCTTAGATTTATTGGGGGCTGCATCACTTTCTCCCTCTGATTTGTCTACTCTCAAGTCATGACAGCGAATGATTCACTATTCATGTCCGCTACTACTTCATCATAATCATCTCCATCATCAATGCCCTCAGTGGTGAAGAAATTAACTTGAGATCCTTCAAGTTCATCTACTTCATCATCAACTTCTTCCACAAATTCCTCGCAAGCTTCATTATCCTCATCATCATCTGGTTCCTCAACTTCACAGGTTGCATTGACAGGAACCTTAACAGGAGGTCCTTCAAGCGCTAATCTTGTTTGAGAAGCAGGCAAATGATTTCTGGGCTAAAAATTCCTCCTTGGAACGTCTGCATAGGGAGCATGCTGAGCCAATTGTTTCTTTATAGCAATGAGATCATTCGCAATTTTTTGAACTAATGGATCAGTATTAGGTCCAGGAGTGGAAGAGGAGGAAGCAAGCAGACTTAGATTTGGAAGGGTCTCTCCTCAACTTCCCTGACATGATCAAATCATCCTCGACACTAACAGCAAGAGTTTGATCCTCAACCAATGTTGTGAGATTAGCCCTTCTCAGCGCATAACTAACTTCAGCGATTGGGCATTTAGGAAGAAACATTTTTGGATTTGATCAACAGGTCGAGTATTTACTGGAATTTTATTAATTAACCTGTTGAATCGGGCCACAAATTCTCTCATGGGCTCTAGTGAATCTTTCTTTATCTGAGAGATTTGGGCTAGCAAGGCATGCACATCTTCTGCTGGTTTGAAACGGTTTTCAAACCTAGTTCTCATGGTGTCCCAGCTAGTGATAGTACCAGCCGGAAGGTGATAGAACCAATCAGCAGCATTATCTTGTAAAGTCTCAACGAATGTGACCTCACGAAGACATCTTCATGTTCAAATCCCATAATTCCACATGCAACTATGAAGGCTGCGATGTGTTCATCAGGATGCACTTTACCATCGCCTTTGAATTTAGGGAAGTTCTTTCGGTTACCTCTGGGTAACTCATGCAAAGGCTGAGGAAGAGCAAGGGGCCCGACACAATGACCCTGTGGCAATGGTACCTCCATTCTTGGAAAAATGGCTTGGAGAGGAATTGCGCAACACCAAGAAGAATCAAAGCTCAAGATTAGGACTAGGCGGCTCAAGGAATACCACCCGTAGGATTTCTATCTTGAACAGTGGAGTACTTGTTTAACGAGTCTTTCTATTTCTCATTGAAGGGAAAGGAAAACCCTGCTGCTCCAAAAGCTGAAACTGAGAATCTTCAATACCAAGGGCCCTTCTCCCTCGAGTAAAACACGGAGTCGCCAGATTAAAGGATGATCAAAAATTACAGAACTGGAATGTGATTATCCCAGTGAGTCGCCAAAAATCGTTGGTCGTCAAATAGGACTTTACGAAGAGCAAAATTCGGGGACAACAAGAAGTCCCTCCTCTTTAATGGGAGAGGTTCCCTTATTCGAAACGAACCTATTTACAAATATACGTAACATGATTTCTGGTTGAACTTGGATATTACGAAAGTGTTTTCTATAAAGATCATCAATTACAAAAGGACTCGAGGAATGAGAAAACGAGAATGAGTAGAAAGGCAACATGCGAATTATAGATAACAGAGTAATTCTTTATGTATGCGGTTACTGATGAATTGAAACAAGATCATTTATATCATATAAATAAGATGGAATTTAAAGACACAAAGTTCTCAGAAATAACATCCGCCGAACACAAAGTTTCTTGACATAACACAGACAAATGATCTTCACAAAATTAAATGAAAGCTTAGGGATAAAAGAGATCAGATAGACAAAGAATGAAAAGCCCTTCTGTATTGATTTCTTTATGATCTATTTACACTTTCAGAAAATAAGCCAAGTTCTTCCTCTCTTCAAAATGGCGTGGAGAGGCCATTATATAGCTTACAAATCAGTTACTCTTTGTAACTACTTCTTTTAACTAAAGATTAGTTAAGGATTGCCAATCGCAATACCTCAACTAATTACAATGAATTCGAGAAAAAGAATTAGAAAAGAAGAGAAGAAAACGGAGAAGAAGACAGGTGGTTATGACTGGGAGGGACCCACTGACTTCAAAATTCACTGCCTGAATCTCTTCAATGCCTCGGCTATGTCTCTGCCACGAGGGACTGACGTGTTGGCTGTAGACTGACCCCAAAATCCGAGACACTTCTCCATTTCTTTATCAAACTCGACATGAGTATGATAATCTTTATTTGCTTCTTCAATGGCAGATTGAAGAGAGCAGATCTCCTTCATTTTCTCTTTGGAGATGGAGCTTTCCTTGAATAGATTATCTTTGACAAAAGCTCTGAATTGAGCTTTGATTTCTTGCAAGGAAAGGGGCACACCAGAAGTTTCATCCTGAAGATGACAATGTATATCTTTGAAAGCAGATACAACCAGTGTCTTGAAAGCTTCACCCTTCTGCCAACTATTCTTCAGTTCTCCCAAAGCCTCCTCCAAGACTTTGATCTTCCACTCCACGCTGTAAACCCAGGACTTTGACAGATTATCCTTTGCATCATCAAAAACCTTATTTGCCAATAAAATGTTCTCATCTGTCTGTCCCATGAGACGGAGGTCTACTATGCAACTGCTCTAGAGTTTGAGCTCTTTATCTATGACTCCGATAGTGGAGGAGAACTTCTGTTGCAAATTGTTCACCTTTCCGTGGAGTTTGAAAGCTTCATCAATGAAGTTCAATCTCGCAACAAGCATATCTTCCACCATGGCCTCCATAGCTCTGCCATAGACGAATGAATACTTGTGCATGACTTTGATACTCAGTACTTCATCTTGGCTCAAAATTATAAGTGGTGGAAGAGTAGTCAATGGGGTAGGGTCCAAAACTTTGTCCTTAGACAAAAGAGATTTGATGAAACCTGTGAGAATCTGGGCCTGTTCCTCCAACTGTTCAATAGTTTTCTGCCCTTTCTCTACCCTCCCAATGACTCTTGTGACCGTTTCCTGGAGGTTGTGGATCTCACCTTCAGGAGTAGACTCTCCCATTGGAATTCTTGAGAGTTCTAAGTCAGATGCCTGCAAGTCCTGCTCTGATTTGTCTACTGTAGGCTTAGCAATCTCTAGGAATTGCTGACCTTGAGCATCAGACACTATTCTAGAGGTGATTTTGGCTTTCTTGGCATGAGAAGGAGTAGTGCCTAACAAGGCTGCGACAACGCATCAAAATTTGACCCTGAGCTCCGAGAGGAAGATTTCCTCTTCCTACTGTCAACAAAAGGTTGCACCCATGCAAAAGAGGAAGAGGAATCAGCAGGAGGGGCAAGAGGACCAAGAGACAGAGAGCTCATGACGCTCAAGGTTTGCACAGCTGTTGATTCAAGTTGAGATGTGAGTGGGGTGCTTGAGACAATTGCGGCAGAAGAATCAATAGCACTTGGAAGTTCAGTGCTCTGGACTTCCTTATCTTTATCCGTTGGATCTTCAGGAGCATTTGTAGGGGCTGGCATTTCACTCTCTTCACTTTCACTGAGAACAATGATGTTCTCTGGTCCCAAAGGCACTTCTACCTGCTTTCTTTGAGGATCTTTTTCAACAGGCTCCTTCTTAACCTCTTTGAATTTCTTCTGGTATACTTGAGTGGATGAAGAAGGGGTGGAAGCTGCAGGTCCTTGCGTTGATGAGGCAGGAGGGGTTTGCACAGGTGTGTCTGATATGGGGGTCGATGCTTCCCTCCTTGGTGTTGAAACATCCTTAGAAGAGGATTCTCCTGAGTGCCTTCTGAGCTCTCGAACTTTCCTGTCAAACCAGACCTTAGTCCTGACTAAGACTGGAGCAAGGATCTCGGCCAGATCATCTTTCTCTTTCTGTTCCAATCCAAGTCCTCCAAGGGAGTGTGCTTAACCACATTGTCATACTCATATGAGTATAGATTAGAATTTTCATCCTGGAGTCCTTTAGGAACTTGGTACAAGCCGAGTTCTTGGATCAATTGCAGAGAGAACCTGCCATAGTGCCTCCTTCTAGCCTCAAAATCATCTGCACAGTCAGCCCAGTAGTCTTCTGTATCTGCCCTATGATGATAGATTATCTTGATGTTCTGTTCAATGAACTTCTTCAAGTCAAAGCAAGTTCTTGGCTTGAAGAAATGAACGGTGATGGGAACCAGGGCTCTTTCTATATTCTATGCGTCCAGGGTTGTTTTACAAGTGTAGTTTCCCAAAGAGATGGGAAAGTGCAAACCAGAAATCTTCTTGTCTCTACAGGTTCTGTGCAATTTGTCTAATTGCCTGCATACCTCTATCAAAGCCATCTTGTCACTGCAGAACATGGGAAGCCTCAAAGGGGTGCTCTCATAGCCAGCAAGCCTGATATAAGAGAATTTTCTGAATTGGATAAAATAGGCACCGTAGTGCGATATCAGATTCATGGCTTCATCAGAAAACCTTCTAGCAGTGTCACCTTCAAGCAGCCTGACCACGTACATGGTGAAAGCATCATTTACCCTTCTGAAATTGCGATTGCTGGTCTCTAGGGTGAACTGCGGGTAGTAGGCATATACAGGATCATCCTTGTGGGCATCAATGTAAGAAAAACCAAACCATTGCCTTGATGCCGCCAGAGTATACATCAGGTACGAAGTCATGTAGAACTTCTTCATTTGTTGTACATTGGACAGCTGCTCCGCCAAGTTCATGCTGATGATTTCCACCCAGTTGATATTTTGAGTTCCCTCGCACACCATGCTGATGAGCGGGCACATCCAGAAATGGAACTCGTTAGTAGAAGGTAAGCCCATAACCCGAGCTAGTAGGATTATGAAATCTGACAACTCTCATTGAAATATGCTCAGAAGAGAGTCTTGGATAGACGAGACGCTCCCTTCTTAGGGTTTTTAAGCCATGACTTCGCCACCCGCACCTTGTATTTGTCACTTTGTCTTGATTAAACAGGGCCTGTGCTTGATCCTGGGAAACAACTATGGCATTATCCATTTCTGGAATCCTCAGAGCAGTGCTAATGGCGGCAACATCCAGTTTGGCGATGAGTTCCCCGTGTACATTGGTTAATTCACTCGAATCGGGCGAAGTGAGCTCCGCATGAAAGCACCAGATCGGACACTGCTATGTCACCGAGATTGGGAAACCTCCAAAGTGAAAACTAAACCGCTGCCGTGAATCATCTCGCACCATTGGTGTAGGGTTTGCATCTCCACCTTGCCCAAAAATCATCGAAATCAAGATGACGAGATTCATTGTCCCCAATATTGGGAATGGCAGACTCTAGTGGTGAGATTTGTTCCTGTCCCTGAAACTTGATCTTCATCTTGATAGTAATCCGGAGGGCAGAGCTACAAACCAGACTTGGGAAGGAATTACAGAGGGAAGGGATACACGCGCAGAAATTAGATTGCAAGGGTTCGAGCAAAGGATAGCATGGAAGCAGTGTGAAAAATGCATAGGGGGTTCACTCATTATATAGCCGATTAGGAGAGAGAAAGATAATGAATGTGCATTTAATACATACCTACCAATTTGAATAAGCAGGATATTCGGTAGAGCAGAAAAATAAGCACGAATGGCACTTGGTTCATTTGGGACATGTGAGACACGAATGCACGAAACACGCGGCTCGGCCGATTCGGGCGAAGCGGGAAAAGACGCACAAATGCCTTTTGGGACACGCGGGACAAAAGTGTGCGAAGTACGTGGTTCGGGCGAATCGGGCGAAAATGGAACAACTTGCCAAAATGGACTTGGGACATTTGGGACGTGAAAGTGTGAAGTACGCAGTTTGGGTGTTTCGGCCGAAAATAGAACAACTTGCCCGATTAAACTTTGGGACATTTGGGACATGAAGTTCCGACGGGCCCGAAAAAGAAAAACTTTGGGGAAACCGGCCGATCGGGGAACAGAACACACTTTTGAACTTGGGACACGCGGGACAAAAATGTCCGACAGGCCCGAAAAACACACAAAATGACCCAAAAACGCATATTTTCTCAATTTCTCGACTTTTAACATTTTCAGTACAACAGAGAAGACACTTAAACTCAAAATTTTGAATTTTCACTTTCTTAAGAGTAGGTAATTTTGAGTGGACAACACTATCCAAAGCGATTCATCCAAGGTTTTTCTTACCAATTCAATGCAACAAAAGGAAGATCAACTAAACAAAAATTGAAACCTCCACCTTTCTATGTATCCTTGATCATCATAAATAGTTTGGTGCATAGTTATTTGATTAATTATGCAAAGCGATTCAGTGATTCCCAAGCGATTACATGACCATTTGGGCCTCAAGTACAAATCACTTTCTAAGGGTGATACAACTAGATTGTAACACCTTTACCATCCTTTCATCTGTACTTACTAATTTTATAAATGGATTGCAATGTTGACATGTGATTTTTCTTGATTTATTGCTCCTTATAACTGAATGAATCATGTTGCTAGATTAATATTTATCTTAGTTGATATTTTCTTGATTAATCATCCATTATTTGTAAGGTACTCTTGAATTGTGATGTTATTTAATTGATTCATGAAATGAACTAGATGTCTGCAACTTGTGGAAAGTTTGATTTCTATTCGGGCTTTATTGATCCAAGGCATTCCCTTAATTTGATCTGCAATTGTGATTAATGTGGGAAATTACAGTTGTTCATTGTCATGAATTACCCAAGTATACTAATTAATCTTGGTGACTTGTTCCATTTTGCTTACGATTCAGTCCCATGTTGAGGACCGAGAAAGTGTTGAGAGTTGGCTCGAGTAACACTACTCTATTTTAAAAACATTTACTTGGCTAGTAAGGTTCAAATGTGGTAGTTATTAAGCCTAGACTATGACTGATGTGTTGTTAACACTTGAATTTTAATGACCTAACCTAAGGCCTAAGGCATATGAACTAATTCGATTCCTAAGAACCTAACCTAAGTGATCTATGCCTAATGGTAATGTTTCTAAGATTAATTTAATCCTAACCTAGGATGGAAGGGAGACTCAGACCCTAACTCGAAGCTAACCCCAATTGGCATTGGGAAGGGGATGCATGGTCAAGTAAGAAGTGTTGGTTTTCTGACCTTTGCATGTACTAGAACTTTGATTTAATTCCATTAATGGTAAACACCACCACTCCTTAGTGGTAATCCAAGTTTGAATTTGGCAGGTTTCCAAAAATGACTTTGGCATGATTATTTGGATGGCTAAGTAGTTAGAAGCTAACCTAGGAAAGGTTAGAGGAATTCGGTGGGTTGGCGGGAGGAACGGACCGTCCTAGAAAGCATTAATGATTTGTAAAATTGTTCCAAACTTCCTAGGGGAAAACATGTTGGAATTGGTGAAGGCATTATTGTTTTGGATTTCCATTTGGTCATTTTGTTTTTCCTTCTTGCTCTACAAATGGAGGTTTTGGGAATTTGATCTAGTTCTCAATTTGGTTTGAATATTGGCTTCTCTATTTCGTGGAGAAGCTATTAGGAGAGATTACAATGGAAAGGTGGAGGAATTTTTTTGAAGATTAACTACTTTAGCCATAGAAGTTATCGTGGGAGTTGGAAGAAGGATCCTGGGAGCTGGAGGAAAACTTCGGGAAGCTCTACCAGGCATGATAGGCTCTAATCCCTTGCAAAAACTTGTTCTATCTAATTAGTTCATGAAAATAAATTTTCTTATGATAGAATACATTTTGGGGTTTTGGGTTTTTATTATTGATCAATAAAATGGAAACTATAGATTGGTAAGTAGCTATTGGAACCATTTTTGAGCTTGTAATTGTATACTTGTTTTATCATGGTTGAAATGTTGATTTTCTTTACATGACTATGTTATTCATTTGAAATAAACTCACCATGACTGCAGTGGAAAGAAAAAATGTTATTCTTCAGTTGCATGTGCAAATACCTTGCAAATTGGTCTTTTTATAGTGATATTGATCTTTGTAATGTTATTTTGATGACTCTGGGTTATGTGTGCTTATATTTTACAAATGGTTTTGCAGTGTTGTTATCGATCTCTGTATTGTTAGTTTTCGATTTCTATGGAAATGCATGTGTGTATCTTTTAAAGAGAATAACAACCCTATGTTATGGGTCGAGTGGGAACTCAAGCACTCAGTCGAGTTAGGTCGGTGTCATCTAAAGATATTGCTATCTATCTCGAGTCTGTCTTTGAATCTTTCTTTGAATACTCGAACTCATGATCAGTGTAATAATGAATTCATGGGGCTTTTGCTTCTTGATCACCCTCGTGTGGGTGATTTGTTGCTCAACCCAGTTGGGTATGGTCTCGGTTGTATTATTCTTGATCAATTTAGAAGGTTTGTTAAGTTTTCAATAACCCAGGTCGGGTTAGATCTTAACTAAAGCTTTTGGGTACTGTTCATACCCATTGTGATTAAATACATTCGTTGTTATGTATAAGTAGGTCACTAGAATTTAATCTGATTTAGTCATTCATATTTTCTTCGTTGAACCGTGGAGGGTTATTCATTTTCTGGGTCGTATGAACTTTGGGTCCTTCTATTTCATCATGGTGACTGTTATGTTGCTTCTATACTGTCATAGTAGATGGTTTGGCATAGTGTTGAATAGGACTGTATTAAGCCATGAAAGTGTAATGGCCACCTGGGGGTTATTGTGTACCACTATGTGAATTGTTTGGCTCTTGAGCAGACTTCCAGTATGTTATTTTGACTGGTAGGTTTAATTTTGACCACCATTTTTAATGATCTTGCAGGGTCAAGCCTCCTGGTCGAAACCTCGACCTAAACCAGTTGGATGGTTCGTTAAACTTGCTTAAGTATTGATCATTTTAAATTTTTTTCAAACCTTGATCATCTTCGTATGATCAAGGATATCATTCAATCATTGAAAGGTTGTTTGATTGTGATTTTTCTCTACTTGTGTGGAATCATTTTGTTTCTCTGTCTGAGTGATGTAATTAGTTAAGTATGATTCGCACCAGTCTTGTATGGTTTCTAGGCAACCTTATCTTATAAATCTTGTGTAATGTATTTTAATGGCTTATATACTTCTCATTTGGTTGGATCCAAATAATTATGGCATGGACTACTTTGTATAACAAGTTAATATAGATTTGGGTCTTGAGAGCTTTTTCGTTATCTCTTTACTCAACTGTAATCTTGTCCAACCTTTGGATTGTTAGGCTATTGAAATGAAATACATTTTTGTTTTCAATTAATTGGATTCGAGTAAAATGTTTTGATCATGTAGTATGGGCTGCATGATTTGGGCATTTCTACTCTTGTTTTCCCATATGTTATTATGTATACTTGGATTTTATTTATTGGTGTGATATTGCTTAAGCGAGAATGTGTACTTGTATACTTTGGGGTTACTTGTTTGGTTGGATGATGGATGAATGTTAAATTTTTTTGTTGATAGTCTTCTAGTTGATAGAAATCAGACTCATTTGGATTGTTAGAAGCTAACATGCAAGGTTTTGTGATACACTTGAGTATGGTACTTTTGAAGTGTTTAAATAGGAAAAGATATTTTGAACCCTTGATTGTTTTCTATTAATAAGTAGTGTTCCTTCTTGAAGTTGTTAGTTAGAGCATATGGTTCCGAGGATTTATCTCCTATCATGCTCAGTTCAAATGAATTGACCAATGCTAACGCTCTTGTAGATAAATTTCATGAAAAAGGAAAAGAGGAAGACTTATGGAAAGCTACATTTATTCTATTGATTGAAGAAATGTAGTTTGATGAAAAAATATTATGTTTAATTTACTTGAACTATTCTTGTGAATAAGTGTGTAAGGCCTAAGGCTAGTAATGTAAATTGTTGAAGGAATTTGAAATATTTCTTGTCTATTTGAATGGACATCTTAAATTGGAAATGATTGAAGTGGTTGCTTAAATCATTCTCTCTTGACTAGATTGGTTGTGTGTGAATGATGTTTTCAATTTAAAAGAGTTCTCTCACTTGGAAAGTAAGCTTGTAGGGAATCATTGATATACATTGCTTTACTTCTTGACATTGTTTGATAGTCTTTGGAAGGTTATATAAAATGTTACCAATCTTACATTGTTGTTATAAAGCAAGGAATATTATTGTTGATCCATTAATATGAGGAAAAAGGGAATAGTTGGGAATATTTTCCTTTTTAATGACTTATATGAAAGGTATAATTATAATGTATTATCCTTGAAATAGTCATTGGTTGTTATAACTTGTAATTACTGAATTTACTAGAATATGACAGTAATGAATAAGTTATATTCAAACAAGTTATATGTTGTGGAAATTAAGTTATGAATGACTATGCTTAATTACATCATTACGAACAATACTTGTATGACTGTTTTAAGAGAAATGATATAAAATAAAAAGGGTTGCATGATTAATAGTAAAGGGATCTAAGTGATTATACTATAATGCAATCTATCTATCCTAATAAATGAATAAGTACAATAACGAAAAGGAATTTTACTTAAGAGGGATAGGATGATAATATGGGGTTAGATGTATAAATGAACCTAACCTTTAAGGCATTAAGAACAAAGTTCTTCTTGCAATAATGAAGTCATAAATATGATACATATTTGACTTGCATGCATAATGTAATTATGTTATGAAAACTTGATACAAGGGATTGTTCACTATTGGGTGACAAAATGAACCCTTCAAATAGACTATGAGTTGGATGTAAAATATCCTTCTCTCATAGATGAGTTACACTTAGGGGATTAAGTTTAACTAAGTGATTATAGTTTGAATAGTTGAATGACTTAAAGGAAAGTAAATGTAAGTCATGAGACTATTGCGGGTTGAATGCATAGAACCCATTTTGGAGTCATTAAAATGAACTTTTGAATGCTCCTAAAGGTATAATTGGATGTATGAGGCTATTTCCCTACAATATACTTATAAGATGTTTCTAAGATATAAAATCAACTAATGGAGGCTTCATACTTAAAGAGAATAAGTAATGAGTAGAAATAAACTTGCAGATCCTTCTAGTTGACTTAAGTAGAAACATAATGTTCCTTAATGGGATGTTGATAGAACCCGAGTTAGTCCTTAGGAATGACACCTAAAGGCTGAAAATAACTAGGGTGGGATTAACAAGCTATGAATTAAAGGGATTAATGAACTTGTTAAGAAGGGAGGTTTAGATTTCTGGAACTTAATGGGTTGTTGTAGCATAACCATTGTTGCACAATACCCATCCAATGACGGGTTCATTGGGTGGTTACTGTGGAGCAGTCATTATAGCGCAATAATCCATTCAGCTCCTCTAATCGAGATCGTATCGTAATGGGATCTCAATTCATTGTTAAACACTAGGTAGTGATGAGTCCATGGTCTACAACCAATGTCAACTTGCGTTGACTACGGGTGATGAAGTGTACTCAAAGTGACAAGGGTCGATTCGAATACACTTGATAACCCTTAGTTATCGTAAGTGGATTAGCTACAATATCCCATATGGTTTATCTCTTCTTAGCATCTAACAGGGAAATAAGAAGGATTGACATGAGTCAAGAAATTCTAATCAAGATAACAATTTCAAGTGTGGTGAAAGATATATTCCTTCATGACGAGTATGTCGTCTCGGAATATAGGCATGGAAAACATGTCTAAAACTTTGTCCAAAGTATGGTTGTGTTGTCTTAAATTCACCAGACTAAGGTGCGGGATATAGGATGGGTACTCATAACAAGTACCTAGATAAGCCCTTGGTTAGCTACACTTGATGAGCCCTCAAATGAAAAAGGGAACCGCAAGTATACTTGAGTATACAATGAAATGAAATATGAGAGATCGGTTCTATACTAGAGTCATCATTGAAATGAAATATGAGATATTGGTTCTATATTGATTCATCATTGAAATGAAATATGAGAGATTAGTTACACCGAGTCATAACAGCTACATATGGTTATTGTTGTAGGATTGATTAGCAGATTTAATGTGGTTCTAAATGCTGAATTTAGAGCAGTGAACATTGATATAAAAAAATTCCCCTACTTTTGTAATCATAAAATAGGAATGTTACATAGATGGAACAACAATGGGAATTTTTGATTTATCATAGAATTAAGCCTCACATTTCATGCATACCCCAACTTTTCTATTCCTCGGATGTATTCATAATTGATCTCGCTCCACTCTTTGTTTTTTGTCAATCCAGAGACTTCACTGCAAAAATTAGAGATATCTATCGGCTGATTGGTCTCATATGTTTTTCAGAACCATGTATGGCACTAATGAAACCATCAAATCTAAACCTACTGTTACATATCATATAGATCCTTATGTTCCTAGCCCCATCAATGAAAATTTCACCATCTTTGATCAAAAGGATTTTCCAAATTGCCAAGATGAAAATGTTGGAAGAAAAATGAACCGAGAGGGGGTGAATCATTTTTAAACCTTTAAAACAATTTCATATTATCATACCATTAATATTTATCCATCCATCAATGTGTGATTAACAACATGAAACAATCAACAACATAAGCAAAACCAAGAGAGCATACACATGAACACAAGATATAAGTGGGAAACCCTCATGGGGAAGAAAACCCATTGAAATGCTTCTTATATTACACAAAGTAAAGAGATTTAGTAAATCACCAACTTCACAAGGAGCGCCAACCCATTATTTAGTAGAGAACCAACCCTACAAGGAGCAAAAACCCCTAATTTAGTGAAGTACCCACTCCACAAGGAGCCTACAACCCCCTAGGATGACTAAGCACTAACTCAACCTCCTAATTATGTTTGATCTCTTATTTTTCTTCTGCCACAACTGATGGAGATCACATATTCATCTCACAAACCCTGGCTCATACCCTAGGTCTTCAAACTTGATATTTCTTCTTCTTTCCCAACTTCTCTTGGCTCTAAACCCTTGCTCTCATGTATTCAATCAGTATTAAACCTATAAATATCTTCTTTGGCCTTCAAATAATCCATAAATACATGTAAATAACTCTCCTCTAGGTCATATGTTTCCCTCCAAGAGCACTAGTCAAAAATGAACCAAAACAATAAAGCTTTATAGTTTTCTCTTCCTTTAAAACTCACCATAGGTTGGTCTTAAACCTCTTACACAACCAATTAATCTTAAAAAAATCCCAAAAATTCATTAAAATTGTCACATATGACCATATAGCTCGGCCTATCCAAAACCACTTTTTCATGCACTAATAATCCTTAAAACCTTGTCATTAGAATGCCAAAAATCCCCTCATGCCAAAAAAAAAAATTTAGTCAAGATCTAAAACTCACAACACATGATTAATATATCATTTAAGCATCAACCATTTTCAAAATTATCATGAACCTACATATTATTTCATTTAATAGACCCAATGCCCGATTGTCTTCACAAAACACATGTTTCCAAAGATCCCGCCTTCACCTTTTGGCTTCAATATCATCAAAGAACACCTCAACTATGGAATGTGACCACTTTATGGAAATTATAGAACCTTTAGAACACTTATAAACAAGTTAGAGCTCATGAAACATCCACTGGTTCAAACTACATCAACTTTTGCCTTCACCAAATCAAGTTGCCCAAAAAGTAGTTTTCAAAATGCAACTGGTTAACACCCTTCCTGAAACTTTAAATACCTAAAAATGGATTCATTAGATGAAAAATTCATCCATATTAACATTACAGGTGATATAAATCATCACCCAATCCATCTCATGCTCTAACCAACTCAATATTTCAACAAAAGTAGTTGTCCTAGATAGCCAAAAATATTCATGTCCACAAATTGACCAAGAAACCACATAATCATGATGCAAAATTTATATCATTGGAACTATCTCTGAATTATCTTTCCAACTTAATTTTAATGACCTCCTAAATCTTTTTGTAGCTCCTGCAATGTCAATTTTACTCCAGGATGCTCCAAACCGCCCTTTGATCACTCAACACAAATAGGGCACATTTTGCACTTTTTCACCATCCCCATGACCTGAAAACTTCATTTACATATAGATAAACTCCAAGGATATCATAAATTACAATTTATACTTTACCTTCTTTGGACAACTTTACCAAAAACTGAAATTCTTCATAAACAAGCCTTTTCAAGTGGGACCCACATACTACCACATGCTCTAATCCACATTTATGGAAATATGTGAAATTCCTCTACACTATAGAATCATTAATTTTTCATAACAAATCAAAACAAGGCTAATATACTAACTTTTCTGCAAGTTGCTCCTAGCTAGGGTTTCAGACCACTTTATCTTCTTAACAATCATTCATAAAAATGTGACAATCAAACCACCTCACTATTTTTGTAAAAGTTTCATAACTGAACTTATAAGTTATTCCAAAGAGCATAGGTCCCCATGAAAATCATATAGTTCACAATGAGCATCAAAAGGTCCAACTTTTCTTGAAAAAACACATTGAACTTACCCGGTTTCACAAAACCTTGCATATCTTTAAATTTCTTCAATAATTTGACATGAAACTTGGAATGAAGCACCATTACAACCTTATATAAATTTATATGATCGCCATCTAGATCAAATATCTTTAAAACTCTCTAGTCAGTGGTGACTTACATGTGTTAAATTACATGTTTATCAACCGCTTTCTTTCCAATGACCTCCTGAAGCATCAAACCACTAAATATTGAATTGAAACTCATCATACACCTTAGGTACACTACCACCATGATGAAACCATGCTCCAACTGGACTGATTTTTTCCAAAACTGATACCTCTACCTCATTATTCTTGCTTCAGCCTAGAAATAAACTTGAAATGCCCTTACTCAACCATGACACACCATGAAATGACCATATTGACCTTCTGCAGACTTAAGGACACCCATAACACACATCATATACCATGAATGACTTCATATAAACCTCCAAATAACTCAAGAGAGCTCAAACTATGACTCTTCCTAGCAAACCAACACCAGGACATCCATGAACACCACCAAACTTGACACAACAATTCAATATTCATCTTTGACACCTAAACAACATCATAGGGAGACTCACATGACACCATGACACCCTTTTCCATCAATGGGGTTGACATCAATGACAACACAAACCCACAATGGCCAACAATCTCCCCTTTGTCATTGATGGCAACCATCATTCAGAAACATTGATGGCAACCAATAAGACAATCACACATATGACCTTATTTTCATGTTTTTGATGCCTATCTCCCCATTTTTCATCTATGAAAAAGGCTATACTAACTCCTAAACATGAAAAATGATAACACAAGACTAGAAGAAATGAAAAAATGCAAGAGTTGACTTACACAAGAAGCTCCCCACAGGGACCGTATTCTCTCTTCTCTAATTCTCGTAGTCACAAAATCACGCACTCACTACTATTATTTCACCACCAATTATGTTGTTTTATATATAGATCTCGCATAAGGAAAGTGTTTACTAATTACCCATCTTGTATTTTGGTTATCAGTCTTGTTGGTCTTTGTTGTTATTTGTCTTACACATTCGTCACTCACTTGCACAATTCAGATCAGGTTTTAGGGGCTCCTATATATTATGGTTCACTCATTTTTCATCTCTTGTTTTTGACTAGGGTGCCTAGATAGGGATTAGTGTGCCCTGGGTGCCACTGGTCTTGATTTCTAACTCGCCCTAGTTCCCGTCACTTGGTTTTAATTTAGACATTCGAGGTTAGTCTTTACGGTTTTCCCTCCCATCTCCCTAGGTACTAGTCAGCATGTCGGGTCATTAGTGTCGAAATTTGAACAAGAGATCCCTATATAAGCACAACATACATACTACCTTAAGGGAGAACTATTTCTACTAAGGGCTAGATATCTACATAGAGCAAGGGACTACATTTTACCACTATTTTGCATCACACACTTTGCATAGGAAGGGGTGTATTCATTTTATTCCAACCACCATTTTACATTTTTTCTAGCTATTTCCCACTACATTGGTGTCATTGGCACTAGGAAGCCTAGTCACATTATTTCATAGATAATCACATAAAACTAAATTAGGTCCGAGATTTAGTGCGGTGCTCGATCATAAGTCCATCCATTTGGCAGCTTGATGAAAATATGACCCATTCATTTGCATCTTTCTTTTTAATAATTTGATGTTTTGTATGGGTTTTGCAGTGATTCTTCATTGTAAGTTGGCAAAGGTGACATCGATGCAAACCAAGTGCAAAACCTGCTCAACCAAAGGTGAAGTATTGGGAAGACCTAGTGACCATATTAGGATAAGGTTCCAAGCTATTTCACGGACCAAAGTGCCTAGATTCCACTGCAGCACCTCGGTGCCCTTGTCCTTCCCCGCATGCCCTAGTCTAGCTAGATATGCCTTCGTTGATACTTTTTGAGGTTCATTACGAAACTATATTCTTCCATTTCATCACTCTGTCTAGTCCCATATCACTACGAGGTAAGTCTAAATCAAGTAAGTACCTTTCCTTCCATTTCATTTCATTTAATCTATTTAAATAAATTAATTAGCATTTATATTTCAGTATATTCCATTTATTATACTGATGTAATATTTAGATTCATAATAAAATTCCAATTTTATAGAATTGGATTCCTTTAGCAGCATATGAAGATTCTTTGGACTTGATATGAGCTCCAACAAGTTCTCCCTGAACATGATGCTCCTTTTAGGCATCGGTATTGTCATACACACTTTCTAGACCATATTGTATGCTCAAATCACCAATTCTAGTTTGATGCCTATCAAAATCTTATTCAGCACTATTTTCCTTACTCCTCATCTTCAGTGCAACTCTGAAAAACTTCTCAAGGCCATGAAATCAATCCAAATATATAATACAACCACCACTTTCTCCCTCTGGGTTTGTAGTATCATATACTAGCCATAAATGCAAAAATAAGAACTCATACCATGTATTCATGCCTTAAGGATATATCAAACATTTCATCATGGTCCTAAAACGCCTTTCAAGTGTTTCTTACCCTTATTTTATGATGTTACAACTTTCTAGTGTCATACACCAATATACCTCGAGGTAAACTTGTAAATCAACAACATCACTATTTTTCTTACCTCTTGTCATCTTATTTACATAATTTTGGATCCAAAACTACTCCCCTACTTCTGAGACACTTTTCAAATCTATATACACCACTTTCTTACTTAAAATAACTAATCAAGCATTGTACTCTCTTCAATTGGGCTCAAGAACACATTTAATACATGTAGCACACTAGTTTCACTCTTTAAGATAATCCCAATGTATAAGTTCATTCTCCAAACCATTTTACCTTCATACATGTGGAAAAAAAAATTTCTACCTATAGCTCATCATCAAATTCTTCCGTAGAACTTTCTCAACCTTGACTCGACTCTTAAGTCATAATGAACTCACACTTAAGCTATGATAACCATTTGAGATCATGATAGGTACAATACACTTGTAGCTTACCCCGATGGTCTCCAAAAGTCATGTAGCTATATCCTATGTCCCCACAAAGACGCATTCTCGCCTTGAATCTATTTTTTACATACCTCTGTACTTTGAAGCTTGATTTCACAGGTTCACCGTAGCAACTTTGATTCATACTCTACCTCCTACACCTAAGTTTTTAGTCCTTTCCATTTTAAATTCATTAATATGATGCACCTTAGACCTACTTCGACTTGTAAATCAACATTTTTCTCTCATGCCCTTGATGCTTTACCTTTTAAACATTGTACCTATCATGTATATTATCATTTTCTAACCTTTAGAGCCTGATTTATCCATTCAAGAGCACTCACTTAACCTCAACTTGCAAAGACTTCATAATAACCTTGTCAACATTGACAATCAACAGGAGAAAGTGATAATTTATCGTTTTTCATACACATCTTAATGCATTTTCCACTTTTCATTCATTACACTTGTAGGTCACTTTCGACACACACTTGAACTAACTTCATACTAATGGAAGACCTCAAATGACCTTGAGACTCATGTTTTGCATTCCACATACTCTACTCAGCTTCCTCAAGCCCATACAAACCATCTTGATTCACCTTGACCATAGAAATTTTCTTGCACTATGCCTTCTAGTCCTTGTGAGAGTTAAGGACACTCCTTTCAACATAGATCAATTAGGCCTTGTCCTTTACCACATACAATTTTTATCCTCAATATGTTTAAATAGTTATCTTCATTGTTTAATGCATTTAGACTCATCTGAAAACTTTATTGAAACTTGAGAAAACATCAAGGACACTTAATTTTTAGTTAAGGACACCACAATATCTCAAAATTACCACCTATAGGTTACCCCAAGTCATAAATCCATAACATATTGTGTACAGTATAATTCTAAAAAGGTATTTGTATCTTCTTACATATATGTCACTGTAGATGCGTACTTATGTGGTCTAAGACAATCTATCCTTCACTATAGTTTTTATGTCATCCTTTAGGTCTTCAATCTCATTGAAGAAAGATCACAACATACCTTCACCTTTTTCTCCTCATATTTATATTTGAAACAAACCAAAAATTCATTCAAAAACACTTGCAACTCTTCTACCATGTCTTAATCATGATTGTAACATCAATTGATAGATAAACTAGCTTGGAACATGTTTAGAAGCAACACATAAAACTCAAATAGGGTTTTGACTTCAAACCCTTATAAACATCTTGTTACAAATAGTAGGGAGACCTTCTCGACGACTGTTAACTCTTATTGAGAAGGTGTCATACAATGGAATACCATGTAACTCACTTTCTTGATTGATCAATCTGAAGCACTCTTAGATACCTATACTTCTTCTTTAGCAACATAGATCAGTGTGTAGATCACTAGCACAACATATAAACTACTAACTAAACTATACCTCCTTAGATTTGTGAACACAAGGCACCTTTGACTGAGCTTATGATCCATCTTCAAGATGAATCTTGTCATAATTAATTTCTTAACTACCTTCATGATCAGTGTTGGAAACACCTTGAGTTCCCCTTTTATTTTTCACTAAAGAACCAGGGAGCTTCATACCATATACACCTTTGTGTTCTCCATTCAGGATTTAAGGCTTTCTTGAAGACTTCATTTACTACTCATGAAGTGGAAGGTAGCAACTAACACACCATCCTTGCATGAACTCAAAATACTGACATAGACATAAGTGTTGTGACACAAACCTTCATAGAGTTAATTCATACTCATGAAAAACACAAATCCTTTGACTATTTATAGAGAACATCAAGACACAGACTCAAAATTTCTGGGCTTATTATAACATTGAAGATTCACTTTGAGACATAAAAAACACAATGTTATTCAAGAGCATTAATACTCATATCTGATTGGGCTAGACACGAGTAAGACTCACCTTTTCAAGTTCATACAACCTTCTTCGATTCATGATATGCATAAGCATAGACTACCAAAATAGATCTCAAGAACTCAAACTTATAATTACATACCTCAAACCCTTATAGACATAACCATGATGTTCTTTGATAAAGCTCCTCAAATATTTGACTCAAAATTTTATGACTCAAACACCTCAAACACTTTTGGAGACATGAGAACACCTTTATACACAAGTATACATCATAACAATGCTACATCACAGACTACTTAACTAAATGAGGACAAGGACCTTGACAAGCAACTTTGGAGAAACACCCAAATAACACATACAAACTCATACACCTAACAAGTGTAAGAACTCAAAGAATCATGGAGATGTTACTTCAACTACCTTATCACTCTATAGGTATCCCATAGACCTAATTTATTTAACTCATATTACATAGGAGTTTTAAAGGCATTCAAACACATATGATCTTCTTCAACAAGTGCAAACATACTCCCTTGACTTGATTTGGGCTTAAGAACCTTGTTTACTAACTTAATAGCATTGGAAAATCCCTTGATAGGCTTCACACACTATATGGCAGGTTGAGAATCGGTCTTCTTGACCTCCTTGATTTGAGTAACCTCAAATCATGTTCTTTAGATCAGACCTTGCAATAAACCTCTTCTTGTTTTATAAAAAATTTGTTATATGACCTGATTGTTGACAATTGAAGCAAACAACACTTTTCTTTCTTCTTGTCTCAAACATACTAAGATTCCAACCATAATCTTTGGCCCAATAACCACACTCACAACATGAAAATAATTCACCCTTGAAGACACCTACCTCATTCCTTAGAGACCTCCTTTTGCAATCTCTAGCTCTATGACCAAAATCATGACAAACAAAGCAATATCCATTAAATGAAGAACCATACCTCATAGCATTAGGTTGTCTAATTGAGTTATACCTTCTCAAATCAGTCTTCTTGGTCACCATTACATCTGATTTGGAACTTTTACCACATTCATCATCCCTCTTATCATGATTTCCTCCATTTCCTATGCTTTTTTGTAATATATGGCTCTTTGATCCTCTAAGATCCCATCAAGATCTTTGGAGCTATTCTCAATATTCTCATACATCCTCAACCTACTAGATGCACTCTCCAAATATGATTCTAGGCCTTTCAAACTTTCCTAATACCTACAACAAGTAACCTCTTTCTCCTTTAGGGCTTTGAACACACTTTTAACCTGTGATTCCAAACTCTTGATAGCAAGATCATGATATTTCTCCATTTCACTCATTGTCTCTTGTAATCCAAAAACCAAAGACTTGGAAATCTCATACTTTCTCCTCCAAAGATCAGCTGACTTACCCATTTTTGCTTCTAGGATTTCCTTCAAGTGATTAGACTTGCTTCTCAATGACCTACTCTGATACCAATTTTTGCTAGAAAAATGAACTAAGAGGGGTTGAATCAATTCTTTAAACCTTTAACACAATTTCATATTATCATACATGTACTGTTAATATTTATCCATCCATCAATGTGTGATTAACAACATGAAATAATTGAGCCTAAATTTTGATGGGGTAATGTAGGAGCGATGGAGTGCCACATTAGCAAAAATGTGAATTATGTGAAAATCATGAAAATAGTGAAATCTATGAAAATACGAAAAGGAAAAAGCTTGTTTTTTCAAAAATAACAAAGGTCGTGGTGGGAGATGGGTTTCCCGCATTAGGTGCTTCGAGGTCCTCACTGGTGCAAACAAGATCCCAGTGGGAAATGGCTGGTGAGGTGGCACCCATGGACCTACCCATAAACTTGAAGTGGAAAAGGTTGTGCTTGAATTGATAGAACAATTTGGAACTTTTTTGGTTATCAAAACCCTAGTTTCTTTGTTTGGGGAGTCGATTTAGAAAACATTGTGGCGGAAAAAAATTCGATGCAGCCGAAATTTGATGTTGTTGAGGCAATACAAGATGTCCCTTTCAATCCAACCTTAGTTGGGCCTCGATAGGTTAAAGAGCTCAAATATTCAAGGTTGGCGAAGTCGATTTCAAAGTCATTGCAAAAAGTGTACATCTCTCAAAGGCCTCCTCCTCCTAAGCCTCGATTTCTCTAATTCGCATGTGAAAAGGGCAATTTTTTGTAATTTTGTAGGCACCTGTTTCTCTCATAGGATGATTTCAAACTGGGTCACGTGCTTTTGGGGCTCAAATGCTAAACCAAAATTCAGTTTCCTTGCCAACGGATTTTTCCAGGTATGTTTCCCCTCCCCTGATTTGTTGAATTTGGTGCTTAAAGAAGGACCCTGGTTCATGAACTCTTCCAGCCTATACTTTCATCCTTGGTCACCAAATTTCGACCCCTAGAAGGAAAAAATTTCCAAGGCCCCACTTTGGTTAAGCATTCATGATTTGCCTTTGGATCTCCACAAATGGTCTATTCTGAAGCCAATTGCGAACTCCTGGGGACCCTCATGCCCATCTATAATCCTGCCCTAAATTTCTAGCGTAAAATCTTGGTGCGTCTCTATGTGGCAATGGACCTGACTACCCCTTTGCCATCATCTTTGACTCTCCAAACAAATTCCGCCCCAAGTGCTTTACCATTGAGTATGAGGGTCTAAATGCAAAGTGTTTTTATTGCGGGTAGTTGGGTCATCTGAGTAAGGCCTACTCTTTAAAACTGGCCAAGGATTCCAAGGAGTTGGATTCTCATAAGGTTGGCTCTATGATGAAAGGGTTGGAGGAGAATGAAATGGCATCACCCTTGGTGGGTGATATTTCACCTCTTTCTCTTTTAAAATAAACTGAAGAAATGCATAAAAACTCTGGGAAATTGATTTCCCTTATTAAGGAAGGTTTCGATCAAGGGCAAGTGGCTTCCCCAACTCACTTCAATCTTGCTCTCTGGATAAAGTCGAGACATAAGCTTCAGTCCCTTTTAGGTGGTGGCATCTTGGAGGAAGGATAATTTGAGACGGATCTGCTAGTACCGAATTTAGCTTCCTCAAAATTGGCTTCAGTTCAAGCAGGGTTGAAGGATGCTATATGCGGCTCAACCGAAAAAAAGGTAGAAAATCCAAACAAGAACTGGCACTGTTAGAAGTGGATGCTGGAAAAAAGTTTCCTGAAATTTTCCAAAGTTATGTCTGGGAAGGTGAATGTCCTTCCCTCTCCTAAATGATAATTCTCTCTTGGAATATCAGGGGTATCAACACCCCTGATAAAAACACTTGTTTAAGCGTTATCTCTTCTCCTCGGATGCAAGTGTGGTGTTGCTTCAGAAACAAAGATGGCCACTGTGGAAGCAGCTGCACTCTGGAAAAATTTAGTTAAGGGTTGGAATTTCTTCTTCTCCAATGCTACCAAGGCCTCAGGGGGCTTGGGATTCTGGTGGAAGGAATGTCAAGTTCAGGTTGATCTTATCCACCAAAATCATAGTTGGCAGTTGGGTCGAGTTTTCCTGAAACATTCTCATTCGATCTTTTACCTCTTTAATGTGTATGGAAAAAGAAAATTTTGGCAAGACATATCCAGGTATTTTCTCCCCTCAAAGATCAATTGTTTCTTCTTGGTGGTGATTTCAATGCTATCACCTCTGAGAAAGATAAAAAGGTGGTATTTCTAGAAATCGGAAATCCCAGGCTAATTTTTGTTCCTTTATCTTTGACAACTCTCTTTTAGATATCGAGCCCAAGAAAGGTTGGTTCACCTGGAGCAATCGTAGGAAGGGCTTCAGCAATGTTTTTGAAAGGATTGAAAGGTTCTTAGTCGGCCCTAAGTGGTCTCTGAATAATGTTGTTTTAGAATGCTCGATTCTACCTTGGTCCGCTCTTATCACTTCCTGGTTTCCCTATCACCAATATCAACTTTACCCCTCACAAATCCCTTATATGGCTAAGGGATTCCTCTTTGAAAACAACATTTCACAATGGTGGAACTCCTATCAGGTTGAAGGTTCAAAGATGTTGGTGCTTGCACAAAAACTAAAACTTCTTAAAAGGGATCTTAGGTCTTGGAACAAATCTTGTTTTAAGAATATCTTCCAAGAAAAGGCTAGAGTGGAAGCCAAGTTGAAAGCTCTGAATGAGTTAATTTTTGTCTTTGGCATGGGGGAGGTAGAGTTTCTTCAGAGAAGTCTTTACTAGCTGAACTTGGTGAATTGGTTCTGCGTGAGGAGGTCTTCTAGAAACAAAAATCACAGAATTTATGGCTCAAAGATGGGGACAAGAACATAAAGTTTTTTCATTCATTTGTAAAAGCAAGGCAGATCTTGTCTTTCATCTCTCGAGATAAAGAGTCATGATGGTATTGTCCTCTCTGATCAAAAATAGATTTCTGATGAAGGGGTCTAGTTCTTTACTTCCCTCCTTCAAGGTGACATCGCATCCTTTGATTCAAAGCAATCCTCTTTCCTTGACAATATCCCGATGTTGGTCACTAATGCTCAAAATGTGGCCCTTCTTAAGCCCTTCACTATGAGTGAAGTGGAGAAATTGGTTTTCTCTATGGCCAAGAATAAATCTCTGGGTCCGGATGGTTTTCAAGCTGATTTCTTTCAGAAATTTTGGAACATCATTGGCTATGATGTTTGGGTGGCTGTGGAAGAATCTCGCAGATCCTGTTCAGTGCTTAAATCACTAAATTATGCCTCCATAAGTCTTCCTTGAAGATCCCTAAACCCTCTTCATTCGCGGACTTCAGGTCAGTTTCTTTGTGTAATAATTCCTACAAAATCATCTCGAAAGCCATTGCTTCTAGAATCAAATGGCTGCTGGAACCTATGGTCTCTCCGGAGCATTATGGTTTCTTCCCAGGGAGGTCAATTTTTTATGGTATTTTTCTCTCTCATGAACTCATTCATTCTCTCTCCTGCAATAAATCCCCAGGTATGTTACTAAAATTGGATATTAGCAAGGCCTTTGATAAGATCAACTAGTGTTTTCTAATCAAAATCCTTAGAAATTTTGGTTTTTTGGTTCATTTTGTAATTGGGTGTTTAGTTGCATTGTTGGGCCTTCTTTCTCCATGTTAATTAATGGTAATGTTGAAGGTTTCTTTGAAGGTAATCGGGGTATAAGACAGATGACCCTCTCTCCTCCTTTCTTTACATTTTAGTGGCTAACTCGTTGAGTAGGGCCATTAGCAATAAAGTTTGGGAAGGAAAACTACAGGGATTAAGAATTACAGAGGGGTGGATCCTATTTCTCACCAGCAATTTGTGGATGACACTTTCTTGTTTGGTAAAGCCAGCATTCAGGAGGCCAGAGAACTGAAGGGGTTTCTCGATGCTTATGCGGTTGCTACTGGACAAGAGGTCAGCCATGTCAAATCCTTCATCTTCTTTTTTAATGTCCCCCCTTCTCTGGAAGCTAGAATTCTTGGCATCTTCAGGTTCCAAAAAGGCTCCCTTCTGGTCAAATATCTTGGTGTGCCTTTGTTTGGTGGCTCGGGTCGACCTTGATGTGGAACGATCTCCTCTCTTCGGTTAATTTGAAACTCAACTCCTGGAAAGGAAAATGGCTATCACTAGCTGGGAGACTGGTCCTCATCAAATTTGTTCTCAATGCCTCCCCCTTATACATGCTTTCCATACTGAAAATCCCCAAAAGTGTTCTATCAAAGCTTATCAGGATTATGCGAAAGTTCCTATGGCAAGGTCCCTCTATGGAAAGGAAAATCCCATTGATCAGCTGGGAAACTTTTTCCAAACCCAAAGATCTAGGTGGGGCTGGCATTCTCAACTTGGGTATCACTAAACCTCGTTGTCTTTGACAACCAAGTGCTGGAAAAAAATATTTGGGGGCCCATCTTCTAGAATCAATTCTCTACATTTATAATCCCCCTCATGGTTCTCATATATGGAACTTCTTAGTTGAATGTTAGGAGCTCTTTTTATTCAATGCAGCCTAGAGAATCGAAAAGGTGACAGGGTGTTATTCTGGGACGATCCTTGGAATGGCTTTCCGTGCTTAAGGAAAATCCCGAGTTTTGGGGAAATTAAGAGGCTCTTAGTTGAAGAATGGGGACCATATGTTTCCAACTATGGGTTGATTCTAAAAAATTTCTTGCACTATTGGAATGGAAAAGTATTGATCACCTAAATCTCTCTTTGGAAACTAAGGATAGTTTTCACTCGGCTCTGTAAGAACAACAGATTGTGCTTTCCGGGGTAATGATGAAATTTTCTGGACTATGGCCTCTTCTAGGAAATAATCCCCATGTTGTGGCTATAAATTATTGCATGCTAAGCAGGAATCGAGGCTCTAATCTGGAAGGCATGTTGGTCCCCCTCATGTCCCCCTAAAGCTAGCCTTTTCACTTGGATGGCTTTCAAAGGAAAAATTCTCACTCAAGAAAGGAGGAAGAGATTTGGTTTTCATGGTCCCTCAATGTGCTTTCTATGTGAGAAGCATGAGGAAGATCATGATCATCTTCTAGCTTCATTTCCCATTCACAGCTAAATGTTGGAGTTGGTTGTGTGTCAGGCTCAATCTCCCATGGGTCCAGCCCTCTACACTCCCGGCAGCCATTTTGGCTTGGCTTGTAAACCTCCACTCTGGTGCTCTCTCCTTGATTTGGTTGTGTGGTATCATGCTACTTATCTAGAAAATTTGGTCGGAGCGTGACAAAAAAATATTTAGGGAGGAGTAGAACTCGATGGACAGTGCCATTCTTAGGTTGGAAGGGGTTATCTCTGAAGCGGTCTCTGCTAATTGGTCCCACTGTCATCACTTCTCCAACATTGACAGGGAAATTGAGCAACGTTGGCCTAGAATCATTAAGCTTGGAGTAGGTGCTTAGCACCCTTTAATCTCCTCAACCTCACTCCATTGGTTAGCCCGTTGGCACCCCCACCCCGGGTTTCCTCAAGCTAAATTTTGATGGAGCGGCCAGAGGTAACCCAGGCATCTCTCGGCATTGGATGCATTATAAGAAATGAAAAGGGATTATTGGTCGGTGCCGCCTCCTACAAGCTCAGGGATGGCACTTGTAATTTGATTGAACTACAAGCTCTGAGCAAAGGTCTAGATCTAGTGGCCTCCTTAAAGATAGAAAATCTAGAAATCGAAGGGGATTCACTAGTAATTGTGAATGCCATAATTAAAAAGAAAGCTTTGTCTTGGAAACTAGACCTAGGAGTTAAAAAGGTCCTTTGGCAACTCAGAATTTCAGTGCCTGGAACATTAAGCACGTGTTTCGGGAAAGTAATAATTGTATGGAAAAGTTGGTGAATGTAGGGATCGAGCAAGCACAATAGGAGATAGTGGCATTCAATTCCAAAGCATGGGAAGGATTGGGGATATTGGTCTTGCACGAGGCGGATTTCAGAGCACACATCATCTAATGATACATTTTCATGATGTGAATGGTCTATAAAATGCTTTGGACAAGGGCTTTTCCTTTTTTTTTCCTCCTTTTGCTAGCTATGGTTGTCCCTCATCTACCACGAATCACCTTAGGTTGTGATCTATGTGAAATGGTGTTTTTTTCCAGGATAACAGACAACCGGCTGAAAATAATTTTTCGTCTCTCATGTGTCAAAGAGTTGGATGCCATCAAAGGATTCCTAGGTGAAGACTATCTATCTACTGTTGGTTGGCCACACATCAATAGTGGCATTGCCTCTGTATTCATTGAGAACCTGCTGATAATTCGTCCCTCTAAAGTGGATGTTGTGAATCTATCTTTGACCGGCTTCAACCAAAGATATTATGGTAACTCAAGGCTTCCGAAGTGGTAAATTGTTATCTGCTATTCTTGGTTGTGTATGAGTCTTTACCAATAAAACTAAGGGTGGTTATGGGTGTCTTCAGTGAACTCAAAAATGGTTCAAAGATTCTCCTAGCCTTCACTAAGCAGATGGTGCTTTATGCCCGTGACTGACCGTGCACAACCATGCCCACCTAGTGCTACCTAATCTAAAGACCCTTTGTGCTCCATTGGACCCTATCCCGCCTTGGTGGACTGAGCATGGGTTGTCTCGTGGCGGGGCCTATGATTTTATCTTGATGAACTAGGTGAATTCTAAAGTAAAAGTTGAAATAGAAGATGATACCAGCCTTGGTCGGGTGTCTCAGGTTGCTAGTGTTGTTGTCACCTTGGGGACTGGAGAGTAATCCCTCTCTTGCCTAGTACTATAGTTATAGTATATCTCAGATAATGTTGGCCTATGTTCGTGTATATCTAGTTATTTTTCTCTTATGATTTTGTTATTTTTCTTTGAAATCTTGAGGTCGAGCCTCTGTTTATGTAAATAGGGAACAGGTCCCTTCAACCCGCTTTATCTATCAAAAACAACATGAAATAGTTAACCACATAATCACAACCAAGAGAGCATACACATGAACAAAATATATAAGTGGGAAACCCTCATGGGAAATAAAACCCACCGAAACTCTACTTATATTACACAAAGTAAATATATTTAGTGAAACACCAACTTCACAAGGAGCACCAACCCCTGATTTATTAGAGCACCAACCCCTAATTTAGTGAATCACCCACTCCACAAGGAGGATAAAAACCCCTATGATTATTAAGAACAAACTTATCCTCCTAAATATGTTTGATCTTTATTTTTCTCGCATCACAAACTGATGTAGATCACATATTCAGCTCACAAACCCTAGCTCATACCCTAGGTCTTCAAACTTGCTCTTTCTTCTTCTTTCTCAACTTCTCTTGGCTCTAAACCCTTTCTCTCATGTCTTCAATCAGTATTAAACCTATCATGATATTCCTCAGCCTTAAAATCATCCACACATACCTACAAATCACTCTCCTCTAGGTCACACTTTTCCCTCCAAGAGCACTAGTTCAAAAATGAACTAAAACACTAGCTTTATAGCCTTCTCTTCCTTTCAAAATCACCATAGGTCGGTCTTAAACCTCTTTCATGACCAATGAATCTTAAAAACATCCAAAAACATCATTAAAATGGTCACATATGACCCATATAGGTTGGCCTAACCAAAAACACTTTTTCATGCACTAACAATCCTCAAAACCTTGCCATTGGAATGCCAAAAATACCCTCATGCCAAAACTATTTTTATTCAAGCTCTAAATCTCACCACACATGAGTAATTATTTAAACATCATCCATGGTTTCAATTATCATGAACCAATCAGATCATTTCGTTTAATGGGCTCATTGTCTGATTGCCTTCACAAAACACTTGTTTCCAACACAACACCTTCCCTTCACCCTTTGGATTCAATATCATCAAATAACACCTCAAATATGGCATGTTACCACTTTATTTAAATTATAGAACCTTTATAACACTTCTAAATAATTTATAGCTCATGAAACATCCACTGGTTCAAACTACATCAACTTTTGCCTTCACCAAATCAAAGGCTACCAAAAAGAGGTTTTCAAAATTCAATTGGTTAGCACCCTTCCTGACACTTTAAATACCTAAAAATGATTCATTATATGTGAAATTCATCCCTATTCATATTCCATGTGATGTAAAGCATCACCCAATCGATCTCATGCTCCAACAAACTCAATATTTCAACAAAACCAGTTCTGTCTTGGATAGACAAAAATATTCTTGTCCACAAACTAACATGGAAACCATATAAAAACTCATCATCATAATACAAACCTTATATCACTGGAAATATATTTTAATTATCTTTCCAACACAATTTTAATCACCTCCTAAATCCTCTTATAGCTCCCGAATGTCAATTTTACTCAGTAGGCTACTTGAACTCGTCCTTTGACCAGTCAACACAAATAGGGCACACTTTGCACTTTTTCACCATCACCATAACCTAAAACCTTCATGTACAACTATATAAAATCTAGATATATCATAAATTATAATTTAGACTTTACCTTCTTTGGACAACTTTTCCACAAACTGTAATTCTTCAAAAATAAGCCTTTTTAGGTGGGACCCACATACTTTGCACATGCTCTAATCCACATTTCTAGAAATATGGGAAAGTCGTATACACCATAAAATCATTAATTTTTCATAACCAAAAATCAGGGCTGATATACTCACTTTTCTACAAGTTGCTCCTAGCTAGGGTTTCAAACCACTTTATCTTCTTAACAATCGTTCATAAAAATGTGATGATAAAACCACCTCATTATTTTTTAAAAATATTAATAACTAACCTTATAATATATGTCAAATATATGACATATCCATGCAAATCCTACAGCTCACAACGAGCATCAGAAGGTCCAACTTTGCTTGAAAAACACATTGTAACTTACCCGGTTTCACCAAAACTTGTATATCTTCAAATTTATTCAGCACTTTGACCTAAAACTTGGCATGAAGCACCATGAAAACCTTATATAAATTTTAATTCTCACCATCTATCTCAAATATTTTTCAAACTCTTCATCCGTAGTGACTTACTGTGCTTTAAACAACATGTTTCTCATTATTTACTTTCCAATGATCTCATAGAAGTATCAAACCATTGAATATTTTCATGAAACTCACCATACACGTCAAGTACATTGCCACCATGTTATAACCATGATCTAATATGACTTATCTGGTCCAAATCTCATACCTCTACCTCATTCTTCTTGCTTTGGGGGGGCTAGAAATAAGCCCTAATGCCTGACTCAACCATGGCATGCCATGACCTAACCATATTGACCTTGTGAAGACTCAAGGACACATATAATACACCTCATAGACCATGAATTACCTCATAAAAACCTCCAACCAACTCAATAGAGCTCTAACCATGACTCTACCTAGTAAACCAAACATTGGGACCTCGTATAACACAACCAAACTTGACACAACCATTCAATATTCATCTTTGACACATGAACAACATCATAAGGAGACTCACATAACACCATGACACCATTTTCCATCAATGGGGTTGAAATCAATGAAAACACAAACCCACAATGGCCAACAAAAATTTACTAAAATTAAGGGCATTCTTGATTTACTACTTGATGAGTGGGCAAGAGGGTGCTATAACTTTGATCCATATTAGTGGGTTAAAGAAACTAGCCTTGGTATTTACTTGTTTACATGAGGAGAATTAACCCTTACCTAGTATTTTTAAAATGAATGATCTAGAGGAAGAAGACATTTGGAAAATGTTTTTAATAGATCAAGAAGCGAGATAAGGTACGGAAGGAGGTGTAGTCCTTGTGTTTCCTAATAGCATTAAGTATTACTCATCTTTTATATTTTAATTCAGTTTCTCCAACAACATATTGGAATATGATTCATTCATCAATGGTCTTCATGTGGGCAAGAAAGAATGATATCAATAAATTGTAAGCCTTTGGAGATAGTGAGCTGATTGTGAATCAAATTAGAGGATCAAATGCAATGAAGAATGACTTTCTCAAGGATTACAAACACAAAATATAGGATCTTCTATAATATTTTGAATCTTTCAATATATATGCCATTCGAGTAAAGAGAATGAATTTGTTGATAGATTGGCTGCAATTGGGGAAAAGTTTGATGTTGTTGAGAATGTTAAGAGAGACAAAGTGTAACCACATATCAAGGTGATAGTGAGACCTGTTATACCATAAAATGACACAAATTTGTAGGTATTTGAAA
The DNA here is from genome assembly GCA_018340775.1 of Taxus wallichiana var. yunnanensis. Classification (NCBI taxonomy): domain Eukaryota; kingdom Viridiplantae; phylum Streptophyta; class Pinopsida; order Cupressales; family Taxaceae; genus Taxus; species Taxus wallichiana. The sequence goes on along the minus strand of CM031235.1, from coordinate 320,101,011 downwards.
ATGATAAAAAAATTTTCAATTTTATTCAAGAAGATGTTGTTGTTTCTTCAAGAAATCAAGATAAGTTGGAAAAGTAACATGGGGATGAAGTTGTTCAAATTAGATAAAATAAGTTGCCTAAGGGCCTAGTGACCTTGGAGTCCATTTTCAACCCCAATGACCAGTTTAGAAAAGAAAAGGCAAACATAACGGTCAAGGGTGAAGATTTAGAACCCATCTCAGTTTGTGAAGGAAAATTTCTATAAATTGGCAAGGTAAGCACTCCATAAGAAAAACATTCTTTTGTAGAACTTTGCCAAGAATTTTCTAATATTTTTACATGGAGCTATGAATACCTTAGAGGTTTTGATCCTAGTTTAGCTTATCACACCATTGATTTGGATTCAACTGCCAATCTTATCAAACATAAACAAAGGCATATTAATCCACATATTAAACCCTTGATGAAGAATTAATTGAACAAGTTAATTGAGGAAAGCATCATATTTTTCTTCAAACATTCATCTTGGGTTGTCAATCTTATTCCAAAGGCGGAAAAAGAATGGATAAAGCATACTATGTGTTTATTTTAGAGATTTGAATAAGGAATCCTTGAAGGACCATTACCCACTGACTTCAATGGAATAAATATTGCAAATGGTAGTAGGTTCAGAAAGGTTTTCCTTCTATATGGTTACTTCGTCTACAATCAGATCATGGTAAAGGAGGAAGATCAATTCGATAATGTATTTACTACGGAATGGGGGACCTATGCCTATAGGAAAATTCCATTTGGCTTATCTAATGCAAGGGAAACCTTCCTAAGATCCATGGATATGTCATTCAAGGGCTAATCAAAAAAAAAAAAAAATTGGCCTATCTCGATGATATCACAGTGTTTTCTAATAATGCAGTTGACCATCTACTCCATCTTAGGCAAGTATTTGAAAGGTGTAGGTAGTTTGGAGTTTCTCTCAACCCAAAGAAATGCATCTTCCTAGCTCATGAAGGTAAACTTCTTGGCCATATTATCTCTAAAGAAGGATTAACTATTGATCCGGAAAGAGTTAATGTCATTCTTGCATTGTCATTTCCTAGTCATAAGAAGGCACTCAAAATATTCTTTGGGAGAATTAACTTTGTCAAGTGGTTTGTTCCAAACTTTCCCAACCTTTTCAAGCCATTGACATTGATTCTAAAGAAGAGTATGGCCTTCAAATGGACCACTAAAGGAAAAATCATCTTTGAATCCATAAATAAAAAAATAGCATAGGCCCTAAATCTCATTAACCCAAACTATACAAAGGATTTCATCTTGTATGCTTTTGGTGGAATCTCGAAACAATATCTGTCATACTTGTGCAATTGAACGAAGAAGACTTAGAACATCTTGTTGCATTTTTCAGCCAAGGTCTAGAAGATTATGAGGTGAGGTATTCATTTATTTTAAAACATGTATTGGTTGTTATAATAATTTTAAATAAATTCAGGTATTTTATATCCAACAACAAGATCCATGTATTAGTTTCACATGTTGGTGTGAAAGACTTCCTCTTGAACATAGATCTAAATGAGAAGAGAGCTGGTTGGATAAACAAGATGATGTAATATGATGTATATATCAAATTGGATAAGCTTGTTAGAGGTAAAGGACTCATGTGAAAAATTTGTTTCAGACCAACATAGTGATGAAGAAGCAATCCTTGTACTTCAACAAGACTAAGGGAAACCAGCCAATACCTTACCCATCCCTTGTTGGGATCATGATGTGGTCAACTTCCTCCAAATAGGACAAAGGCCCCCAAGGTTTGAATAAAACCAAACCGAGGTATTTCATACTTCATTCCATTCCATTTTTTCTTATTAATGGCATCCTATTCAAGAAATATGTGAATGGTGTTCTCTTGAGATGCATCAAAACATATCAAATAGAGAAAATGTATGATTTTCATGATGGAGAATTGTTAGGTCATTTTCCTTCAAGGAAAACATCTCTCGTGATCGTGAAATTTAGTTATTATTAACATAACATTTTCAAGTGATTGTCATTCATGGGTAAAGAGATGCAAAAATGTGTATTCTTCACAGAAAAGAAAGGTTAGCAACCCTTCCACTCCACCCCATCTCTGTAAATTAGCCATTCATGTAGTGGGGATTGGATTTCATTAGAGTGATCAACCCACATTCAAGCTTGGGTCACAAGTAGATCCTCACAGCCACCGACTACTTCATTAAATGAATAGAGGCGGTTGCAACAAGGAGTAAAATGAGGCTAGCATTATGGACTTCTACGAAGGTATTGTGACTAGATTTTATGTTTCTTCCATAATCATTTCGATATTCTTTAGCTTTTCTCGAAAAAATATATCTTATTGAGATGTGGAGAATGAAATATACTAGAGCACCTCTTCAAACTATTACCCTTGAGTTAATGGTCAAGTTTAATCCACAAACAAGGATATTTTGAGGATCATAAGGAGGACCTAGGATGATAATCAGTGAAAATGGCACACCAAACTGAAATCAGCCTTTTGGGCTGATATGATTACTCCCAAGAGATCAACTGATAGCTCCCCTTACAATTTTATTTTTGGTAAAGAAGCAAGGCTACCATTATCTCTTGAATTTTTAGCACTAGAACTCATCAAGCAGCTAGAATTGTTCAAATTTTAGACCATGGAACTCAAGCATGTAGATCTCATACAGCTAGAAGAGTTGAGAAACCAAGCTATGGAAGCAATGGAAAAGGATCAAGCTCTAATTAAGAAGATTTTTGAAAAGAAATCAAAATTTCGGAGTTTCCAAGAAGGAGATCTAGTCTTGAAGTGGGATGCAGACAGAGCCAAACTAGAAAGGGACTCGAAATTTGATGCAACATGGAGGGGGCCCTACATGATTTCAGGTTGCAAGTAAAACAATGCTTTCTAATCGTCAAAATTAGATGGAGAAGAACTTCAAATCCCGGTCAATGGGATTTATATAAAGCATTATTATTAAGGGAAAGACCTTCCTTTGTACATAGTAGTTTAGTTCCAATTCCTCCAAGTGATTTTCAGCACATCTTCTTATTGGTAGTAAAGTTTCAATTTCCCTAAGTGCTTTGCACAGTGTTTTTTTCTTTTGGATGGCATGGTTTCATTTTACAATGGTTCACGGAGGAATCCAAAGAAGATATGTTATAGTAGTTGTGGCGGAATTCCAAATTCAAGATAATTTTCCACTCTCATAATACTTAATTCAGATAATTCTTATGATGAGAATGATCAGTTCAAGCATGACATATCACTCCAGTCCATACAAAGACTTCGGGGTGATTCAGGGGTGAGAGTTGTAAGTTTTAGATCAGTTTTCAAATTTTTAGGATGAGTCACTAAATTGTTATTTTGATAACTTAAATTCTTGTTCTTATCCTAGGATGTTTTTGAGAACTTACATTCTTATCTTGGACATGGTAAAGTATAAACTGATCAAAAGTGGAAGAGTTCAATGTTTTAGGGAACAAATTTCCTCCTTTGCAAGCTCTTTAGTCCAACACTTAGCAAAAAATCAAAAAAATTTGGGATGTTGTATTGTTTTGCAGGGTAAATGAGGTTTTCTAGGAACACATGGAACAGCCAATGGGCCATGTGTTCTCTGCATAATTCTTCAGGCCGTAAAGTAAAATAAATGGACTTGAAATAGCCTATTGCAAAAATTTTAGCCATGAGTGGAATATTTTTTTAGGGCCTCAAGTTCTCCACAGGGTAATTCCGCCACATAACGAAAGGAAGGTAGTGTTGTGCAGTATTGCAAGTCTCAATGGAACATAAGGAATGGTTCCCACAGTTCATTGGTTCCCTACATTTGAATTCAAGCAGCATTAAAGGATTTTGGGTGATTTGGTAGTGTGATGTGGGGAGAGGAGGAGTCATGGGAAACAAGGAAGTAATTGGAATGGTTCCACCAAGGAATTGGTTCTTACACTAGTGTTTGGGCTAATGAATGAAGTGCAAGTAGAGTGTTGCAAGTAAATCAGCTCGACGAGCACAAACGACATCGTTCCATGGTTCCTCGGGTTCTTCGATCAACCGATACGGCCACACAAGGCACAAACATGAATATTACAGGACTCTAGGATCACGCAAAGATCCCCATGTTCCTCTTAAGCCCCAAAAATCTGCATGGCCATAACTTTGACCAGTGTGCTCCAAATTACAAAAATTAGTACCGTTGGAAAATTATCTTCATCCTCTACACCATGGAAACTAGAAATCTTAATTTAGGTGATGGTAGGTGGGTGAAAATGGAGAAATACATTCCAGTATTAAAATATACATCCCAAGGTAGCTCAACCACTCAAATTGATAAAGTATGGTGCCCATTCCTTCTCCCACAAACAATGTATCATGGGGAAATGGCCTTGCTAGGGTTCCCATACCTATTTTCATAAATTTAATGCATGTTGTTTGTATTTAAAGGGGTAAATCTGAGTTTCCTTCTCTATTTATCTCTCTCTCCCACCTTCTATATATTGTAAAAATCTCTCATTTGTGGAGGAGGATGCTCTAAATGTAGAGGATCTCTGTCAAAAAATTGTTCCTAAGAAACTGTGAGTTGTAGACCTCCATTTGAAATTGGCAATGTGTTCTTGTTCCTTCTTCTTCTCATGTAATGGTCTCATGCATACTTTGAAACCAACTTAACTCTATAAAGGAAAGGAATAGGAGAAGGCTTATAATCAAAAATGTGAAACCGAGCTAGCAAATTAAGGGAGTACTTAGGCTATGAAATCATAATTCCTGAGTCAGATTACAAAATTTGAATCCCAAGAAAGTAATGAAGAAATCCTAATTCATACATAGATAACTTGTTGGCCAAGTCATTCTTCACAAAATCAATGATACAGAAGAGTTTCCCGTGATCAAAAATTCATCAACATAAAAACGAGGATGAGTATGGATTCATCCTACCACAGAATGTAAACATTAGGGTCAGAGTGACACTAAGTGAACCCTGATGTAAGTAGAAAGGATTCCATATTGGCATACCAATCCCAAGGGGATTGTTTAAGGCCATAGAGAGACTTATTTAAATTGCCAATGAGGGAGGGATCATGGACATAACCCGGAGGTTTTCCCATGTATATCTCTTCCTCTAGGTCCCCATGAATCAAGGAACTCATAATTTCCATATGGTAGATTTCCCATCTATTCACTAGTAGCGATGACAAGGGTCATTCGAATGGAATTCATCTTAATAATCAAAGAAAATGTTTATGATTAATCAACCCTAGCCACCGAGAGAAACCCTTAGCTACAAGTCACGCTTTAAAATTTTTGAATTCTCCATCAGCACCATATTTTGTTTGGAACACCCACTTACACTCAATGATTTTTATTCCTTTCAAAAGAGGTTTGATATCCCAATTATCATTATTCATGGATGAGGACTACTCCTCATCCATGGCAGAATCCCACTCAAGAATCCCATAAGCCTCCCAAAAAGAATGAGGGTCAAAAGAAGAGGCAAAGGATTGAGGTCCAGTACTTTGAATGAGTTTGTCTCTCATTCGAAGGATCTCCCATCCACTCTCCAGAACTCTAAAAAGTTTTCCTGGCAAAAAAGGACCAGGAGGATCGTGGATTAGATTCGGTAGATTCTTCACTTTATTGAGAAGGGAAAAAATCATCGTCATCACTACTGCCGAATCAAGACTCTAAAGCATGAGGGTTGGGAGGATAAAGTGGAGGAGGAGAGGAACGTGCTCATAAACATCATCATCCAAAGAGTTGGAACTAAAATCAAAGAGCATAAAGAACTCAGAGGGTGGAGAAGTAGAAGTCAAAGATGACTCATCCAATTTCACACTTCTCTCGATATAAATCTCGTGAGTAGTAGGGTTCAACAATCGATATACCTTCATGCCATCCTTATGTTTATTTTTGGGAATAGGGGCCATATCATTGGATCTCGAAGACTCAAAATTGGTCAACAGCAGGCTTGTGTCAAAACCAAGCTTCAAAGGATGTCATCCCTCTTACGAACTTGTGTGGAAAATAGTTCTAAATGTAGTAAGCACAGTTCACCGCTTTAGTTTAATACTATGGATGAATATATTTTGAGTGAAACATACAAGTTGCCATCTCCTTAAATGTTCATTCTTTCTTTCCACAACTCCATTTTGCAAAGGGTTGTAAACAATGGTATGTTGCAAAGTAATCCCTTTAGAGGTACAAAAATATTCAAACCTATTTCTCACATACTCACGTACATTGTCAGTTCAAATAACCTTGATATACCTTTCAGCTTGTTTCTCACCAAGAACCTTGAAGTCCCGAAAGTGGTCGAAAAACTTCAGCCTTTAGTTTAAGAAAATACACTCAAGTATAATGCAAAATTTCATCAATTAAGGTTAGAATATAAAGAGATCTAGTAAATGAAGGAGATGGGAAATGGCCAAAAATGTCACTATGAACAAGATTTGAAAAACAAGTAGCTCTCCAAAATTTTCCTTTGTTAAACCTTTCTTCGGGGTGCTTCCTGAGGCCACAACCCTCACAAATACCTTTAGAAAATCTAACATGAGGTAACCCGTTGACCATTTCATTTTGGCTCAATTGTTCAAGGTAACGATGGTTATGATGGCCAAAACGCTCATGACATAACTTACTAAAACTCATCTCGATTAGTGAGCAAGGAAATGGGCATCAAATCAAAAGTAAAGTGGGATATCGTATACAACCATAAATGGTGATCTATCTTTCCCTCAGCCACAGTAGTGTCGGAGTGAAGCTCATGAATAATCATCAAGTTAGGAAAAAATTCCACTTGCATTACTTCACCAAGGTGAGTTATTTGGTAAATCACTAAGATATTGGTATAGATATGAGGAACACTTGACACTTGTTTAAACCTTCCATCGTTCATCTCTACCAATCCACTACCGTAAATCGACATCGCAGTGTCATCACCCAATGTGATTTGGGATATGCCACGTGATTTGATGTTGGAGAACTCAACATGAAAATAATACATGTGGTGCGAGGCACCAAAATTGATAATCCACATCAATGAAGGAGAACTTCTAGCTACAAGTTCCTTTCATTTCTTCTTCTTAGATTTATACTCTTTTATAGTGGAAGACTCGGCTTTCTGAGAATTTTGTTTAATAGATTCAGGAACACCTATGTTATTCTTCTCAAGTAAATGAGTTAGGTGATAAAAAACAAATCTCGTACATCGATGCTCTTCATGACCCATGTTCTTTCATTAGGAACACTTACACTTTTTCTTATTTTATATAGGCTCATAAGTCAAAGCGGTTGTGTTAGGTTTGGTTTGGGCTTTGTTGGTATTGGTTTCCTTCTTAGGTTGGTCCTTTTTCTCTTTCTTCTTTTCAGTTTTCTTTCCCTTACCAAGTACTTGCTACAAGGGCATGTGAATTGGATTTGATAGTCCCCATTTGTATAATTTTTCCTTTTTTGAATGAGTTAGGATGAAAAATTTTCAAATGAGGGTATTTTCCAAGTATTACTTGTAACGGATTTCATAGTGTGGAAATTTGAAATGAAGACAAAGTATTCGGGACCTAACTTAGAAATAATTGACAAGATCAATTGGAATCTTTCTTCTCCACTTTACATTCCTTTAAAATAAATCTAGTGTGGACAAACTTTGAGAAGAAGCCCTATAGGTTATCAAAGTCACTAGGATCTAATCCTAGTAGTTCGTTTTCCAACTCATGAGCTCTCGTGTCATCTTATTATCCAAACATACTATATAACACTTTCCAAACTTCATTAGGTGTTTCAAAAGACTCAATGTGGAATAGAAAATCAGGAGAAATGGATATATAGATAATACCTAAGGCTTCGTCACATCATTTCAACCACTTAATTTTTGGGCTCATCATCAGGTTTAGTCTTAGCTCCCATGGTGATGCAAAATAACCCTTTACCCCTTAGTTTCATTACCATTTTTTATCTCCATTCGAAAAATTTGAATAGCGTAAGCAAATGAATTGAAAGAGCATCCATCGTGAAGAGAGAGAAAGAAAGAATTCAAAAATAAATACAAAGAAACACAACCACCCTAGAACAATATTATCACCCACCTGATTTTGGCACTTTATAGTTAAGTGTGTTAATTAAAATCATGTTTGAATGTACATTGTAAATAGTTGATCACCGACCTTACTGCAATCGGTGTAATAACATGTAAGTTTTAAGACCAAAATCAAGTTCCAATTATCACCACAGCTTCATCGCCATAAGCAAGCAAAAAATGAGCTAAAAGCAAGATAAGGGAGAAAAATAGTCCTACGTGAGAAAAAGTGTCTTACGTCGCAGCGAAATCCCCTTATTACAATATTGTGGTGGACAAACTCACTAGTCCACAAGAAATAAAAAGGGTGATACAATGCAAAAATAGGGCTCAAAACGAGTCCATGGGATCTTCAATATGTCGAAAAATGCTCCCGAAAGGAGGAAAAATGCTAGGAGGGGCGCTACACACTTTAAAAAAATAGTAGTAAAAACATCTAGTAATGCTAGAAAATACACTTTTAAATTTTCCCAAATTAGCCTAACTTTAAACATTAAAGGGAATAAAAATCTACAATAACGTTAAAAATGATAGAGGGTTTTGTCATTAGCCATTTGAGAAATAAATTCATAAAGATTTTTGGGAGATAACATTGTATAAAAATAATCCCTTTAAATTTGAAGAAAAATGGTGAGCTCCAATATGCCTATGTGCCCTAACCCTATTCATTATGGTGTGGCTCTTGGTGGCGATGATGAGTTTCGGGTGATAGCAAGAGTAGGATTATACGAGTTATGGCAAGGAAATTTGGACTGGTGATGGACCAGTAAGGTGGTGTTTTAGTTATTGCGGGCTTTCTCCCCTGTCTATACTCGCTTGATATGCCCCCTCTCTATTGATAGTAGGATATGGAAATAGTATCCCATAACCGGATATGGTTTGGTACATTGTGAGTGGTGGGCTTAAAGTTTCTTCTCTAGCTCCTAGTATGATTTCTTTCATGAGGTCTTCACAGGTCTGTATTCACACTTTGTATGGTTCCACCCTCTGCATCCAAATCCCATGCCTTGCTCTTGTAAGGGATCTTAAAATTGTTCTTTCCCATAAATTGAGTTGCAGGGTTGATCTAATAGACCTAGGTTTTGTTGGTAGACCTCTAAAGGAAAGCTCCTCGCGCTTCTCTTATGGGATTGGAAGGGATTAAATGATTTTCATTTCTAGTCATTTATTAGGTGGAGCCAAAGTGTGAAATCATGCACCTTTTAAAGAGGCGTTGTTTAAAAATGCCACTTCCACTTCGGTTCAACAGCTCCTCCCCCCACCTACATTCTAGAATAAACATCCGAATCCCCTACTTTGGATATCAAAAGTGATGAATCTCTAACCTTCGAGGAAATCTGAAACTAAGGCCCTTATCTACATATTTAATGGTGTTTGGCCATCAAAAATTCTCTCGATCCAGTGAATTCATTCCTCATGGACAAAAAATTATGAATAATCCTTTTGTGCCTGAGGATTCTTTATAGTCTACTTCTATGAGCTGGAGGATTATCAAAGGGCTATTGATGAGGGTCCCTGGTTCTGGGGTTCAGTGGGGTTGTTCACTACCCCTATGGTTTCGTAATTTTATCCGAGTTCCTACTCCATCTCACGTGTTTCTCGTTTGGTTGATATTTCTTGAATTTCCTCTTCACTTTTTCCTTACTATGGAGGATATCTACAATAGTCTAGGGAGGTTCATCAAATGGTATGACAAGAGATTACATAGTGGTCTTCTTATATTTGTCAGGATCTGTGTAGAAGTGGATCTCAATAAAGTTCTACCAAATAAAATGACTCTCAAGATGGGAGATGTGACTCACATCCAAAATCTTGACTAAGAAAACATTACTTTCAGATGTAGGAATTATAGGACTCGGATCACCTCCAGACTACCTCCCTCATAAGAAATTCCAAGCTCCAAATAAAAAAGGATTCATTCCCAAATGATAAATCCCTCCAAATCTTGAGGATGAATCTGAATCTGACTTAGACATTCAAGAAGTTGAAGTAATAGCTCCATCGGTTGTTGCTCAGTCTGACATTGTTAAATGTACTAAGGTGGGACAGCCCTTGGTTCATCCTCCCTCTTTGGAGAAACCTACCCTAGGGATCAAGCGACCTCATGAATTCGATCACTCTGACTCGGATAAGGATGATCCCCGTTCTATAGATAAGGAGTTATAGATCTTCGCCCCTCTGAATTTGTCTAAATCCAATCCTCTTAGTTCATAGGAACATTCACTTGTAAATTGGCATTTACTGTGTTTGAATAAGGGGAAGAAGGGTAAGAACTAATTTTGTATTCCCTTTTCTTTCATTTCCTTCTTCAGCTTCACTTTTGGTTGCCTCCTTGATTTCTTCCAACTCTTTTTCTTGCAGCCTATTTTGGGTTGCATCTCATCTCTCCTCTCGTTGTTGTTCCTCCTTGCGTGAACGTGTGGAACCGCATCTTCTTCTTTATGTGTTTTCTTTGTTGTTACTGCTTATGACTTTGTAGCATCTTATCCTTATTCTCTCTTGTAGTTCTTTTCTCTTTTCCCCTTTTTGATTTGTTGTAGGTCTCTTTGGTTGTTACTTTCAGGTTCCTTGTTCTGGTTCCCTTCTTCATTTTTTGGTCAAGGATACTCTCTTTTTCCTCTTCATTGTACAAGGATGTGGGTCCTTTCAAAACCATCATATTTACCCTTTTCCAAAAAAACATTAAAAACCAATAAAATACCACTAATTAATTTTTAATTAAAGAGTTATTAAATTAATTAAGACAACTAATTAATTAAATTAAGACCCTAATTAATTATCCCCTAAATTAATTTAACTCCCTAATTAACTAACTTGACCACCTTTAAATTAAGTCCCTAATTTAAAAACACAAGGCCTTAATATTTAAACATGTCCCTTTTTAAAAAACCCTTTTATATACAAAAATTAACTATGTTGAAACAAACAAAGTGTGAGCTTTGAAAGGTCAAAGGTGGGAGGATTGATTGATAGCGCCTTCATGGGAGTGAGCTGGTAGGAGGAAGAGGGAAAGTTGGGTAGTTAGCTCCACATGGAGCCACCGGCGGTGAACCTAGCAACCAAGGTGAGCATTGGGCTCGGGAAGGATGTTGGATAGAGACAACGCAGAACAATGACTCGGTCACAGAGATAGGAGCAGGGAGGATTACAACGTGAGATGGCATAGAGTAGAGTGGATCGAGTCAAGGAGGTGGTTAACACGAAAACAATCAAAGGGGGGGGAAATTCTCTAACGGCTCAAAAATTCAACGCATAGAACGATAGGATCGGGATGGATAATACCCGACAAAGCTCAAGAAGGCACAAAGGCACGAAGGTAGAACTCCAGGCTGCAGGGGCTGAAGTGGAAGAAAACACAGAGGAAGGATAGACCATGGTAGCGTCGATGCCATGGTCTATCTTAAACGAGTGAGAGAGAACTAGGAGCATGCAGAGGTCATTGAGAGCTAAGCCTTCAACAGATTGAGCTAACACAAGGGATTAACACATTTCCCAAGAAAGAGATCGGACCCGAGTCAATTCTAAGGTAATGCAAAGTACCACAAAAACTAACTTACAGAAAACAAAAAAAACGTGCATGCAAACACGAACTCCAAGGAAATATAGCAAGGAAAAACCTAGCACCGATGAAAAAACATGAGAAAAACCACACAACGTTATGTGAAAGATCCAAATAAACATAACTCACAACAATGTAAACCTTTCGTGGTGCATCCAACTCGCCGAGGTATAACCAACTCGAATCAATGCAAACCTTGAGTGCTGCAGAGAAAGATCCAGGCTCGTTGAGCTCTGCAAGAGCTTGGCCGAGCCGGGTAGAATAGAAAAGCAAGTAGGGTTAAACTAGATATGCATGTAAGAATATGGGGAAGGGTAGAATCAAGGGAAGGTGACAAAAAAATCAAAAAATTTACACTTTTAAATGAAAAATAAACCGATAAAACTAGAAAATATAGAAACTACCTCCAAAAATAGAGATTCCCTCCAACATTAGTTGTAATTAGATAGATATGATAGAGAAAACCCCGATACATGTGCATGCATAACCAAAAACTAGCACAAACTCCAAGATGATACTATTAAACTAGATTAGTAAGATTCTAAAAAACTAATCAAAAACTATAGACACCTAAAATTGGTTATCCAATTTAGTGTCCCCCGTGTGCGTTTGCCTTCTCGGGTAACCTGGGGCACATTTATATCACCACTTCTCCCTTAGGGTATTATTTAATATTTGATTTAAACATTTATCCTAAGTCTATTTCACCCCATTATGTTTTACCCATAGATAATTAAATATTAACTATTTAATTATACTTTTTACATATATCTTAACCACTTATCTACCCCATATCAATTCCTAACCTCCCATATCTATTTTATCCATCTATCCCCCCTATTTCTCCTCCTCCCAAACCAAGCAGCGGGATATTTCCCATATTTGAGGTGGAAGGATCACTTTCATCTTTCCAAAAATCACCCCTTTTGGCCATTTCGGGAGTCTGTTCCCTGATCGGCGCCGACCGGTACTCGGTCGACGCCGATTTTTCGGAGCGGCACCGATTTCATCTCGGTCGGTGCCGATTACAAATACAGGGCCAGAATTCAGTTTTGGTTAGACAGAAAGAACGACAGAGAGTTTTGAGCATCAAGTCTGAGCATTATCTATCAAGCGAAAGCAAATTCTATCCAAATCAATCCCTAAGAGGAGTATCATTACTCTGCTCCTACCACATCGACATCGTGAGCCTCCATTGATCTCTTGGTGACTCTGTTCCTACATCCAATGAAGGTGGAGCCTTGTTAGTATCCCTACAGCTCTTGCAGATCCAGTGGAGATCGACGATCTAGCTTCCACTGTCTGTTTCTCAATCTTCCTGCAATTTTCCCCAAGTCGACGCCGACCGTACCCAGTCGACGCTGATTCTCTCTAGTCGACGCCGACCTATCTCAGTCGACGCCGATTTTCCTAATCGACGCCGATCTGCCTACGGATAGGTAAAATAATTCAGGGAACACAAATCCAGCATTGTTTTCACACTTTCCCATTTTCTATTGGTTTTTGTCTGCTATTCACTTTTTTTCATTATTTTTAAATCAAAATATAGACATTTACTTACATATTTTATCATGTATGCTTCTTTCCTTAATTGAAAACATGGACTAACATCCACCGAGGGAGCTTATCGCTTCCCGAAGCCGGGCAGTCCACCCAAATATCTTTTAACGTGGTCTTTTTCTGTCAAGCATCTATGTCTCACAGGTTTCTTGGATCTACTTTACAGGATCACTCGTGTGCACCCGTCTTGTCTACATCGGTTTTCTTTTCCATCTACATCTTCGATCTTGTCTTATCTATCAGGTATCAATTTCATTTGAGTTTTTCAGGGTTTTTGTGTTTAGTTTGGTACATTAACTTGGACAGGTAACAAGCATGAAATTCTTGATCTACATTCTGGCATGCCCGGTGGGACCCAACCAAAGTCCCTTATTGGTAAGTTCATTTCTTTTCCAGTTTTGAGCTTTTGTTCTGTTTCTTCACTGCTTTTCGTCAGTTCTCTGTAGCATTTCCTTCCTTCATTTTGGTCTTGCTTCTTTCACTTATAATTTGCAAAGTTAAAGTTTCTTCTTTCTTGCAAAACTAAATTCCAATTCCTATTTCAAGATCAATAAATCTTTCATTTGATTTCAAAATTACATTCTTGATCCGTCTTCTTTTTGCAAAATTGTTATTTTATTGAAAGTTTTCTAGTTCTTTAAATAGAAATTTTCATTCTACTATCATCTGGATATATCTTTCTAGATTTGTTGGGTGTTTGCTTAACCTTTTCTTGCGAGCACATTGCTTGTTCGTGGGATTTTTTGAGGGGAAGAGCTCAACAATGCACTTTTTGAAGTCCACACACCTTGGAGAGCTAAATCTACAGGTATTTCTCTTTTACGGTGTTTTCTCCTTTTTAAGAACTTAAAAAGAACTTGTTTGTTTGTTTTCTATCACATTCAAACATTTCGATTTTGGCGCTTAAAAAGAATTTAATCGCATTTGGGAAAGAATTTGTTTGACTGTCTTCATCGAAATCCAACACTTCATTCTTAGTGCTTAAAAAGAACTTTTCCTTTGTCATTTTTGTTGTATGCTATTCATCTAGTTTTCTAAATAGGCTGGAAAAATTGATCAAAATCGGTAGTGACACTATTTGATTTTTATTTTTCACCCTTGCACACAAAGCCAAAATCACTAGGTATAAAGCATCAAAACAAAAATTCCTCCCCTGGCCTCGCCTACTTGGAAGTGACATCCAAGAGGAAGAGCCTACGCGGTACTCGGGCCACGCTATAAATTCACGGAAGTTCTGGTATATATTGGCAAAGCACCCGACTCCCTTATCGCAGCGGTGTGTGAAGTGCGGGGGTAGGCCCCTATATCAAGCCACGTATTGGTCTTTTAAAGTGCCTTCGGAATCCTCACCAAAACATTCCCCAAACCATCCTTAGTTTGGCTATCTGAGTAGTTCCTGTTCTAAAAAGCCTTCCCTAATATTTTCTTTCTTAAAAGTAGGAAAATTTAAAAGAGATAATCACCTACGCTGCTTGAATTGTCTGTGCATTAGTTAGGTCAATCTTCTTTTTCTATATTTCTACTTGTTTATGACGGTCATCACTCGGTTACAATCTAGAAAAATGGCTCAACTGGCCCCTTCTTCCTCCGAGATCACCACTAGTGTGGATGTTTCGGCACCCTCAGTCTTCCTCGGACTACTATTAATTGGTTCCCCATCTTGGTCATATAATCCTTTCTATCAGCCTAAAGCAATCCCATCATGTCCAGCTTCCCCCAGTCCTTCAGAAATATCATCTGCTTCTGATATAGAGTATGTTCCTCATGGGGATCCTGAATTTCAGGCGCTCCTTGATCGCAATCCGGTAGCCCTTATGGACTATCTAGTACATAAGTCTGTTCGAATATCTGATCAGGGACCACCAATCCAACAAGTTTATGATTATCCTCGTGAACCATCCTAGGATTTTATAGAACAGTTAGCATATTTTTTCTCACCTTGAACCACGGAAGAGGGTGGCGCACCTGTGCCTCCTTTTTCTCTTCCACCGACCATGTTGACTAGTTCTCAAATAGTCTTGCCTATTCCTAGTACCCCGCAGTTACCTCGACTATTCCACAACCTACTTCTGAGAAGTCCTCTTCTCTAGCTATAATGGGCACACTTGCACACCCATAGATTGTTGTTAATTCTTCTATGCCATCCATTACATCCTAGGGTCAGTACCTCTTTATGAATCAACTCCCTTATACGAGTCAGTTGGTTCCTACTTCTCGTCCTCCAGTTGGTCTTTCTTCCAATGTTCCAGTGACAGTGACCTTCACCCATCCTCTAGCATTGGCACCCTTAATAACCAATCCGGTAGTCAAAAGCCTCATTCAGACCTTGTTCCCCACCATGTCCAATCAAATTAATACCCATGTTCCTCAATCCATTCTCGATTCAGTCGAAAAGTGTAGGAGCCCACCAATCATGGGCTCTGTCTTTCATTCAACCACCTTTTTCTCAACCACTTGTCATCTCACAACCTGTTTATACACAGGCTCCTTCACAACAAATACCTCACCAGGCATCACCTAGAACGCCTGGTTATTCCTCTTATCATCCTATTAATCAACAAATGAATCCCCGTTGACGCCTCAACAAAATCCACCATTCACTTCTTATATAGGACATACCAGTATGCCTCCTCCTCAATCTAACGTGGTCCAAATTCTTTTCAAGAAAATCACAGACTTAGAAGCCTCCACCAAAGGGGCTCGTCCTTCATACTCTTTTGAAGAAGTGTGTAATGAACCCATTCATCCATCAATGGCTTTTAAGCCTTATCCTCCCCAATGGGAACTTCCTAAGTTCTCAAAATTTCATAGTCGGAGGATCCTCAACAACACTTGTGAGCATTCAAACACACTTGCTACCTGATAGTCCAGGATCAGGAGCTTATGCTCCGTACTTTCCTATGTCTCTAGCAGGGCCTGCTTTAGACTGGTATAACAACATTCCCCAACATTCCTTGTTTTCTTTCTCTCAATTGGCCCAGATGTTTGTTGAAAAATTTCAATAAACATCACACATAAGATCTCGATTACAGATCTTTATAACATTTTTCAATTCGATGATGAGTCTATTGCAGACTTTTTCACTCATTGGAGAGGGATAATAAACCAATTGTCTTTCTCCCTTCCTCAATCTCAACAGATCGAGTTGTTTACTCGATCTTGTGCTAATCATATTTCTTCCACTTTAAGGATCCAAACTTTTCATACATTTGAAGAAGCCTTTACGATGGCACGTAAACTCGAGTCTCGTGCCATTGAACAAGGGAAGTTAAAACTTCACTCTAAATCTAAACCAGATTTTTCTTGGTTTACAAAAACAAACCCTTCCACTTCTAACAAAGACAAGAATCAGGGGTCTACCAACGCTATTGTATTAAAAACATCACGAGCCAACAATTCTAATCAAACACCACGGAGAGACTCCTCATCTTCTCGAAAAGGACCCTTGTCATCTAGATATTTTACTTCGTTGGGGGAATCATATGCTTCTATCTTGGAAAAAATGTTGGAAGTTCACATGATCGAACTTCCCCCTATTAGAAATTTTGATGAAAACCAAGAACGTCCATTCTGGTATAGGGAAAATGACTTCTGTCATTATCATAGAACCAAAGGCCATGACATTGAACGATGTCAGACCTTCAAAAATCTTGTCCAAAAATTCATTGATAAAGGCGAGCTCATTCTGGATAACCCAAATGCTCCCCCAAATCAGGCACTTGATGTTTTTAAACAACCTTTTCCCAATCATTCCCCGAACAATGATGCTTCAGAGTCTCAAAAACCAAACACTCATACTATCAGCTTCATTTCTACTGAAGAATATTCTTCTAAAACTAAGCCATCTACGAACACATCGACCGAATCAAAACCTCCTTCCGCTCCGCTAATCGTTGGGATTCCACCATCTTTAGACACCCATCTTTGAATATTCCTACATTGTTAGAGATAGATTCATCTCCCTCTGCCTCTTTATCTGATCTTCTATCCATGCCCAAGACAGTGTCATCCTCATCTATCTCATCGTCAGATATTCTTTCGATGCTCAAGGTAATTACATCCCTTCAAGTTTCCACCGCGAATACATCTACTTCTGTTTCTCCCATTTTTGCTGCAACTATGTCATTAGTAAACATACCTATAGTTGTCCCAACTTTGTGGAAGAATATTCGATTTTGACTCTTCCCGTTTCCTTTCCCATAGTAGTTACACCCACAATTACTGTACCAGAAGTACCTCCCTCACAAGGAACTGCTTCTTCATCATCCACTTCTTCCATCACCGATACTATTTTGCCTATTAAGGGAAAATCTAAAGAAATAGCACCGACACCTACACTCTCGGTTCCTAAACTTAAACCGAGACAACTAAATTCTAACGTTACATCATCAGCACCTCCTCATCTCCTTCCCCGAAAAGGCTACAATCACCTTATGCGGTTGAAGTTGTCACCATCCCTGAAAAAGGAAAACCCATATTTCGGACTATTAAGACTCTTGGTGCTTTCCCTCAAAAATCTCTCTTTGCGCCTCATAAAAGATTGGATTTATCAACTGGGAAGGCATCTTCTTCTACAATACCATCGGAACCATCATCTTCTTCTTCTACAACACCTTCTTCGCTGGTGCCTTGTAAAGTGAATTCACAGACTAGAGAGGCATCACCTCTTTTATCAGGACCATCATCTTCATCACCAAAATCCAAGGCACCCTATGTTCCTCCGATCAGACCTATTTTGGGAGCTCCTCCCTCATCTAAATCAGCATTATCTAAATCATCATCTGTTTTGATCAAGCAGCCTTCCCTATCTCTGAAGACCACAACACTTGTCACATCTTCATCATCTTCAAAATCTATCTTAGGAGCTCCTCCTCCATAGAAATCAATCATGCCTCACTTGCTTCCATCTCAAGTGTCCAAGGTTACTTCTCCCGATGTCCGAAAAAGTAAAACAATCCCTAAAAAGATGACAAACCAGACATGCAGGTTATTTTACCTCAGCAGTCCATGGAGGTAAAAGAGGCACCTCCATCATCTCTGTCCTCATCTTTGTCTACCGGATTCTATACTGAAATTCTTTGCCAACTTATCCAGTCTTCATCCATATCCCTTCCTCCGATCAAACCCTATAATCCTAAAGGAGTAAAACCTTCCTGGTTCAACTCTGATTTGATTTGTGCTTACCATCGCACTCCAGGACATGACACCGAGGGATGTAAAGCCCTTCAATCTGTCATTAACAGTATTTTGGAAGAAAGTGATCTTCTGCTAGAAGAAGAGGAGGAACAAGTACCTCCTGTCATCTCAACCACATCTGAGCCTCAATGATCTACTCAGGCCTCTAGTTCTATTAATTCCACTCCGGATGGTCTTCCACCTTCTCAAATCGACACGATTCATATCGCCACTAGAACACAACAATATGATAATCTATCATCATCTACATCTCGGCCACGGGTTGTCATTTCTGCAGCCCCTAGAGGCATTCCTCTTTCCACATCAGCCTTGAGACCTAGGGTCTCTATTTGTGCTTCACCTCGGGCTCAAATTCCCGTGTCAGTAGAGGAGAGTGTTATGAAACAACTTACCCATGCTCTGGTCAAAATGTCTCTTTTTGACCTCATTCAATCATCTCCACAACATCGCTAGGCTTTGATTGATAATCTGCACCGTATCGCAGTGAATTCAGATGAGCCCTAGCCTTTTGAGATGATTGTTGGATTGAATAAACCGTCAACCGCCATTTCTTTTGAAGATTCAGAAATTCCTTCCCTTTCTTCTCGAGGATTTGGAGGCTCCCCTCTTTATCACAGTTCAAATCAACAACACTATGTTAAAACGCACTATGATTGACAGTGGTGCTGCACTCAACGTCATTTCCTCGCACACATTCAAGCAACTTAAGTTACCAAAGAACGTAGTGTCACCCCGCGTTCGCCCTTTGATCATTTAACAATCACCGGCGATTTTTTAGGAACTGTGGTCCTACCCATTCAAGTAGGTAAGAAGCTACTTCATGAACTCTTTTACATTGTTGAAGGGAAATTCCACTACAATATGATCCTCGAACGCTCCTGGATTCGTGCAATGCATTGCGTCCCATCAACCCTCCATCGATGCTTAAAATATCAGTATGAGGGAAAAATCTATACTCATCCAGGAGATCCTTTTCCTTCTGCACAATGCAACATGACCACAGGGTCTGCCCCTCTAAAGGAGAATGTTTGTTCTCCGAAAAGGCTTCATCCTCTTCCAAACTCGCAACAAAACTATCGTGTTTACAAAATCTAGAAGAGACATTATAGTGTTTCTCACTAGGAGAGCTTCCTCTTCTCTCTTTTGACGCCCATCTCAAACCTAATGAGTATGGTAGACCAGAAAAACAACTTGAATATCAGCCAGGTCTCGGTCACGTCATCACCATTGGTCTACCCAATCAACAGACTAACTTCATTTACGGTGGTCTTGATACACCTCACTATCGCCGGATTCTCCTCCTAGGGCCAAACCCTATTTAGTAGGGTTTGATTGTCTATAGAATCCCACGTTTGCAAAAACTTATTTATATCAATGCGCGTGGAATGGTTTTGGCTTGGGAAAGTATGAACAGGGTGTGCATGACCTTGCATCCATTCCAACTCTCAAACCACATCAAAATTTTGGTTTAGGATTTAAACCTCTTTCAAAAGCCACCATCACTATTCTCGATGAGCCTCTTCCCATTGAGGAACCATCTTCTCCCGCTAGGTCAGAAGCATCATTTGATGTGGATGATGCCATTTCCATCCCGTCTAAATTTTTTTTTAGTCAATACCATTTCCTTAATGTCGCTGACCTATAAAACTAATAACAAATCCACTTCCATACCATTAGTCTTCCCGGAAATAGTTGGAGACGACTCTCCTATCATTAACACTATCCACCGTGCAGAGATGATGATTTTTCCTCACCTATCTAGGGGTAAAGCTATCTTCCTAAAACCATTCCTTCTGACACGTCTACGCTTCTTAACAAAGCCACTATCGACCTTAATATAGGGACTTCTAAAGACCCTCGCATCATTAAGGTCGGCCAATCTCTTAATCCACAGGAGTTAGGAGACTTTACCACTTTTCTTTCCAACCATCATCAAGCCTTCGCTTGGTCATATGAGGATATGCCAGGACTTGATCCCGATATCATGGTCCATAATATCGTTACTCTTCCAGACATCAAACCGGTTAAGAAAAATTGCGTAAAATGCACCCTCGAGTAGCCCTTCTTGTTAAAGAAGAGTTGCAACATTTGCTTTCTGCTAACTTCATCCAACCCATTGATTATCCACAATGGGTTTCAAATGTAGTACCAATAACCAAAGCTACTGGGAAGATTCAAATTTGTACCGACTTCCGAGATCTTAATCTTGCTTGTCCAAAAGATGATTTTCCTCTACCTAATATCGACCAACTCATGGATTTAATGGCAGGTCACAAGATGCTTTCTCTTATGGATGGTTTCTTTGGGTATAATCAAATTCTCATCATGCCAGAGGACCAACATAAGACTTCCTTCATAACTCCTTGGGGGACTTTTTGTTATCGTGTCATGCCTTTCGGTCTTAAGAACACAGGAGCAACCTATCAGTGAGCAATGACCTACATCTTCCATGATCTCTTAGATAAAATTATGGAAGATTACGTCGATGATCTCCTCGATAAATCCAAACACCGTCAGGATCATCTTTTCACTCTTGCACCTCTCTTTGAGAGGCTCATTCACTTTTGTCTTCGCCTAAATCCATCTAAGTGTGTGTTTGGCGTTCTCACTGGTAAACTCTTAGGCTTTATCATTTCTATTAAGGGTATTGAAGTGGACCCTACAAAAATAAAATCTATCCTTGAGATTCCTCCCCCTTCTAACTTAAAGCAACTCCACGGTCTCCAAGGATGCATTCAATCAGTATATCGTTTTATCTCACAATTGTCGGACCGTTTTCAACCTTTTCATCATCTCCTAAGAATGTTCATTTTGAATGGGATGAGCGTTGCCAAAAGGCCTTTGATGATCTCAAAGCTTATCTTCTTTCCCCACCTATGCTTACACCTCCATGCAAGGGGGATCCATTCTATCTTTATATTTCTATGACTAACCATGCTTTGGGAGCCATGATCTCACATTGGGACGCTAACGGTAAAGAACAGGCTGTCTATTACATCAATCACACTCTCCATGAATATGAAACATGTTATTCCGAAGCTGAAAAGTTGTGTTGTGCTCTTTTCTTTGCAACTTCTAAGCTTCATCACTACCTCCTCAATCACAAAACTTACATTGTCACAAGTGTCAATCCACTCAAGACAATGCATGCAAAGCCTTATCACAATGATCGTATCACTCGTTGGCTCATGCTCATGACAGAATTTGATCTCAAGTTTATCCCGCAAAAATCTATCAAGGGTCAGGTCATTGCAGATCAATTAGTTGATGCTCCTCTTCCGAACACTCAAGTCCCCTTGCTCAATTCCCTGATGAATATATCCAAAAAATTGATTTCGGTCTTTCTCCATTTAAAGTAAAACTCTTCTTTGATGGATCCAAATGCCAGCAAGGGGGAGGTGCAGGTTTTGTTATGATTCCTCCTTGGGGTGCACCTATCCCAGTCGCACACAAACTTAACTTTGAGTGTACCAATAATATGGCTGAATATGAAGCTCTTGTTTTAGGTCTTCAAAATGCTATTAATCTTGGCACCCACCATATCGACATCTTTGGTGACTCTGAACTCATCGTTAATCAAGTCACGGGTGTCTATCAATGCAAGAATGATATCCTTCAAAAATATCGTGATATCGTTCTCTTTCAACTTCAATCTTTTGATAAATTCACTATCCAAGCTATTCCTCACACTATGAATCGATTCGCAGATACAATGGCTTCTTTAGCCTCGCTTATTCCGCCCTTTACCAAAGACTCGCGACTTTATGTGGCTGTGCAGCGATTAGATCAACCATCTCATCTCAGGCAACTGACTTCAATCAATGCCGTCACAACCAATACTCAAGATGAGTGGTATCAACACATCGTTGATTATCTATCTCATTCAGTGCTTCCTCCAGATCTAACTTCCAATGGTAGAAGATCTTTTATCCTACGCGCTAATCGCTATACTATTCTAGGCGGAATCCTCTACAAACGTGGTTTTGATGGTATTTTGCTTCGGTGCCTCAAAACCCCTAAATCATCTAAAGCTATCTAGGAAGTCCATGATGGTATCTAGTGGTGGACATTTTAGTGGCTTGGCCATAGCTAAACGCATCTTATGTTTAGGTTATTATTGGCCTTCTCTTAATTGATATTGTTGTGAATACACTAAGAAATGTGTCAAGTGTCAACAACATTCCAATCTCACACATATCCCCAGTCAGGCTTTGTAACCTGCAGTGGATTTGTGGCCTTTTTCGCAATGGGGTCTTGATCTCATCGGTCTCATCAACCCCGCTCTTCACAGCGATCATCATTCTATCATTACTGCCACAGAATACTTTACTAAGTGGGTGGAAGCTATTCCTCTTTCATCGACCAAAGCTAAACCCATAGTTGATTTTGTCTATCAACACATCATTTGTCGCTTTGGTGTTCCACACAAACTCATCACAGACAATGGTAAATCTTTCAAAAACATCGATTTGTAGAACCTCTGTGACACTTTCAATATCAAACTCAGCTTTTCTTCTCCATACTATCCCCAAGCTAATGGCCAGCCGAGGCTTCCAATAAAACTTTACATAATATCCTCGCAAAGGTAACTAGTCGAGCTGGTAGGGATTGGCATTTACATATCCCTTTTGCTCTTTGGGCTTATCGGACTAGCATTCGTACTCCTACGGGTGCTACTCCCTTCTCTCTAGTCTATGGGTCAGAGGTTGTTCTTCCTTTGGAAGTCCAGATCCCATCTCTTCATGTTTCTCTCAGAGAATTTGTCTCTGATGAGGACTATCGTCAAAATCATCTAGCGCAGCTTGAGTTGCTAGATGAGTGGCATCTCAATGCTCTTGAGCATCATCAAATCTATCTTGAGTCACAAACGTGCTTATAACAAGCACTTGCAACACCGTGACTTCAAATTTGGTGATCTTGTTCTTAAAGAAAACCAAAATGTCACTACACTAGAACAGAGTCAGCGTGGTAAGTTTTCTCCTAACTGGATGGGTCCGTACATAGTCACTCATAAATATGGGTTTGGGGCTTATCGTCTGTCTTCCATGGATGGTGTACCTGAAATGGAACCTCTTAATGCCTTGCATCTAAGGCCCTTCTACTGTTAAAATCTATCTTACATGATTTTAGTCACAAAATAGATCTTTCATCCATCTAACAACCAGTCATATATTTTCATGGTGATTCGGAACTATGTGGTTCTCCGTGTTATGTCTTTTCTACCTTAAATATGAGTATCACGGCTCTACTCATGGCATTTTTCTTATGGATATGTTCCTCCTCCTAGTAGGGACACCTTAATCACTTCTTCATCTGTCCCAAGTATCTATCTTAATCGAATCTACTCGAGGCATGAGTACGTGCTTTTTATACGTTTTCTTCCCCTCTATCTAATCTATCTGGTCTACACTCAGCTTCTTTCAAAAAAGCTCCAAAAGCTCCAAAAAAAAAAGAAGAAGAAGAAGAAGAAGGTGCTATCCTAAAAATTCCCAAAAGATAGACTGATCCCTCAAAGGACAGCTATCTATGCATTTTCAAAATGAATCAAAAGATATAGACCATGCCCTTGAAGGATGGCTACATTCAAAATATAGACCATGCCCTTGAAGGATGGCTACATTCGAAATACAGACCATTCCCTTGAAGGACGGTTGTTTGTTTGCTTCTTAGCATCATTGAAAGACTTCCCGTATCGATCAGTCTTTCTATATCTAGCAAACTTCCCGCATTGATCAGTTTGCTCTTCTGTCAAAACAAAAATCATGAAGCTGAGACATAAGACCTTTTGTCGATCATATAGAGAACCCTATTTTCCCAATGTGAGCATGTATTCTGTCCTTTGTAAATTTTGACAAGATAAATACTTACTTCTCCTTCCATTTACCTTCTAGATCTGGTTTGTGACTAGCTAGTGTCAGGTTTATTTTAACCTCATATATGGCCTTGTATGCATGGTCTTTTGGTTTCCTATCAAAGTCTCTATTTATGGTCGGTTAGGGGCCTAGCTTATCATTCTTTTTCTTATCTAGGTGTATTGCCTTTATTTCTAATCAAGGTCATTTCATTACGTCCTTTGCTCTCATAGAGAGCATTTCCCATTATTATTTGTTATTCATCCAATTAAATTGACATTTAACATGTTAATTTAGTCAAAATCTATCATCTATCTATATTAGGGTGAGATGGATCCATAGTAAGTAGAGGAGGAAGCGTAATTAGGTTACTGACAATAAGTTATGGTAATAAGATATGTGGAACACATGTTAATTTTGTAAACATACGTCGTTGAGACTACAATTGAAGATTTTCAAGAGGAGATAAAGTGTTAATAGTTACCTTTGTTTCATTTGACTTAGTAGATGGTTTGAAAGGAGATTTTCTTAGAAACTTGTTAGAAGATGAGGTAGCCTGATCTTGATACTTGATTTTTCCCATAGTGAGAAGCTTGCTTTCGCAAAGCTTAAGAGTGTGACAAAGGTGATCAAATGAAGGATAAATTTGAAATATGACACTTTCCTATAGTGGTGTAAGAAAATTTTCACTAATAGATCTTGTAATTCCGAGTCAACTAGAAAATTAGTCATCCAAGATAGATTATTCTTATAACGAAGGACATAGTCCGTTGGTGTTCATTATATTGTTGCTTTACTTGTGCTAGTTGTGCATATGATATCTTTGAACCAATGTTGATGGAGAAATGAGCAAGGAAAGAGTCAGTTCAATGCGTGAAATATGTTACCAAATGAACAGTAGATCATAAAACCAACACATAATGTATTCTTGGAGACTGCGAGGAAAGAGATTTGCTAATAGATTGTGATCATTCACATAGTCGAGACAAGACATGGAAAGAGTGAAGATGCTCTTGAGGGTCATCGTGGCCTTTAAATATTAGAAGCTTAGGACTTATGAAATTTTGAGGGAGTGCATATGTGGAAATGATGGGTACAAAAGGAGTATGAAGGAGTAAGGTGGAATCAAGAGATGGAGTTGCGTGAGAAGTAGTGATTTTAAGCTGACGAATTTGAGTTTGCAAATCCTGATATAAAGAGGTTAAATCATGGGTATTAGAAGAGGAGTTAGGTTGTGAAATAACAGCATTGGGTTGAATGATTGGAGAAGTGGTAGCGGGATAGAAATGGAAACATGCAAAGGGGGAGTGGAGACCATGGCGGCCAAAGAAGAACTGCAGGGAGGTGCCAAAGCAACATCCCAAGAGTTTGATGCAGTGTCACGAGCATTTTTAGCCTCGATTAGAGCATGAAGAATATGTAGAAGATGGTAAGGATTTTCACACATAGCTTGGAAAAAATTAGTAAGCTTTTATAATTGTTCTTGATCAATATTAGTGTCCTCATCATATGATTTCTCACTGTCAGATGTTTTGATATCATGAAGAGGAACTCTTTGAGATTTGGTAAAAGGATTTTCAAGTTCACATTAATGTAGGAATCTCACCATGGTTTTGGAAACCATACGGGTAGAGAGAGGAAGCTCTAAATTCTCAAAGGATCCAAACCAACCACTATGAGTGATGGGCATAAAAAGGAGGATTCGAAAGATGGGTTCACCAAATGATTTAACAAAAATAAACTAGAGTGTAGATTACTTTGTTAAATTCTTATGTATGCTACAACAAGTATATATGACAGTAAAGTACAAATGACTCAAGAAAATAAGCAAAGGAAGTAAAACCCTAAGTGCAATGAAGGATTAGAATACTTTGTTTATTTTAGAAATATCTGATAGTGTGTGAAGGAGGAATACTAGTAGAATGGTAGTACAGGACCTCGAAACATAACCCAAAAAAGTGCAGGAGTGCATGAGGAGCATGGACCAAGAGAAGACTGGACTGCACTGGGTGCCTGGGTGTTAGGATACCTTCTTGGGCACCAGGGTCTACGCAGGAGGTCTATAAGTGATTTTTACAGGGTATTTGGATAATTTGAAACCCTCGTTGCATCTGTCACTAATATGTCGCATAACCCCGTTGATGTCACTAATAACTTGCAATAAAGAGATCACCTACAAAACCCTCAAAATAACATCAAATTCTAAAAATAAATATGTAAAATGATGGGTTGGACTATCTTCAGTTGTCAAACAAGTGATCTTACAACTGTGTGTTGCACTACATCTCAGACCCAATGTAATTCTATGTGTGTGTGTGCGGAATCATGTCCTAGGTGGATCTTGTGCGTGTCGCACTTGATAGCGAGAGAAGTAGCTAGATGTAAAAATATGTAATAGATGTGTGCATGGAATAAAATATAATTCCCTCGTATGTGTGTGATGCATAAAAAAATCCCTTGTAATGGTGTTAGATGAATGCAAAGATGTTCTTGAGTTATTGTGAGATGCAACCTTAGGTGATAGTATAGATTCTTAGAGATTGGTCCTTTAATTTGGTCACCTAACTTTATATTTATATGTTTCTCTTCTTCAAATTTCTTAATTGATCACTAAAAGGCTGATGCCTAATAGATAGGGATGACCAATGGATAGCAAGGACCTAAAGAAATAGTTATCAAATTATATAGAGGCCTATGGTGCCCATAGGGGACGAGGGCACCCAGGCGCTAGCGTCCTAGCTAGGCATTGGTGTCCAAAGCCATAAAAGGTGAAATGTGAAGGGTCGGACTAGATAGTGAGGTCTATAAGGCTAAGAGGGAGACTAGAAGGGAATCTAAGAGGCCAAGCATAGTGATCAATTATTATTTTTCTCCCATAAGAAGCATATGAATAGTAGTGTGTGATTAGGACCTAGTAGTGTACCCAAAGTGTAAACCTAGGGCACCTTTTCATTCGTTGGGATGAAGAGAAAACTTAATTGACCTAGGGAAAATTATGATAGGATTTCACATAGGGTCTCAACGCAAAGGTGTAGGTCCAAACGATACCTTTCAAAATGCCATGAAGACTGATAAATCACCCATCAAATTTATATCGTTTTTCTCTCAGGGATCTTGAGGGACTACACCAACGATTGTATCCGGGAAGGATCGGGAGCATTGGGCACCAAATGAAGTCTCACCTAACATTTACCAAGCCACCTTGACATGTTGGCATAGTCTGCTTTGGTGCCACGAACTTCTAGCCTTACACTAACTCAAATTGAAGTATTTGGCACCTTTGCATTCGTTGGGACAAAGAAAACCAAATTAACCTAGGTAAAACAGTGATAGGATATGATAGAGGGTCTTAACGCAGAGGTGTAGGTCCATACAAGACCTTTCAAAGAGCCATGAAAACTGATAAATAACTCATCAAAGTTATAGCTTGTTTCGCTCTCAGGGATCTTAAGGGACTACACCTGACCATTGTAACTAGAAAGGATAGGGATAATTGGGCATCAAAATTAAGCCTCACCTAGTGTTTACTAGGCCACCCTAATGTGTCAACGTAGTCTATTTGATGCCACAAGCTTCCATTTGTAAAATATCACATTTTACAGCCTTACACTGACTCAAATTGGAGTATTTAGCACCTTTACATTCCTTAGGACAATGAGAAAACCAAATTGACTTTGGGAAAGTTGTGATATACTATCATATAGGGTTTCAACATGGAGGTGTAGGCCCAAATGATACCTTTCAAGGTGTCATGGAGACCGAGAAATCACCCATCAAAGTTATAGCCTATTTTTCTCTCAAGGCTCTTAAGAAACAACGCCCGACCGTTGTAGCTTAAAGTACCAAAATCATTGGGAACCAAAGAGAATCCTCACCTAGAATTTACCAAGAAAAATTGACATGTTGACATAGTTTGTTTGGTGCCACGAGCTTCCATTTGCAAAATATCACATTTTACAAATTTTACACCGACTCAAATTGGAGTATTTCTCACCTTTGCATTTTTGGGACATCAAAAACCCGAATTGACCTGGGGAAAACCATGAAATAATATGATATAGGGTCTCAACATAGAGGTGTAGGTCCAGACGATACCTTTCAAGATGTCACAAAGACCAAGAAATCACCTTTTATAGCATGTTTTGCTCTTAGGGTTCTTAAGGGACTACGCCCAACCGTTATAGTTGGGAAGGACCAAGATCATTGGACACCAAAACAAATCATCACATAATGTTTACCATGCCACCCCAATTTTTTTGGTGTAGTACGCTTGGTGCCACAAGCTTCCGTTTGCAAAATATCACATTTTACAACCTTACATTGACTCAAATTAGAGTATTTGGCACCTTTGCATTTATTGAGACATTGAGAAAACTAAATTAACATAGGAAAAACCATGACATTATTTTGAATATGGTCTCAACGCAGAGGTGTAGGTCCAAATAATACCTTTTAAGGTGCCACAGAGACCGAGAAATCACTCGTCAAAGTAATAGCATACTTTTCTCTCGAGCTCTTAAGGGGATATGCCTGATCGATGTAGCTTGGAAGGACTGGGATAGTTGGGCACAAAAATGAAACCTCACCTATCATTTACCAGTGCCACCCCAATTTTTAGCACAGTCTGTTTGGTGCCACGAGATTCCATTTACAAAATATCACAAATTGCAACCTTACATTGGCTCAAATTAGAGTATTTGGCACCTTTGCATTCATTGGGACGGCAAAAACTAGAATTGACTTGGGGAAAATCATGATATTATTTTGTAGAGCGTCTCAATACGAAGGTGTAGTTCCATACCATACCTTTCAAGGTGCCATGGATACTGAGAAATCACTCGTCAAAGTTATAGGTTATTTTGTTCTCATGTCTCTTAAGGGATTACGCTTGGCCGATGTAGCTGAGAAGGACCGATATCGTTGGGATCTAAAAAGAATCCTTTCCTAGTACTTACCAGGCCACTCTAATGTCTTGGTACACTTTGTTTAGTGCCACAAGCTTTTGTTCACAAAATATCACATTTTTTAGCCTTACATTGGCTCAAATTGGAGTATTTGGCACCATTTCATTCATTGGGACAGCGAGAAAACCAAGTTGACTTGGGGAAAACTGTGAAAATATTTTATAGAGGTTTTCAATACAGAGGTGTAATTTTATACCATACCTTTCAAGATTCCATGGAGACCGAGAAATCATGCATCATAGTTATATCCTATTTTTCTCTTAGGGATCTTAAGGGACTACGCTCGACCGATGTAGCCAAGAAGAACTAAGATTGTTGGTCACCGAAATGAAGCCTCACCTAGAATTTATTAGGCCACCCTAACATTTTTTCATGGTTTTCTTGGTTTCACTTACTCTCTCTTTCCATATCTCTCTCTATCTCTTTCTCTCTCACTCTTTCTTTCTCTTTCTTTTGTTTTCTCTCTCTCTTTTCCTCCGAGTATGTCTCTCTCTCTTTATCATTCTCTCTCACTCTTTCTCACTCTTTCTTGCACTCACTCTCTCTTTCTCATTCTCTCTTTCTCTCTCTATTTCTCATTTCTACACTCGCGTGGCAAAAGGAAGATAAATTTATGTGGGAGAAGGAGGATAAAGAAAATTTGACAAAGTATAAGCTATGGAGAAGACTAAGGAGATTGTTTCAACAACTCCTAAACTTGGAAATTTGTTCCCATCATGGGGAGTTTGATCCATTTGACAATGAGAGTGAAATCAATATATTGCAATCAAGAAAGTGATAACAAACTCATGCTACAAACCTAATATGATAACTCATTCACCTTAAAACTTTGATTTCCATATACCCACATTCATATCTTTCTTAATGAGATCATAAGAATAATTAAGGAGAAAAATATTTGTTTATAAACATGCAATAAGACCATCCTTCTTGTAAGATCATATTTACTCATACACTGGTTCTTATGACAATAGTCCGACTTCTCTCTCTCTTAAACTAGTCTATATATTGTCATTCACTTCTACTATTTTCAGTTGTTTCACTTCGCATTCACTCCTAACACAATCATACTTTCATTGAAGATCCTCAAACAGTGGTGAGAAACTTAACTAGCAAGTCATGACCTTGCAAATTACATTTTTCCTTTAAGTATCAAACATGCATCCTCCAATGGATTCATCTCATTCTATATTGGTTCTTTATTGTATTAAGAATTTAATACTATTAAAAGAGTATGTTTTCAACCTTATACATAAGGAATTATTCAACCATGAATTCTACTTACTTGTTATCGAGATGAAACTTCATACATGTAATGCAAAACATAGACCCAATCATTGTTTATGTTTCTTATTTCATAGATCTAGTAGATATAACATTCCTTTTCCAATAGGAAGACTCGTATACCAAAAAACATTCTTAAGGCATTGATAGAGGTCTAAATGCCCTAATAGAGGGTTTTTACACTTGCATATTACCTTATTCTATCTACTCCTCCTTATCCAACCTATCTTGATGCCCAAACACAAAATAATTCATCAAATGTTATTGTTATAGCCTTTTGACCTCGTAAATCTATTTCCTAGTAGAAGAGGTGATCTACCAATGTGTCCTCTTATTTTTTTTCTTTTTATTTCAATCCCTACTCCTACCTCGATGACGAGGTTGTGATGACTCTCCATATATATAAAATGGAAAAAAAGTACTTTTTTATATATTTATAAAAATGAAATAAAGATAAACGTGAATCTCAAATTTTCATAGCAATATTACTACTACATATAGATTTATGTGATGTAGTCACACATTTACTTTTTATTTGTTGATAAGGTGTGTAGGAGGTGAATGCAAAATAAATGAAGTGTACAAGCAATGAATGGTAGTTACTTGATGATGACATCCTACCTAAGAGAATAAAGATGATTTGTTTAAACAATCTCGGTTTATAGAATATTATTTCTCTACCTAGCTATTCAAATTTGTAATATAAAAAAGTGAATTAATATATTATTAAATTAACATATTCACCAGACTAATGAATAAAATCAACTAACAAAAAATTACTCGCCTTATTCTCCCGAAAATCAATCAGCTTCACTTGCTTCTTTTCTAAATGATTTTTAGAAGGTTTATCCTTCATCAAAATCACTTCCATAACTACTCTTCAAAATACCTTGTCTAGAAATGGTAAAATGACTAAGTGACGCGCCTAATTGTATTATGTAGATAGGATAAATCAATTTTTCCTAATTTCGTTTGGTGATGCAAATTCGAACCAATTTGAATTGCACATTACTGATAACTTTGCACTTTACTTCGCACATGTGTTTGTCACTAATTAATTCAATAAAAAATTATCATTATGGTACAAAATCAACCCAATTTTACGCAATTTGCATGCCATGTAGTAATGTGTAGACAATGACAAAGAATGTTCACAATGAATGACAACTTATTCGCTTTGATTTTCTCTAATTATCACTTTGTTTATGTAGACACTGATTTTGGTAATTCATGTCTTGAAACAACACAAATTGTACAACACTCTTGCACTAGCCCACACTTGTTCAATTTGGGCAATCATATTATCCCTTTATATATCTCACTCATTCTTATTTGCATATATGACATACTTGTTCGCATAACGGTCATATTACTCAATTAAATCAGGTTATATCCTCACACATTGCAATTCCGACTTCCCAATCACCCACACATACATTTAGGACCGTAATGAACAAGAAGGGCCATAACACCCATATGTTATGGGCCAACCTAGCCGCTTTAGTCCATTTCCCTCCTACGTTGCTTTATTCAATTTGAATTCCTTTGATACACTTATAGTCGTTCGGTCTTATTCGATTTTTCTAGATCTAGAACACATATATAAACAAGTTATCTCTTATTAAGGAAGGCATTTATTTATATTTGGTACCTAGCATCCTAATGAGAAAATACTAAGAGAAATCGCAAGAAAAGATACTCCAATACTCCCTTGAGCTTCATATAATCTACATACACATTCTAGGGCAGTCATCCACTCAGGTATGCAAGTACAAAAGGCACATTTCCAAAGTCAAGTCAAGCTAGGGCAAGTATCAAGTACAATCCTATTATTGTAAGGTCATAGTTATAAATTTGGTTACATACATTCTAGATATCATATGTTAGGTGAGTACGACGTGCGGTTTGATATCTCTTCAGAGTAGTGGTGATGTCAATGGTGTACAAAGGTGAACCCAAGTATTGTATGATTTGTTTCAGATCTATCTCTTTGTCTCCTAAGTCATTTTTCCAATTCCTAGCAGCCTTAGGTTTTACATCTCATACCCAATACAAGTAACGATCAATTTGGTTCTCAAAAATATCTTAAACTCCTACCCTATACTCATACGATTTCAAAGACATGGCCTCCTTTGTACCTATGGATGATAACCCTCTATCCAATTATACTCATGTTCCACTAGTTGACATAGAAACTTCATATAGTGAGCATTCCTATGATGAAGATACTAATGTTGATCAAGAATAACTTGATGCTCTATCTTATTTATGAACTCAATTACACGATAATATGAGTCATGTACATTTATTTCTTGATGTCTTCTTATCTTCCAAACTTTCTCATGATAGGGATTCTCATGAGAGCATGCTTCGAAGATTAGGGTCTTCCTCTATTATTATATCTTCCATTCTAGCTTCTCCCCCGCCCCCCACCTCCATGGGAGCATCTAGTCTTAATGTATTTATTCTTATGTCTACCACTCATTTTTCTTCTCCTTTTATCTCTCATATTCAACCAAATTATTCTTTTGGCACCCATGCCTTAGAATCATTGGTATGTGATCTACAAGCCCAAGTTATTCAACTATAATGGGGTGCTACTACCTCCTCTTCTTCTATGGATTCCTCACTTCTTATCCGCAGTCCTCTCATACCCGAGGTTTCATCTTCTCTAAGGTTTCATCTTCTCCTCTCATACCCGAGGTTACATCTTATCCTCTTCCTCCTGGTTTTGTTTCACCTAAAATTCCACTTTTCAATGGTAAGGAAGATCCACAAGAACATCTTAGATCATTTCATGTTGCTTGTTTAGATTATGCTTTTGATGATACATTATTAAAAAAATTGTTTCCTATAAGTTTACAAGATTATGCATTACAATGGTTCTATGATTTTCCTATTTATTTTGTACAATCTTTTACTCCATTAGCAAATCTCTTTTTAGCACATTTTTCTATTAACATTGGTACTAAAATCTCTTATGCACAAATGACTAAAATGAAACAAGGGTCTAATGAATGCCTTAGTGACTATGTTTTGTGTTACAAAACTAATCTTACTAAAATGAACAATGTCTTAGTTGATTCTAAGTTACAAGACCTCTTTTTCCAATTCCCTTTACGTCATATCCAAGAGTCAGTCATCTTTGATACCTTTCGTTCCTTCAATCACTTATGTCATATCCTTAAGGAATGTGAAGGCAAGATAATTTCCATGGGTAAACTCAAATATAGTGATCAAGCTTCTAGTCACTTTAATGCTAAATTCCAAAGTAAACCTACTTTCAAAAGTAAACCTATTAAGCCCCAACTTGGGGCCAAGGCCACTATTAATGCATTTTCCCAAGCAATGAAGCTCCCATTTCAAGCTCCTCAACGACATTTTAATAAATTCTCAATCCACCCAATGTTTTTTTTGTAGGACTCTCTCACCATCTAGGGTTTTGAAGATTGAATCAATTACACAGCGAGCATCACACACTATTAGAGGTCCGAATTCTAGATAAGAGCATAACAAGAAGAAAAGAACAGGCACATAAAGTTGCTGAAGCTAAAAGCACAAAAATACAAGGGTGTACAAAAAGGTCCATAGCGGAGGTAAGCTTTGGGACATACCATACACTTTGGACCAAGCAGTTGCTTAGATCACATTTTTAATAGCGAGACTCTATCATATCATTTCCAACCTTTTCAAGTCATCGTCATCCCGATCAGCATATAGTTCAAGATATCAGCTAATTCATATCATCCTCCTCATTGTTAGTGATTTGTTTTATTATCTATCAGTGTTTACTTTTATGTAAAGATTATTCTTGATATTGTTGCAATTAGCCTTAGAAACTAATTGATTAGGATAATCTACCATCGATTACTACCCCTTAAGATGTTAACATTTAGGTTACACCTTTAGGTCTTCCCACATGTCTATTTCACCCTTCTCCATGGCACAACTCTTCGTGATGCAGCCTTCCTACACACACTATCCCACACATGGTCTCACGTGACACTAGTCGATACATAGTATGTTATATCATTTTTCTATGCACATATGCGTCCACCTTGTACATTGAGTTGAATGCAAGCTACACGAGATCGTTACATGATGCATGATGATTGCACGCTCTCTATCAGGTTCTATGTAGCTATTGGGGCATCCACTTTACACTTTCTCACATACATGTGTTATTATTCCAATCTTTGCTACTTTACTTTCTCTTACCTCATTCACTCAATACATACATCGTGTCATACTATTTATTACTCTAACATGTTAATGGGTGCTTCATGTGTAGTATATGTTTTGCAAGATCACTTCCAAACTAAGCTCATCTTCATCCTATTGCTTGTTTATTGTTTTACATGCTTTCTCTTTGCTTTCACTTGTTTGTGGGCAATGCCCTATGTTACTTAATTGTTTCTTGTTGGCCTTAAGTGTCTTGATTATCTTGCGACATCCTAAGTGGTGTCCCATGTATGTGGCATATTATTTATCATTTTTTTAATTTTTTTGTGTCCTTACATGCTATTGTTTACATCTACAATGTTTTTTTCAGTATCGCTTGTTACTAAAACCTAGCTAGTTTTTCTATTATATTACTATGTATGCACCATGGTATACACCATGCACACTCCCCTGTATTCCCCTACAAGAATCCTACAACACATGTGCACATTAGCTATAGGTCCTCTTATTTGGGTCGCACTCACATTGCTCCATCTCACACACCCCAAACAAGGGGGCAACCATCAAGTGATATTTCACCATCACAAAGCAGCTCAAAATCAAGAAATAAAATAATAGGTACATAATCAAACAGATCGAGGTACACAAAATGGAATATAAATAGAATTGGGTCAAAAAAACATATAGTGACCAAAACATACAGAAGGACCATAGTGTATGGATGTTATGGCCCATTCCATACGCTTCTGTCTTGGTGAAGATTCAATAATTTTCTCATTTGGTATTGTTTCTCAATGACATTTTCAGGATTTTTACTTAATTTTAATCACATAATGCATGGTACAGTTCAAATTATGGTGGCACCAAGGGTACGTGTAAGCTAGCATTGCCCCAATACATTATGTCATCATTTGTAAATCAATTGGGTTCATGTTCATCTACAATGGCACTTATCTGTGGGTCTTGGGAAGTGTCAAGGTGATTGTTATCCTTATAGGCTTGACTTCTCATTGCTCATATTTTTGTGGAGGGATGCAGAGCAACTAGAATGCTCCCCATATAGTTCTCTTCACCATGCGGGGTGCATTTTCACTTCTTTCTATTCTCCTTGGCACATTCCACTTAGGGATTGATCACCCCCAAGTCCTTCCAACCAACTCCAACACAAAGTTCAACAAATCTCCATGGCAATGGTAGCGGAGTACTCTCTCCCCCTCTCTCGCAAAACAATTAGGTGTACTCTTTCCTTTGTTTTGTTTTTCTACTTACATATTGCTATTTTCATACTAAGTTCAAAATTTTCAAGTTAAAGTTATCAAAAACATATTATCTAAATCGATATATTGATATTTAGATTGGATACATAGGTATATATACATGTAGATAAATCTACATTTATGTACATGTATATATACTTAAGTAGATATGTCACATGTTCGAATATAAAGCTCATCATACAGTGAAACGATAAATGAAATCTAGCATTTTATACTTCATACAAGTTCAAAATAGAACAAATCATGAAATCTAAAACTTTTAACTTGCATTTTTTTAAGGTAATAGAATGAAATAAAAGATGCTTATAGTTGTAGGTAACACCTCAATATGTAAGGGATGAGACCAAACTTAGTATAACTATTCAATCTTAGTACAAGTATATTGATATATTTCTAAGGATGAATAAATAATTGCTCTATCTTGGAATATATGCAACTATCTTGATATATTTGGGGTATCAATCCAATTTCATTTTCTTTGTATGATTTAAGAGTTTAGTAAAATATTTTTTTCATTGCAATATGGAAAACAACTTTGTCATATAATCTGAAACATTGTAGCATATAAGATGCAAACTTTTTGTTCCTAAGGTTCGTACATAAAGCATACTTCCATTCTTCTTTTAAAATCTACATATACTTTCCAAATAAATATTTGCAACAATTTTAAAATAACACACACTCACTTGGCAATGTCATAAACAAAACTTACAATTTGAAATATTCTTTAGTCTTACAATTTCTTGCATAGTTTATAAACACAACACCATTTTACATACATTCCAACACAACATAGTCTCCAAGCAGCCTTCAACTTTCATTTCCTACAATGGCACATTCCCAACATTCACATAAAAGAGAGGCGACAACATTCACCTCCCAACCTCTCAATGTAGGCATGATTTCTTCCACATTGACCCACATAATTCTTCAATCCAAAAACCAACCAAATATTTCAACAACAACATTTTTTCAAAGCTCCAACATGATCTAGTATTTTTCTCCAAAAATAATCTAACATTCGACAATTGCATAGTTCCTAAACTCCATTACCACTTGGCATAAAAGGACTCTAACCTACCCAAATACCAATCACCAAATAGCCACATGGAAACCTACTTAGCTCTTCCACTTACACCTCACTCTTAATCAAGCCAAAATTACAAAACCTCAAGCAAAAATCTACCATTCAAAACAATGAAATGATTTACTCTCTTGATCAAAATAACAAGATCATTAGTCACACATCCCAAATTTGCAACTTCAAGAAGATTTCCACTTAAAGTTGTCTTTCCATTATACTTCATGTAGTTATAATTTCATAATTAATTTTCATAATTCCAAGAGCTCCAAACCATGATTTTCTTGGTCCAAGACATAAGAATCCTCCAAATGAAGACTACCCTATGGGTAGTGACTAGGCTAAGTTTTAGGGCAAGAAACATAAGTTTATTTCCCCAAACTCAACTCTAAATCAGCCTCTAAGCACAAATTCAGATTTTTCTTATGTGGACAAGGTGAACAAGGATGCATTCACATATAAAAGGAACAATTAATACCAAGACTATCACACAACAAAGGGGACAAATTCATGCATTAAGCCACTTTACAAGATAACAAATAAGCAAGAAAATGACCACAAGTAATAAAGGAACAATACCACATCACATCTTATGATCTAGGAGTCTCGAGTGATTTACTCGATGGATTGGTCTTTGCCTCTCCAAATTGTGAACGTCCATAAGCATTCCAAATACATTTTTCCTACACACTTAACTCAAGCATCATATACACTCAAAATAGCAATATCAAAAATTAATCATGCAATTTATACATACATTTAATCTCTCCAATTGCAAGAAACATAATCAAAATCAATACACATCATCTACGTTATTACATCCACCCCACAAATTTGTTTCGTATGTTAAATAATGTCACATGTTATAATCATCATTATAATTAAAGTTAGTACGAAATGAAAAGTCATCTAATATCATCTAACATAATCTTAACAATGCAATAGACGTAATACACAATACTATGCTAAGCAACATCATCATGGTCCAATCGCAATAATCAGCAATATTATAGTTCAAAACAAAATATGCATCGTAATGCAAACATGAATCACATCAAAAACATTATCCAAATATTCTAATGTCGATATGTAAAAGTCTCAACATACTAAAAGCAACAACATAGCATTGTCTAGAAAAAAGGGTAAAAATGGGCATGAGACCTCTCCTAGGAATATTCAAGGCTTGGTGAGGAAGTATGTTAGGAAATATAATTTATTAGTGCTCCATTATTATAGATATTGTAAAGAGAATAATTACGTGAGTAATTATTCACATATTTGGTTGTATTATTTGATAGTTGTGATATTGTTGTGAGTTACAACAATATCACGGATATAGGTAGATTGTTGGAGCAACTTCCTAGAATATAGGAATTGCATCTCATTATATATTGTATGACCTGGAATACATTAAATAAACAATGAAGAATAATTATGTGAAGTTTATTATGTAAATCTTGTCTTACGCCATCATTTGGTATCGGAGCATGTGGAGTCCAAAATGAAAGTCGTTGAATTTTATTTTTTATACGGATTGGTGAGAGCACGGATCAGATATATTACGAGGTACTAGTGAAGCTGTGTAAATTAAACTAAGTGCAGATATAGACATCGGGGATGGGTTCTTATGCAAAGGTGGAACGTATATATAATATAACAAAATAGATTTTCTGGTCGAATTTATCTTACTGTATTGGATTCACAGCTTCAAGGACTTGGTTTGATTATATATGTTATTTTCAAATGTTGTGGTAATCGATTCAAGCATTCAACGATTGGCGAGCCCTGAATGATCTGCCATTCGCATACCTGTGCACACATTACGGTCAACTTCATTGCTTCCATTGGTCCAGTATCAACGTGGCATTTGCATCTTTCAGTAGTTGTGATCTACACATCA
This sequence comes from Taxus wallichiana var. yunnanensis, assembly GCA_018340775.1. Classification (NCBI taxonomy): domain Eukaryota; kingdom Viridiplantae; phylum Streptophyta; class Pinopsida; order Cupressales; family Taxaceae; genus Taxus; species Taxus wallichiana. The sequence goes on along the minus strand of CM031235.1, from coordinate 320,062,095 downwards.
ATATAAATAGTAAGTGGTTTGCACGTTTTGCATTGGGTTCTATGTATTCAGATCCAATTTCTTAGTCTAGAGATATACAAGGCAAATTGCAGTCATCATATCCACGGCCTTCATGTAGAGTTTGATGCAACATCAATTATATTGTCAAAGTCGTATGTGATATCTTCAACACATGCTTGTGCCTGTTGACAACTCTGGTAAATTCTTGCATGGTAGATGAGGCAAGATTTGCGCGGACTGTTATAGGTCCATTGAAATCTTTGCATGCATGTAGATTTTGGTTTGTGAGTGTGCAATTAATCAATGATAGTTTTGATCTCCAAACACGTCTTATCTCAAGACTTGGTTGAATGCTTTGTTGTCATTGTCATCCATGCATCGTTCTTCCACATGCCCTCTGATCTCCACTTTGACACGGAATAGATAATTCAATGCAAAATAAGATCTCGATAGTGATTCTCCTTCACTGTCTACATCATTATTAACTGGAAGCTTGAAATATTTACTCAAATCTATCAACGTGCATCTCAGATCACATTGATTTTTTGCATGGATCGTGGTATTTTAGTTTGATGAGGAGCTCTCCAAGCGGTTCGGTCAACTAATTCCCTGCAACATCCTTCTATGCATCAGATTCATTGTTTCCTCCAAGAAAAGTGGTAATTAGTTGTGTTACAGTTTCTTTTTCAAATTAAATCAAGTGTCCAATGTTTAAGTCTTAAGTCTTGTTTTGGTTCATATGTTTGTTCGTAGTTCAAAAATTTGTTCTCTTAACTTCCCAGTCCGTACGTGGCCTTTCATTAAAGAGGTGTTCTTTTATTTCTTATATGTTTAGTGTTTATGTTATTTAGTATAAAAAATTGTGTCATTTAAATTTTATCCACTTTGTATATAACATGAAGAGTCATATTATATGTATATATGTCAAAATAGTTATTTTTTTGTCCATCAAAGTGTCAAAGTCAAGTGTTGTCCTCTCAAATTCAAGTCAAAAATTGAAGTCATCATTTTGAGTTAATATAAGTTTCGAGTCATATAGGTGATTTTTAGGTTTTTAATAGTCATATGGTGGTGTCAAAAAGTCTGAAAAAAAAAAAATAAATAAAAAATTGCCTTACGGACGCATTTTTGGTGTTACCCGACGTCCTGACAACCATTAAGTCTCAATTTAAAATATGTTGAGTTAGCAGGATAATACCGAAGGCGGAGGCAGGAGGCATTGGAGATTGAGGTCATTCAGCGACCTCTCGTCAGTCGCCAACGACGAGGCCGCACAGATGGTTTGGTGACATTTTTGTGGTGTATTTGCTTTCAGCTTGTGTCATGTGCTTCTTGTCATGTTTTTTAGAGTTCCAGTATCAGTGTTCCTGTTTGCAGTGTTCGTGATTGAATAAGTGGAAATTTCACATTGAGGGGGGAACATGATCCAATGTTCCATTTCCATTATGTCAGCTTTTTTCTATGTATGTATGAGCAACAGATTTCAACAGAATTTCCTATGTTATTCCCTGCAGTGAGATGTGATGAGGGCTGAGAATAGTACTTTGCATATCATGATGTGGTTGTAGGTAAACCACTTGAAAACCTTCATTTGTGGTTTGTGGTAAACCAATAGCAAAACCACCATTCTTGGTTGTTGGTAATCCATTCGCAAAACCATCACTTTGTGGTTTGTGGTAAACCAATTGCAAAACCACCATTCTCGGTTTGTGGTCAACCATTTGCAAAACCATCCATGAGGTTTGTGATCATCCTATGAAAATCACCAGATCATGAGTAGGTACAAGTACAAAGACAAGTTTTCCCCATGTTCGCACTAAGGGGGGGGAATGTTAGAAAACTCATTATATATTGTATGACCCGAATACATTAAATAAACAAGTGAAGAATAATTCTGTGAAGTTTATTATGTAAATCTTGTCTTACGCCATCGAGTAACACTAGAGGAACAGATTTCAACATGCTGACTTCTAATTGACAAGCACTCAATCACCCGCTAATTGTTCTACCAGCGATGTCCTATGATCAGTAATATTTTCACAAGTTCTTAGTCCAAAAGTGATCTTCAAAAGCCTTAATCATGGTGATACTTATCACATCTATGCATACTCTATTTATTAAGACTCCACAATGTTGCACTCTCCTTTCAACAAAATTACCAAAAACATGGTGACACACTATGGTCGCTATTTAAGATTGTTGGGCCAAACACTTTGGGACTCTACAATGGATTAGCAAGCTCTCCCTATGAATTGTAGCACACAAATGAAACAACAGTTCTCTATCATTTCTTCCTAAAATACTAGCAACCCTACATGTTGGCACCTTGTCTCTACTTTTGTATATTATCATTTCTTTCTCAAATACTACCAACCGTCAATGTTGGCAACCTCTCTAATTTTGTATAATGCAAATAAAAACATCCATGTTTAAGGACCCTGATCAACCCCATTATAGTGTTCAACCCACGGCTCATGTTATTAATTAGCCTCCTTTAGGTTGCTCTTTCAAGGATTCAAGTTAAATACAACGGAATTTTAGCTCATGTTATTAATTAGCCTCCTTATCAAATTGGTTAGGCTGCTCTTTCAAGGATTCAAGTTAAATACAATGGAATTTTATTGAAAATTGGTGTTGTGAAAAATTCTCAAGGATTCTAGACAAATATTCAATGAGTTTTTGATGTTTCCTTCTTTGAATATATAAACTGTCTTCAGTTACGAATGGCAATTTTAAATAGACAACCACCATAAAATTTCCTAAACATCTGCTGAACGCAAAATGGACAAGGAAACTTTGAAGCTATACCATTAGCCATGAAAAAAATTGTGTATAAATTATTGTTATTCCAAATGTTATACAATGCACGTGTTTTATAGCCCTCTGGAGATATATGTACTACTCTAATATTGAATGTAATATGTTGGCACTGGAGTTGCAATTTCATGTGAATGTAAAACAAAATTCAGTTCATATTCTCATCAACCGTAGTAAAGATGTCAAAAATATGCATCAAGATTGGAATTTCACGTGCAATGTACTCCTGAACTCAAAATAAAAACCGCTGCAGGTGACTATGACTTTGAAACAATGCCTCCAATGGAATGAATATTTAAATAGCCAGATCAAGCACATCACCATATAAAACTGTATAGAACTGCCCCAAAACTTGTAAACTGGGAATAACTAAACAACTGTGTCCATGGAAAAATCATGGAGTACAGTACTTTAGGTCGTGAGGAAAAATAATAATTGAACATGCCACCCTCTTGCAAGAAAACTCGTTCTAGCAACTCTGACAACCGAACCTATAACCCAATGCCTATTCAACATAAATACCTGCTTCATATGACAATATGAAGACACTAAACAATAACCTTGGCAGGAAATGTCTTAAAAATATGCATTAAAAACACATTGCAGAGTCCAAACTAACAGTAATACAACAGCATCTACAACACTCCGTTCACCTAGGAAATCTCTCTGAAAAGCATATAAGAAAGCTTGCACTTGGAATCAATCAAGAATTCTTTTCAACGTCAGCAGGCTTCTCCTCCTGTGCTTCTGGCTTATCTTCTTTCTTCTCTTCTTTCTTCTCTTCCACTTTGCTTTCTTCTTTCACTTCCTCTTCTTTGTCTTCGACCTTCAAATTTTTTATGAGTTCAGCAGTTGATTCTGCAGTTTCATCACCCTCTGGTGAGCTCTTTGCTTGGGACTCGGCAATCTCTTCAAACGTATCTTTGAACTTTTTAGCATCTGCATTCAACAAAAAAAATACCCAACAGATGATATCAGGATGGAATCCTCAAATTAAGCTTACAGAGAAGCATATGATAAAATGTCAAAGAAAATAAATTGTAAATAATAACAGACTGCATAATACAAATTATAGAATTGTTAACGTTGTGCTAAAAACATTAAATAATGTTCATTAAATCCACTAGAATTGCCACCTTCACATTCAATCATTGATATTGCCAACATACATATCACTTCTTCTGGATAGCCTGAGCCATCCATAACAAAAGTGAGAGAATTCAGCTGCTTCTAGCATTTAGGAGACAACATAGCAAATGTCTCTTAAGATGTGAGCAAAACAAAAATGACCCCTTAAAAATGTAACACTCAAATCTTGAGGGGGTGAAAATCTTAAGGGTTGAAATGCCAAGCTAAATCAAAACACACTTATAAAACCTGGGACATATATATTACCCAACTGAGCTGAGTTATAACAATGACAATCCAAATCCAGACGGCTAAACTCACGGATACCAGGATATGCCAACCAGGGTAACATAACCGTGTACTGGCATACTGTATACTGTACTGGTCCTGGTACTAGCCTGAAACATTTCCAAAACTTCAAAATAGTCTCGGGTACTGCTCTGTTGTACCCAGGCCATTTCTGTACCATTTCAGCAGTGCTTGAACCGTACCCAGGAGGTTTCTGAAGCTTTTCAGCAGTGGTGTTTTTAAACGCCAAAAATAAAAATAAAAACAAAAACACAACATACTTCTGTTTCAGCGGTACTTGAGGAAAATCTAGATGATATATTCTAGAATCTAGATTATAATCATGTACATATGAAAATTTAAGCATGTTGAATGTTTTGAACTTTCATGAATACAAAGTATTTTAAGTATTTTATCTTTTCTGAATAAAAATGAGTACTATGCATTTTTATACATATTTATATTTTTTTGATAATATATTGTACAAACATTTTCATGCCAAGGGGCTTTTTGAAAATAGGTATTTCTGCATTTCAAACCCATACCTGAACCCATTCTTCGCAACCTAGGGATTCGGCCTAAACTCATATATTAGACTTGTCAATATGAAATGCATTGAAGCTATTTCATTCATTTATGGTTGAGACAGAATAGTCAAAGTGCTTGATGCATCTAAAGCTTGCAGTTTGGCTAGAACTAAAAAAGTTCATGTATCAAAGATAAGTAAATCCCACCAGCTACACTGAACTACCACAAAATCTCTAAAGGGAAACTGACTTGTATCAATCTGGAGGCATATTGAAAAAGGGGATGGCAGTGTGTTGGGCTTCCAGAGGCATGAAATCCAGCAATACAGGAAAGGTGAAACTCTCATAGCAGGTCTTAATTATGCCGAGAGGCATTCTACAATGGCAACCTGGTGGGTGGTGATGGGCTGTAATGGTGTGAGTGTGTTCACTTTTAATTCCAACATTAAATTTGACATCTGGTCCGTGGATACACCAAAAAAAAAGTCCCTGGATATGGCCCTACAAAATACATATAAATATTTAAAAATATATAAATTCCAGCCTAATAAATAGGAATTAACCACATATTATGCATATGAAAAACAAAACAAGCTAAATAACCACAACAAACTACTCATAATTTCATTGAACCTGGGCACAAGCATCATCCCTACCACATCTAGTTGAGGTGTTTATTACATTTATCTCATACATGCTATTTTTGTCCTTGTTTTTGATGGCTTCTATTTGGTACTTTCCGTAGAATAATGCTGCTGCAAAAACTGTAATTTCTGCTGTAATGATATATTAAATTTAAAGTAGAAAAAAACTTTTAAAAAGAACCTGGTTCAGGCCTGCAAGTGCACAGGAAACGCCTTGGAAACGGCTGGGCAGGTCAGGGTACAGCTGGGTACGGAAAAAAAAAAACAATTTAAAAAGAACCTGATTCAGGCCTGCAAGTGCACAGGAAACGCCTTGAAACGCAAACTGGGCTGGGCAGGTCAGGTACAGCTGGGTACGCCTGACATACCCAGCTGTGCCCTGACCTGCCCAGCCGTTTCCAAGGCATGTATCCAAGCCGTCCCGTGGGTACGCTTTGTACCCATACCAGGTGCCCTGGGGGTGGCATTTCGCAAACTTAACTTAGAAGCCTTCCTTTTTTAAGAATGTCAATTGAAAATCATAATATCTTAACAACATTAATTGTGAGATTATGATTCATCACATTCATTGATGCCATGGCAAGCAGTTTCGTGGAGTTTAATGCCAATCTGACTATTTCGGTACAGGTACAGGTACAGAATGCTGAAACATTATTTTTTTAAAAACCTCGGGTACAGTGCACTGTGGATACGTTTGTACAATATATTTTTAAAAATAAAAATAAAAATATATATAAAAATTTAAAGAAAACAACAAGCTTATAGTCTCAGCAACCTATAAAATATTAGAAGGCAATCTACTAATGGGCTCACAAACATTCCACTTATTGTTAAGGCCCAGGGAAAGGTTTGGGGAGAAGGCAATCTTTTCATAGAGTTGTTTGGAGGTAGCCTCTTGGAGAAGGGGCCCTTTGAGCCACCTCATAGTATCCCAAAAGTCATTCTCATCCTCCATAATTAGTCCAGTAGAGGGAGCTGTGAAAGCATTTCTGAGCATTGTATACATTCTGAACTGAGATTGACGAAGCTTATAGAAAGCTTTAAGGTCTGTCCATTCCATCCACTTCCCAAATCTGTACAAGTCATGAAATATTTTAATTCCTTTCTCAAACCAAAGGAGGGCAGAGCAGCCTCTTGTCAAGGCAAGGATCTTGTCATTATATTTCAGATTCGACAAAATCGATTTGTAGGATTGGCACCTAGTGTCAAACGAAGGGAAGATAGGCTGCCCAACCACCAAGTGCTTCACTTGTTCCCATGCCTTTGAAATTGACTGAAGAATGAAGGACCCATGAGGAGCAACACGAAAGCACCCAAATAATAAGTCAGCCAAATGAAGTCCTTTTCATCTCTCTTGACCCTTCAAAGCCTATTGGCAATATTGAATCTCACGAACTTTCCAAGGTTCAATTCCAGTCAAAGCCCTCAAGTTCTATTTATTTTTTTGCACTTTAAAAAAATCATGTGTACCCATACCTGGTACATATCAGGCCTGGTACGGGGGGTACTTGGCGTTTCCAGGCAGTCTAGATGCCAATCTATGAAGGCAGGAATAGGATATCACCTGCAGGGGCTATGTCACAAGTAGTTGAATATAACATTGATATTTTGAGGAGGATGTAGAAAATTTAGCAATTTGCTATGTGGAAAAATGATAGGTGATCATTGGCAAGCTAACAGAAAAAATTTATTGTTGGCATGGGAAGCATTAGTGGAAACTTGTCCGCTCTCCTAGGACTGTTCAATGCACAACAGATCAAAGCGTAAAGACTTGAATAAATTCAGGAAAAAGTAGAATGATTTATACTAGTCAAATCATGATAAATATCCTGGGAAAGATGTGTTTCACCTCATAGTATAGCCACAACCATTTTTCATACATGGCTCAAACCATAATAGGAGGCAACACAATGAAGATAATAGTTGTTAGTTGCTGAGTTTAGATTGTTCCTCGTCCTACAAGCATGCAAAGTAGGTTTAGAAAAATAATTGCATGCAAGCATAAAGACAAGGGTATATATATGACAGATGTTCTGGAGCAGAAGAGAAAGTGAGAACTGGAAAAGGAGTTGGGGACCTGCACCTTACCATGTGGTTCAAAGATATTAGGAGAAAATAATGACTTCCAGCCATTTTGGTTACAATTGTTGACATTCACAGCTGAATGTGTTCACAACAGCTGCAATTTCCAGGAGGCTTCTCAATACAACTGACTGGGTACTTTGTATAGCACAAAGCTAATGGTGCAAGAAGTGGAGAAGAAAGATGACATAATCTATAAATTAGTCCACAGATCAAAAGAAGAAAGTTGGATGAATATATTATGACATGCCAGATTGATACAATAAAGCAGCCCAGCTTGATCAGATCTAAATAAATATCTCTGACCTTCATGACCAACAACTTTGTTAATTGAATGACCCATACACAGAATGGTAGCCTGGACTCCAAAATGACAGCCGCCGTGGCAAAGAAAGTGTCAACCAGGCAGGAACTATCCAGACTCCAACAGCACTCCAGGGGACAACACGCCAAATTTGAGGATTCAATATGATTCAGCAGAAGCAATTCACAAAAAGAAATAAAAAACAGAAAGAACAATGATATATTCACAAATCAAGTGAAAGACATAACTGTAATAGCCATTTATTAATCTAAAATTTCTGTACATAGCATTTTCTGCTAGGTAGCCAGTACGGGGTACGGTGCGGGTATGGGTACGGGATCCGGTACGCTGGTACAGCAATTTTTTTGGGGGCCCGGTACGGCACTTGGGTACGGCAGTACAATATACATATAAAATATTAAAAATATAGCCAAATAAGCAAAAATTCAGCCTTATACATGAATAGAGTAAACAAATTAATAATTAAGTGAAATAGCCAAATAATGTATTAATAATTCAATGCATTTTGTCATGATATTCATTGATTGAACTTCGAACAAGTACATTGTTCAAACTCCAAATGTTACAATGTCCAATTATTAACATAAATAATAACAAATCACATAACTGGACTGGAATTCTGGCTATTACCAGCTCCCTTCAAATCTGGCAGTTCAGATTCCTTTGGGGTTTCTCTTATTATTCCTGCATTAGTCTTACTTGCTAGTGGAGATGCTGCCACTGTGTTTTTTGATCCTACATTACCCAAACGCATCTCAACTGTTGCAGTTTCAGCCATTGTTTTAGGTACTTCTGTGAAGTTTTACAACAGTTGAATCATTTACGTAATCACATCTATTGACCTTTATTGACCCCCAAAAAATAGTTTTTTTTTTTTTACAAAAAAAAAAAAACAAAACAAAACAAAAAAAAAAAAAATTGTTGTTTTTACTGGTGGGTACGCCCTGGGTACGGCCAGGGTACGTCCAGCAGTACCGGTATACGTCTGGGTACTTCCTGAGAAGTACCCAGACGTACCCGGGTACTGCTGGCCGTACCCAAGGCATACCATACCCGTACCACATACCAGGTATGTACTGTACCCGTACCCATGCCCTGCAGGGCACATACCGGCTACCTAGATTTTCTGAGATGGAAATATACAAATGGCTGGCTATCTAATTCAAAATGCATTTACATTTATTCTAAAAAAGCTGTAGAATTTGAAGGAACTGATGTAAAAATGAAACAGCTAGTCTTTCACAAATGTTAGTTTATCTTCCAGCAGTTCTCAATGAAGTGTTGTCAGATAATAATGATGTTTCTGGCACTTGATTCATAGCGGCTGCCACCACCCAAGACAAAGGAACAAGTGGGCATATGTGGAGAAGGGGATTGACACCAGAAGGATCCAACACTGGTGACACCGGTGTCACTATTATTGCTGACACAAAAGCTGAAGCTTGGCTGAACATGTCACATCTGAGAAAAATATTCTGTCCAACCTTTGACATGAATCATAGAATTTTAGCTGCTATCTGGATCAATGCAACACACGTTTTTAACTTTTTCTTACAGCCCTGGATTATAAGTGTCAATGTGATAAATAAAGACAATATATTTGTTTTCAATTTAACTTTAATTGGGAAGCTTAGACTTGCTAATATGCCTCCTGGAGCAATTTCTCTAATTAAGTTTATGCTATTTTAGTTTGTTATGTCCACAGGTATCTTAGAAATCATAGTATATCTACAAAAGGCTGAACTCGTTGTCTTTAATCCCTTTTTGAATCAACGTTATATGTATTAAACTAAGATATTATACTCGTACTGATCGAATAAATTTACTTATTAAACTAAGATATTATACTCATACTAATAGAATAAAGCAGGTTATTGCAATCGGCCTAAAAAAGTATTCCCAAGTATAGATGGAAAACATTCCTTCAATTGATTGATCGGTAAATGATCACTGAATGCATACTAGTAATCACATATTAAGTTCAAAACAAAATACTATACATACTGAAAATAGATCAAAGCAAAGGTTCATCATAGTACGTGGGGGAACAGACTACTCACTCTCTACAGAACCCAAACGGATACAGAAGAGTTCGTCTTTCAGTTCCCCATCCGAGAAGTCGGTTGCATGCCAAACCCAAGACTTATCACTACCAGCATGCTCCTGCAATGACATTGATGCCAAAACTGCAAGAAAATAATCCCATCATCAATGAAATGTATCCATTCACAAAAATATTTTAAAGATAAAAAGTTAAACCACAACTACTTACTCAAATGGTTAGCACATATTTTCAATGTCTTGGACTGTCTCATGACTAACCGGACCTTAGCAGTCTCTTTGTGCTTAAGTATCTTTACTGTTCCCACACCACGCTCCTTCCATTGTTTTCCATCCTTATCAAACCGATAAAGTTTGGCCTTCCTGCATAATCACAAAACAAAGGAATATTAAAACAGTGTGAACTCCCATTACAAACTATAACAGAATAAAGAAGCATCTGCTATCACCTATCAAACACTCATAATAATGATCAACATTAAACCAGGATACAGAAAAATAAAATACTTAATAGCAACAAGGTGTTAGTGCAAATTATTGTCAAACATAAACAGATATTTGTCAAATAGAGTCATCAACAACGCATCCAAAACCTGGTATAGAGAGATCTTCTGGATGATCAACAAAATATCAAACCATCCCATATAAAGAACTCAAAAATGATCCACAACAAATCAACTATGTATGATTAAAGGCTACTAGCAGACTCCCATTAGAGGATAAAAACACTGAACAAATTAATGATAGTGCCTTAAATACCTAAAAAGGAATTTCATCAAAGTACCCAAAACTAAGAACCCGTCAGAATATCAAAAACCTAATAAACTACTGGCATCTATATAAGATCACAATAACCAGTAGTAATAAATTGAAATAACCACATCAAATACTAAAAAGACTCATCAATAACCCATCACAACTATAGAGAAACTCATCAAATGGGTCAAGATCTAGTTGCAGTAAAGAGCAATCACCAGGATAATGAATCCAATGAAAAGGATTTAAGCCTTGTTAATCATGTTCTCTATGTTTAAGTGACACGTATAAGGTGCAGGTTGTTTTTTAAACACAGACAAGACAGACTCCAATTACTTTCCAAGTTTCCATTTACCTTATATGTTGTTCAAATTTTGTATCCCTAGGTTTAGGCCTCGTGACACAGCTCGGGGATTACTGAAAGTTTCCAATCCACCAACATCTGCACTACAAGCCACACCTCAACTGATCTGGGCAAACTTTGCCAAAATAAAAACCCCTCAAACATGGATTTAGACAATCCATCTTATCCCCGATCACTCTAAAAAATAATTAAAGAATTCAATAACCCATCAAATAAGTAATTTAGAAGCACCATCAATAGCCATTCAAATAATTCAAAACATTTAAAATCCAAAACCGATCAAATGCCAAGATAATGAGACATTATTTAAAATCAAAATAACCAATAGTAGCAAATACCCGCATCAAATACCAAATATCTTATCAACCCATCAAAACTACAGGAAAAATCATCAAACGGGCCAAAGGTCTAGCTGCAACAAAGAGTAATCACCGTGATGACAGAGATGTACACTCTATTGATCATGTCCTCTGTGTTCCAGTGACTCACTAAAGGTAAAAGTTATAATTTTGCTCACAGCCAAGGCAGACTCCAATGTGGCCTATTTCTTGTTCAAATTTCGTATCCCTAGATTTTGTTCTCGTGGCCCAACATCCGCACTGCATATCTCACCCTGACTGGTCTGACTGGTCTGGACAAACTCTGCCAAAATGAAAACCCTCAAACATGGATTTGAATATAAATGGAGATCTACGCTTAAAGGCGGATTCGCCCTGCTATGCAGTGAATCTAGCCAATATACCGATCATAAAACCCTAAAGGGAAAATCAATTAAGACGTGCAAATAAACAATCCATCTTGAACCCAATCAGTCACAAAAACCAAAAAGCGATAACCCATCAGACATAGTTTAAAAGCACCATCAATAACTGATCAAAACATTTACATAGCAAGACCGATCAAATACCAAGACAACTAAATCACTGAAACACCCAGTATAATGACAAGGGCATCAAACAAAATATCGCTTTAAGGGGCTATTTATTTAACAATAGCACAGCTAGCAGAGATGAAAACGGGTTTGAGAAAAACAAATCGGAAACGGGTAATGAGAAAAAGAAGGCGGAAGGAACTTACACGTCAAGGAGGGCATCCTCCTCTTCTTCTCCAGTGGTGACAGCAACCTCCTCCAGCTTAACAATGGGGGCAACCTGAGCTCCGGTATCCTCCTCCTTTGCAACATCGTCCTCATTCTCCTCTTCAGGTCGTGTGAGAACGGGATCTTGATGACCACTGGCCATTTTCGCACACAAATGAATAGGGTCGATCCAAATACACTAAAATCGCAGAATAAAAACCGAAGAGACAAGCGTGTTTTGAGCGGATATTTCAGCTGGCAAAAGTGCTTTTGAATGCAAGGGCTGAGAGGGCTTGAATTTCTAGGGAAAGTTTATTTATAACGGAGGTCGCCCTACTTTTGAGAGTGAAATTTTAAAGGTTAAAGCAGAGGTTACAAATTTTTATATATGTTTCAGGATTGTTGTTGGAAGCTAATATATTATAACCTATTCTTTAATTTCCCGGTTTATTAGGTTATTGCTAATTTATCTTTATTTCAAAAGGGTTTTTGTAAAATGGAATAGTGGTTATATTACTAAAAATAAAATAGTATAACTATTCACAAAAGGTTGGTGGTATGGAAGCACCCCACAAAGTCTAAATCAAAGCATGTAGGCACGGAAACAAAATCAAACAAATGCGCAAGTAACCCACAGATTACATACCGCAAAAAGAGAGAAAGGTGGAGGATCTCCATCGTCAGGGTTGCCCCACCTACCATTTGGAAGGTCTTGCCCATCGGGAATGGGCTTCCAACCAAAGGCAATGATTTTGGTGCCTTTATTCTTTTCTTCAAAATCTTTAATTGGCCCTCGGGCGGCGAGATCGCCAAGGGTAACTAAGGGTACTTTTCATTTGGGAGAGGCAACATTGAGTTGTGATGATGAGGCGGTGGCAAGCCCCACCCCCCACATTGAGGTTGTGGAAGAGAGTGGCGGTGACGCAGAGAGCCCCATCCAAAACAAATGGCGATGGCACATGTTACTCATTGAGTTACTTCAAACAACGCGAGTGGCGTAACCCAAGCAACAATGCAAGGGGCATTGCCCTAGTGATCCAATGGGGTCCGGAGGTGAGTCATCTTTAACACTACCTTCCGTGTTTGCACTTGTATCTACCAAAACAAAACATTAGACACAATCATCGCTTTGTTAAAAGTCGAAAGATTGCAATCAACAACATAATGAGCAAAATAGTTGAATTTCTCTCTTTCCAAATGAAGAAAAGGATTTCCATTATAAAAGCATGCCAAACTTGGGTGAAGACCATGGGGATGCCCGTCAATCCTTTAATAGAATATGTTGTTGGTGGAAGGGCTTAAGTGAAAAGGCTAAAAAAATGAATCCAAACCCAAATGATTTTAGCTTTTTGAAAAAATCAAAAAAGGTGCATAAGGGTTTCAATTCACCCACAAAATGGGCAACGAGGATCCAAAACACCTAATTGAATGAGCTTATGGCCAAAGGGTAAACCGTGATAAATAATACACCAAACAAAATGAGCAAATTTGGACTCTATAATAGTCGACTGCATAAAGAGAAAATTTATATTGCCAACAAAAAGAAGAAGAACATAGGACCAATGTGAGTTGAGTTTGTCTACCATGGGAAGTTTGGGATACAACAATTCATAGCCCTTACTAGGCGAGTAATTTTGAAAAGGTGTATCTGGAAACCATTTCCGAGTCCTTTTCGACAAGGCCTACATGAAACAACCCCAATCTTAAGCAACATGTCGTTTGGAATGCGCTTCAACAATTACCTACGAAATTCTTGGTCACATGTGGCTAAAAAGAATTTTAGCTAAGCTTCTAGCCAAGATAGGAGTATTCTTAATTATCAGCTTATAAATGCCTTGCACGTTGTGAATCCCTTGTTTGAAAAGCTTGAGGATGTGCACACATGGAACCTTTATTAAGGGCACATTGTGGAAGTTAATAACTGGTGACAACCGCACCAAATGGGAATCGAAGGAGAGGCCATTTTTGAGCTCATCTTCGTCCCATAAAATCCATGCTTTGATTTTTTCCCAAGCCTTCGAAATGTTTTTTATAATGAAGGAGCCCACCACTTTCACTGAGGCTTTGATGATGAGTAGATTTTGAAAACCTAAGCCCTTCCAAGTATTACATCCTTGTAGAGTGCCTTCCAAAATGTAATTATGCATGAGGATTTTCCAAGCATCCTCGGACCTTAATGGATCGAACAATCCATTTGGCATAGAGGGCATTTCCTTGTTGCCCAATGTCTAATAATCCAAGACCACTAGACTCCTTATATAGGCAACAACGTTCACAAGCAACTCTACGAAATCCTTCACCGAGTTTTCGAGCTAACTTACAAAAAATTGCTAAGTAATTTCTCAAGTTTTTGTAAGAAGCTTGGGAAGGGGCCTATCACGAAGAATAATAAACATGTGTAGCTACAAGAACTTCAAAGTAAATGTGGAACATGTCTACCAATGAGGGGGGTTTCGTGATCCAATACAGTAGCTTATTTTCAATTCTATCCACCACATTTTGCCAAATCTAGGAGGGGGTTGCTTAGAAAGAATGCATGATGCTAAAAATTAGAAGATTTCTCCATGTTGAATCCACTTGAATTAAATAGCATCGACCATGAAAGTGGAGGCATGATGGATTATTTGTAGAGCATCAATCTTTCACCATTAGATGTTCGAGCCAAAGGCGAGACAATACACATCCAAACAATGCATATTCTATTGAACATTATTTTCATCTTCCAACAAGGTGAGAAATGAATCTTCAAAAAAATTTCCATTAAACCAATCGCATGGGAGGCAAGCCCATAAGCGATATATGTTTCGCCGATCTTAGTTAAGTGGTGTTGATTAAGAGATAGGCAAAACCTTTGGCATTTAAAACATGTAAAATAGGCATAAGAAGGTAGCCTTGACGAATAGATCAAAAAATCCCAAACCTGCTCGTTGAGTTAGCGCCATTAATATAAAGATAAGCTAAGGCATTAGTGAAGAGCATGGATGTAGTGGATAAAGGTAGGTACAAAACAAAACAATTTGAGCATGACCAAAATGAAGTGTCATTTGATCTTGTCATAGGATTTTTCAAAGTTGGTTTTCACAAATAAGGTTTCTTGTTGGGACCAACCCCCATTTCATGCCTTCTCGAACTGCAATAATATTGTCTAGGATGTATTTTCTTTAAATAAACCATATTTGTTTTGGACTAACAATTTCGGGAATAAGGTGGTGGATGTGCAAAGTCAAGGCTTTGGTAATGATTTTGTACAAGACATTAAGCATGGTAATTGATCTCCAATTACAAATAAGCTTTGGGTCCTGCATCTTACGAATAAATTTGATGTGTCCCTAGTTAATAAAATTGTCAAACGAATTGGAGTGAATAGCTTCCAAAACACTTGAAAGAGGTCTTTTCCCACCACATCCCAAAGGGTTTTATAAAATTTACATGACAAACCATCTTAATCTAAGGTTTTATCATTAGCCATTTAAGAAATGGCTTCATGAATATCTTTGATGGATAACATTCTCTCACAAGACACCTTTTGAGATTGAGAAAGATTACAAGGGACAACAACAATGCATTATTCAAGCATCTCTTGTTGCTCAAGAAAAGACTCGTGTGCTTTGAAAAAACAATGACAATGGTGGACAAAAGCATGAACCATCTCTGACACTCTAGAAAGATGTTAAAATCCTTCTAATATGGATTTGATTTGTTGATGGGCATGCTTGGATTTTAAGCAATGGAAGAATTCTATAGAAACTCTATCTCCCACCTTTAACAGATGTAACCTACCTTTGATCTACACCCCCTAACATTGTATGCATCTACAATTTCGATGTGTTGCCTGAGATTTGACACTTATATTTTCAAAGGCTCATGGAATGGTGTGTGTTCCAGAGCTGCTAACGAGTGCTCAGCTCCGAGGTGGTGACAACATATGTTTTGTGCCAAATTTGGGCCAATTTTTGCCCAAAGATGTTGAGGAAGCATGTCATCCATCAAATGACATCTTTCCACCATTTTATCCAACATGTTGTGCCGCTTGGTTTTGTTTGTAAGTGTAGACACAAAATCACGCACTTGCACAGCTTTTAGGTCCTAAGCACATGTTGTCACCAAATCACTGCACCCTTCGAATGGCCAAAATGTGAACAAGATGTTCGGTGTGATTGGGACACATGGGATCACCTCTCAAGTTGTGGGACTTGGGATCGAGGTGAACCTCCTGGAGAAGGCCAACTTCCTCTTCCTAAACTAAATGCCTTACTACTCCTAGTGTAATAGAATGACCATCTAATCCTAAGCTAACATCTTTATGAGTTTTAAGGAAAGAGATTTTGCAAAACTGAAACTATACTAAGGGTGGTGATGCACCAAATTAAGGGATGTTTAATATTTGGAAGGGTTAGTGTGGGGGATGCTTGCATCATTGACCACCTTCACCTATCGCAACTCGAAAGGGTACCAAATACCACAAACCAGGGGCGTACGTTCCTTCGTTAAACTTAAGCATACATAAGGATAGATCAAATTGGATTCAATACACAATTAATTTATCATGAGGAAACAACACATGCATATGTCAAACATCTATTTCTGCAATTAGGGATAATGATGACATAACTTAATACAGAAGGAAAATAAGGTTTTCACAACTGACATAAAAGATAATCGCATTATTCCTTCACAACATGAAATAGATAACTTGAAATAAAGGTAAGATAATCAATCACACTAAGGAATCATAAATTCACAAAGTAAGCATTGATTAACCATTCAACACAATAAATCAGATTCCCAATTGCAAGGCGTAACTCTGAATATAATTAAAAGGTTTTTAAGAATTCTCTGAAGCACTCTTCCAAGCTTGAAGCATTCAACTATTTATAAGTTCTTAGGCTGAGCCATTACAGGGCCTTAACTAACATTTTTCTAAAAATAGAAATGTCATTAAATTAAGGGAACATGCTCCCATGAAAATATCAAATTTGTTGCAAGGGTTTGACTCAATCAACCCTACAACTTTGATCGATCCAAAGCTTAGATCTGACCCTCCATGGTCGCTCAACTTTGGCTTGGTTCAACTACACCTTCCTCTCCTGCAAGTTTTTGTTGTTCTCCTTCCCACACAACCATTCGATGCTTATACTCAATGAAGCGCTTGATGATTCCCTGAATCTCTTCATCTCCAGGCCCACATGCATAGTGATTCACTACATCTCGTTGTCTCAATCTCCTTTGTGATCTTGGTTGGCACTCTTCAAAGTTTATTAGTAACTTTCTTCAGCCTCCCTATGAAATTTTGGCATAAGACCAAATGGTCAATGGAGGCACCACTGAAATTTTTGGTGACCTCATTGTCGCGCTTCACCAAATCCTTGAAATTTTCCTTAATTTGATCCTCGGAAGAGCATCGATGTTTTCGTTGAAAAATTTACAATTAACAATATCAAACTCTTCTAGAGATGTCATTCAGGGCATCCGTGATTTCTACTCGTTTATCTTCCAATTTCTTAATCAAATCCTACAATACTTGGCACCGGAATTCCATGGCCTTTTGGTATTCAAATAAATTTGAGGCATCATCAATCACCTCTTCCTAAAGAAGCAAGTCGGGGTCTTCTTCTCTGATCTCACTCCATGTTGCCAAATTTAAATTCAAATTATTATTATCTTCGGAAAAGCCTCATCCATTTTGTAAATAACAACCTTCCCAACCTGTAGATCATTATATATTTCGACAACCTCCTTGATTAAGGGATTAGCTTCTGCAGGTATGCATTCAATCCATCCATTTACCGATCTCCCTTTCTAGCCTAGCTTCTCAAGCTCATGATAATAAATGTTATCAATGGTAGAAGAAACTATCATGGCCGTAGTAGTTGAGAACAATGAAGTGAGTTGTTCGACCTTGAGTTTGAGCTCATCTTTTGTGGCCTTATCTTTGTCATATTTTTCCAGCAGAGCCCCGAGAGTAGTGTGCACATCTTGTTTGGCTCCTTCATGAGTAGCTCTTCCCAATGAAAAATCAAGAGATTTGATAATTTGCCGTAGTAATTGTCTCTTTAGTTTTTCCCTCAATGGGGTAAAGAACCTCTACAATTCACTCTCTAGATGGATTCACTGTCAGACTTGAAACAATTCTTGGCCTCTTGGCCTATCTTTTGGGCATCGATCCAATATACTTGAGATCTATGACATCTCCCAGAGGCACCTTTTTCTTCTTCTTTGGAGTCTATCTAAACAACCATTCAGAATAGCTAATGTTGATGAAGATGGGTCAGTAGATTCGATACCTGAAACATTAGATATGACAAGAGCACTAGAAACATTAGTTGGTATTTGGGTAGAAGTGGCCATGATGGACGGGGTGGACGTAAGGACAACCATAGGAGTTGATAAAATGATGCTTGGGAATGAGGTGGAGGGAAATGGAAGTGTTAAGGGAAGTGAAGAAGAAATGGGTGACCCGATAGTTTCTCCAACTGAGAGAACTGGAAGGGATGAGAAAACTTGGGCCATGGAAGGAGATGGGAAGGAAGAAATGATTGTGGAAGTGGAAGGAACTGATATTGGAAGTGACAATGGAGGGGGAAGAAGATGTGATGGATCTTGTGAGATACTAGGGGAGTCACTGACTTCAACCACTTCTATCACAGGTGCTTTGCAGGAGACATGGCCTTGGAAATAGGAGCCTTGGAGAGAGATGAGCCACCAACAACAAATGAAATCTTTTTGGGAGTCATATGGGTTTTTTGGTTGACCTTTTCCCCTTTGTGGGTGTTGATTGGCTCATGGTTGGTGGGGCCTCTATACTTGTAGGTTGTTCTACTCCCTTGGGTGAAATTCCCAAAGTAGCCAACCAACTGTAAGTTCTCTGCAGAATGGGCCCCGCCCTCTCCTTTGTATTGCAACATTCTTCTACATACCAATCAATCCATGGCAATGGTTGACTAGCAATATTATCATTTTTGTATGCCACATCTAAAACCTCATCATTATCTTGTGCATCCTTTGGGACATCAGCCAAACCAAACTATCGAACTTCATCTAAGGTCAACCTCTCATAATCCCTTTGTCAGACGATGTATTCATCCCGACAATGAATCCAAATATCTTCCAATTGGGGCACGTGGGCACTAGACCACCTATTTCACCAAATTTACCCCAATAATCAAAATTAGTTCGTGGATGAAAGGTTCGCAAGGTCACTTTGGCCAATTTTACATCCACATTTTTGGCCTTATGAATATTCGACAGTGTATCTGCTAATTGAAATAGGGAAATGCATTCCTGATTTGTGGCGTTTGTTTTGAATTCGGTGATAATCCAACAATTATCGGACCAATTCTAGTAGAACCCATTTATTAGTGGGGCACCTTGGCAATTTGTTGGGGGCACCTATAAAGCCTGGAACCCGAATGTAAGTGAATGTAGGGAACTGTAAATAGATGGCACTTCCTCGAAGGCTTCATCATAAATCCTTCGGTTGTATAACTCCTTGTCAAAACGGTAGAGGATAACCGTAAAGAAGGCATCATTGACCCTTCGAAAATGCTTGCTCCCTTCACTTAGTGTGAGCTGTGGATAGAAATCATAAATTTGGGAGGTGTTGCGAATACCTTTAGTATTCAATCCAGAGAAATCTCCCATAGCAGTGGCAAGCATAAACCAAGAAGGATGTCATATAGAAGCTCTTTGTGGAAAGCACCTTGCTCAATTGATAGCAAATGGAGCTACTAATATGCTCCCCCATCGGATAAACTCGTTATTCTTCTTGATGGTAGCGATGTACAAGAACATCCATTCCTGGAATTCCTTTGCAAAAGGGAGACCTGAAACTCTTGCTTAGTAGCACAATAAGATCACTGACCTCCTGAATAAAATCTGACCGATGCATGGTTTTGGGTAATTTGGTGAAGCTCTTGGCCAAATAAGTTTTCATCATGATTTTCGTGCATACTTCCTCTTCCTTGTCCCAATGCTCTCTGCTTATTCCAAAGAAATTGTGGAATAATCTTCAATGTCGGGAAGTTTGAACAGATCTTCAAGAAGTCTGGTCCAAACGGATTACTACCTTATCATCATCATCCTTGACTAACATGGATTCTTTGTCAAAGTGGGATGTTGTAGCTAAAACAAACTTTGGGCAATGCATGGATGTGGGAAAACTCGCAACAAGGGCAAGCCTACTTCACGTAAATGGCCTGCATCCATGATTTCTTATTCGAGCCTTTACTCTTTCCCAGAAATCTAGAAAATCAATTTGCCCTAGGTTAGTGTCCCCTATATTCCCTAAGTCGGAAGATAGGCAGGAGTGAGGAGCAACTCCAAGAAATGAATACTTCATATTTTCTTTCCCCTTTGATGTAGAAGTAGACATCAAGCTCTATATGCCGAACGAAAGCCAAAGTTTGAAAAAAAAACTTGAAAAGAGAAGTCAAAACTCGAAGTGCAATACTCTGAAAGATAGGTCCCGAATTCTCAAAAATATCAGCTTTCGAAAACCCGAACTCAAAAGTCCAGAGAGAAAACTCAAATTCTGAAAAATTTCTCTCAAGATGAAAGTTTCAAAATTTCTCCAAACAAAAAGTTCCAAATCTCCAAAAGACTTCTAAAAACTTGACTTCCAAAACCCAAAATGAAAAGCTCCAAAATGATAATCTCTAAAACAGAGAAGATAACAACTCCAAAATTCTGAAAATAATATCTCCACTAGATCTCTGAAATGATGGAATTTTTTTGCCGAAAAACGTTGATCTCCAAAATCTTGAAAAACTGAGAAGCTCTGAGAGGTGAAAATGAAAACTTGAGAGGAACCCTGGAAAAATATGAATGCCTGTGGAAACTTCAAACGTAGAAACATGGTGGGCAATGAGTTTTTCATTTCAAAAGGCATGCAAAGGAGGAAACAAAGAAAACAAACAAAAATGAAAATAAGAGATCTTAAACCAAAAAGAAAATAACCAAGTTAAAATACCTCGAAAATGACGTTGAAAGGTACAAGAAAACGGAATGTCAGAGCAAATGTGTCAGTTAAAAATGATGAGTAAAAATTGAGTTTAAATAGAAAACCCAACATTAATGGCAAAAATCTGATCCGTATGGGGTTGGTGAAAAATTAAATGCACGAAGGATTTCCAAAAGTCTCAGTAACTAAAGCCCGATATTCCAAAATTTTGGGGTTTCGGACTTGAAGATGGGAGATGAAAAATGTGAATTGGCAATGAAAATTTCTAAAGCTCGAAAGTCTGAAATTTTAGACTTTTGGACTTCAAAGTCTTAAAGGGAAAACTCAAAAAGACCTCGAAAGTTCCAAAACACAAAAGCCCGAAAGTTTGAAATTTCGAACTTTGGAAGTCTGAAATGGGTTTTATTGAAAATGCAACCAAAAGTTCTAAAACTGAAAGCTCAAAGTTTGAAATTTCAGACTTTTGGGATTTCAGACTTCTAAACTCTGAGTTAAGAAATGCCAATTTGTTGAATGAAAATTTCTGAACCCTAAAAGCCCAAAAGTCTAAAAATTCAGACTTTCAGATTTCAGGCTTTGGAGATTTGGAACCAAATTTCAAACCCATGCCATTTAAACTCCGAAATAGAAAATATTTGAAATCTGAAAGTGAAAAATTTCAGAATTTCGGGACTTGGAGAATTTTCGAATCATTATGCGAATTCCTCCATACAAAGGATTTTCAAAATTTGCCTACTACTTTTGACCTCTATTTCTCAAGGTAGATTAAAACGTTAACAACACATACCAAAGATTTATATGATTCTTAAGCGAGAAAACTAGTAATTGACAACTATCATTGGCCTCTTTTCTTTGTCTCTTATTTTATATTTGGCCTTACATACCCTCTAGCCCAGTGGGTATTTTAGTTATTTATCTTTTATGGCTTCAGACACCAGTGCCCAGCCATGACAGAAGCACCTAGGCTCCCATGTCCCCTCCGGGCGCCCGACCCTTTTAACTTTACTCTCTTCTTTTGGGTCCCTTTCATCTTTTGGGCATCTTTTTCACTTATGGGTCGGCCTTCTAGTTGTCAATTATGAAATTCAAACAAGGGAATTATATAAATACATAGTTATTGTTCAAAATCAAGGACCAAGCACTAAGCGTATACTATTATCACCTAAGTTTGCATCCAAAGGCGCATAAAGCACTTCAAAGGCATCCATCTAGCATCCACTCAAGCGATAAAGGACTGCATTTTCTACATACACAACATAGGAAGGGGAAGTTCTTTATTCCATCCACATATTCTATTTACATTGCTACATCTAGCTACAACCCGCTATCAAGTACACTTGCACAAGGGCATCCTAGGGCACGATTCTTACACACACTCACAAGAACTACATGGAGTCTGATTTGTGGAGCACCCGATCCTAAGTTCACTCTCGAGGTGACCGTTAGGGTCAATTTGAATCCCCATATTGCATCTTTCTTTTTTTGGATTTGATGTGGTATTGTGGGTTTTGTAGGTGATATCTATTTTGTAAGTTACAAGTACCCTCGGCGATGAAAGAGCGACACATAGGAAATCAATAAGGAATATTTGTGACACTTTGTAAAAATTAGATTCCAACCATTTGCATAGTCATGGGTGCCCAATAATAGTCTCCAGTGCCCAAGCGCCCCTATCTAGTCATGGGTGCCCTTGTTCGACATCATCTGTAAGCTCCAGAATTTATCCTAAGCATCGACGACATAGTTCACCTCTTGTCCAACATTTTTCTTGATTCAAAACACTTTAGGATCAAACACAAATCAACTACATTATTCTATTTATACCTCTTTCTCAGGGTTTTGTACTTTACTTGATTATTGCTTGTGTCATATTATATTTAGCAGTTGTATATCATTGTTTGCATCGCATTACTTCGTAATAGGGTTTAAATGAAATTCTATTTTTGTTAAAACATTTGGTAAACCCATCGCTCGACTCCCAACTTCTTTATAGGGATTTTTTTATGCCTGTCACTTGTAGTGGTCATTTTGGTTCCTTTGATTACATCAAGCTTCCTCCATCTCTTTGTAACTCTTGAAGTCAATGGATAAATCGATAATCCATTTGTTAACTCACGAATGTTCCTCTAAAATACATTAAAACCTCTAATAGCGAGCAATCATACAATAAGGAAACTAATGTTTATCAAGAACAATTAGATAAGGTCACTACTTTTTACCAAGCTTTTTGTGTCAATCCCTCACATATTCTGCATATTTTCATTGTTTTGCTTCATACCTAACACTCTCGAGATGTTGTTTTTGTACCTCTTGTAGATTCTTCTTCGACCGTCATGGCCTCCACCTAACCAATATCTACTCCTATATCTACTCCTCCCCTCCTCCATACCAATGCTTCTAATGCACAACTCGGTTCCTCTTCCGCAAGCACTCATGACTTAGCTTCTTTATATCATGATCTCCAAGTTCAAATACATCAACTTTAATTAGCTACTTTGTGTGCCTCTCCATCTCTTGACTCCTCTTTACTCCTTCACACTCCTTTCACACCCACCATTTCTGCATATCCACTTCCTCTAAACTTCATCACCCCTAAGTTGCCCATTTTCAATGGCCATGGTGACCCTCAAGAGCATCTCCATGAGATTTTCATGTGGCATGTCTAGATTATGTGGATGATCATACATTGTTTGTTAAGTTATTCCTAGGAGTCTTCAGAATTACGCCATGCATTGGTTTTACGATCTACTGTTCATTTGGTAACTTCTTTCACGCATCTAGCTGATGCTTTTCTTGCTCATTTTTCAATCAATATCGGCACTAAGATCTCTTATGCACAACTGGATCAAATTAAACAACGATATAATGAACATCTAGCGGACTATGTACTATGTTATAAGAACAATATAGCTAAGATGACTAATGTCTTGGTTGACTCGAAACTACAAAACCTATTTGTTCAAAGCCTTCTACTACCACTTTAGGAGAGTGTTATCTTTGAGACCACTACTTCATTTGATCAATTATGTCATATGCTTAAAATGCACGAAGTCAAACTTCTATCAATGGGAAAAATCAAATATCAAGATACTTCTTCATCATCTTCTAATAGGTTTCAATCTAAATCCACATCCAAATCTTCTCTTCAGCCCATTGAATCAAAGGCCACTATCAATGTCGTCACTCCTCCTAAAAACTTCAATGACAACCTCCAAAATGTATTTTCACTAAATTTCCATATGTGCCTCGATTTCTTCTCCCTCAACTTCTCAAAAGTAATCTCATCACTCTTCCACCACCTCTCAATCTTGATCCATCTCGCCCTTGTGGCCGTAATTATGATAAAAATGCTAAATTTTATTATCATCAATGCATTGGACATTCTATTGATCATTGTTTCAAAATCAAGCATCTAATTGAAGATCTTATTGACAATAATTCACCGGAGCTCACTGCTTCATCATCTTCTTCTTCTAAACTAATCAATGATAACAAAAAACTAAAAAATCTTCAATGATCCTTTACCTATGCACGATACACAAGCTTCAAATTCTTATTCCAATCATACATATCACGTTGTGCCCCCTCCTTCATCAAGGCCCCTTGATTTTTTTGTCACTTTTGTTTATGCATCACCACAAGCTATTTCATTTTCTAATTACGATTATAATGCAACGTTCTCTTGTGATTCACTACACATCAATGCTTTTATTGGTTCATACACTATTAAAAATATCATGATCTATTTAGAGGCTCTTATTAGTGTGTGCTCTATTGCACTTCTTCTAGCTATCAAATGTCCAATTTCTGTTATTTCATATCTAGTTCCTAATTATTTTGGCTACATTAGGCTGCCCATTACAGTTGGGCCTCTTACTATGCTTGTGTCATTCGTTGTGGCATCTTCAATCAAAGGCTATGACATGTTCTTAGGTCTCCATTGGCTCTGTGCCGCTCAAGTTATTCCCTCCGGCATAATTTTTTTCTTAAATTCATTTACAATAAGCAAGTAAGCATTATTAAATGTGTTCCACCATGCACACCATTTCCTCTACCTCCTTTGGATGACATTCTTTGTCTCCTAGACTTCTCAAATCTAAGGCATATTCTACACCTAGTTCTCCTATTCGCACACATCCTATTGCACACACCGTTTTCATCCTCATCGGTCCTCTAGTCCATCTCATCAAAGATAAGTCCCTTACTTGGGCAATCCCTTCACACAGTGTTCACCACGTCCTCACCTCATAGGTATTCTTCACATAAGTGCTCATCACCTCCTCTACCTCATAGGTGTACTTCACATAGGTGTTCACCACGTATTTCATCACATAGGCTTCCTTCACATATACATCGTCCTTCTCATACACCACTAATCTTATAGCACTATCACATGCCTTTATCTCCTTAGACATTGGTGGAGAACCCTTTCCCTTCAATCTCATTAGATAGATTACTTTTCATAACACACTTGGGGCATCACGCTTTATTACCCCCTTCAATCATTTTTAATTCCATCTAATCTCTACACATGTTGATTAACTAAAATTTACTAACTTCTAATAATGGGGTATAGTTAATCTAAGCTACAAACAAATGTAAATGAAGTAAATAAATGCAATAAAGTAGTATGTAAATGATCTAAACAATTATGTAAAAGGAAATGCTAACCATAATGTGTAAAAGAGAGTGAGGAAAGAACTCAGTGTGATTCGACGAAGTGTCGAGACTGTGTCACATATATGACTGGATAAATCAAGAGCAAAAATGATTGTGTAGAAATCATGAAAAGGATGGAGCTACAAGATCTAGCTGGATTGGAGCACTTAGAGGAGGACCGCGTAGCATGTGGGTACTTTGGTCTATATATTGGGTGCCCTAGTCTAAGCAAAATCTTTGAATTTGATCTTCACAATATTTGAAAGGTGATCTAAAACCACAGGTTGTCTATCATACTAGCTTCGTTATCCCATGTCGAATGTCACCAATGAATCAAGATGGAAGAAAGACACAGTAAGGCCCCAAAACAATCTTCAAACCCTAAAAAGAAGGATGCGTATGAAGGGATCGGGATCGACCTCAATCGCCACAATGGTGGAATTATTAATCGAGTGTTGCACTACATCTCAGACATGATGTAATTCTATGTGTAAGTGTGTGTGAACATGCCCTAGGTTGCTCTTGTGTCACCACACTTTGTGAAGTAGAAAACAATAACTATGTGTAGAAAATGTAGTAGAATATGTGGATGTAATATAATAGAATCCATCCCTGTGAAGTGTGATACGGTGTCCTAGCATTGTGACTTGATGATGGAGCTATGTGGATGCAAGTGAACTCCAATGCAATAGATGGATGCAACTCTAGATGGATTGATAGAAGTAAGTGATGTTAGGTCCCTCATTATGGTCTCATAACTTTATATTTATAAGGTTCTCTTGGTCTAATTTCGTAATTAACATTGAAAATGCTGACCACAAGAAAGATAAAGATGTCAAATAGCTAGAAAGAGCCCAAAAAGTGGCGAGACAGCTATAGAAGGACCGAGGCGCCAATGGTGGGACCAAGGTTCCCACGGGCTCCCAGTCGAGGCTAAAATGATGAGAAATGATCAAAATAGACTAGGCATGTGGATGAAAAGGGTTGATAATGATGAAATAAAATAAAATAAGATGGCCAAAAGATGGGGGTTAATTAGTACTTTCTTCACTCAAGAACCTTCTAAATAGTAGTATGAGACCGAGATAAATAATGTCTAAAGTGCATGATTTTGTGACTACATTTTACCCCCACTTTATGTTGGTGAGTGGAAAGCTCGATAACA
This sequence comes from Taxus wallichiana var. yunnanensis, assembly GCA_018340775.1. Lineage (NCBI taxonomy): Eukaryota > Viridiplantae > Streptophyta > Pinopsida > Cupressales > Taxaceae > Taxus > Taxus wallichiana. The sequence goes on along the minus strand of CM031235.1, from coordinate 320,035,242 downwards.
TAAAGTAGATAGAGATGTGTACTTGATACCAATATGGAGTGATGAAGAATGCATGTCGAAGGACTAGATAAAGAGTGGAAAGACAAAAATACCGAGGAGTGCGGAAACTAAAGATGAAAAATGCATAAAGAAAACATGATGAGAGTGAACATATGGTGGAACACGTGTGTATAGCTACCACATAGTGTAGTGTACCTACATAAAAATGTGATGTGTGTGCTATAGAGTGTTAGCACATGTGTATTTTTCGTCGTCGTCGTCGTTGTTAATTGTTGTTGCCTCCATTTGACTGTTTATTTCTCATACGGTCTGACATGCAAGGAGAAAACGATCAAGTAGTCAAATATGTATGTATGTATGATCTAGAGGAATTTTCAGGTGTTGGAAATTTTATAAACATCCCAAAATTGTAACCATGTTGTAGAGCATTCCGAGACCTTTCTGACGGTATGTATAACTCCAGAAGTGGAGTCCGGATGCAAAAGTTATCACAGGTTAAATATTTTGTTTGAAAATGGTCAAAGTTGGTCAACTAGCGAATCACATGTTGAGACGTGGTAGTTTGGCAAAAGATGAAAAGGTTAAATTTTTGTGTTTTCAAGCCTCCGGTCTTCAACACATGAAAAATTTGGTGGGCCCCACTTTTTGTTGGCTAGGGGCCCTCAGCCAGGTTCGACACACTCTTTTGTAGGAGGGGTGCCTTTGTCGCCTATTTCATATTGCTATTATCGAATTTTTGATTATATATGCCATATATCTCTCTAACTTTCCCAATGTGGGATTATTGTATTGGAGAGTTCATATTTTGCATTGCAGGACTATATTTGTGCTTTCAGCATAGCTCGGGTGAGCTATCTATTAGCTCGAGTGGGGTGATGAACTCCCCACCGAGTTGATCACATTGTTTTTGCATTGAACATGCCTTATTTATTTGGTCATTAGTTTTCCCTTGATCGGGCTTATCTTCATATGGTTTAGGATTATATTATCCCCTATTACCTTGGCAAACATTGGTTGATTTTCATATGACTCGATTTGAAAACCCTTTATCTAATAGTTTGGGTGGATTATACACTACATGATAGGCCTTTGAACTCGGTGCTTATACATACACAACGCACCCAATGGAACAAGCGGGTCAACATTGCATTGGTCATTCAACAACCAATGAGAAAACAACTTGGCCCTCTCATATTGACCGATCAATATCAAACCAAAACATAGCTTGTCCCTCAATGCGGGTGGATAAACCATGCGGCGGGCCATTGACATGTGGTGAGCCAAGAAGAGCTCGAGGGCAATCCGTAGCCCATTTTAACATTGTGCATCCCAACAAAAGGGCGGATGTGGTTGTTTCCACATTGGAGATAGGCTTTCATGTCTATACTCAAACCCTTATCTTGTCGACCCCACGTTAAATGTGGGATTTCTCCAAGCTCGTGCAAGGCGAATGCCGACTAAAATGAAAGGGCTAAGCCTCAAACCCGAAACCTCACGGTTGAAAGACCAATGAGCTCGTTGAATCACCCGGAGGGGCTCAATGGTTGATAAATGAGCTCATTAGTATTTAAAGAGCCATGTGTAGGGATTGTGAAAGAGGTAGCCAGGGGCAGTGATGGAAATCCTCTGTTTTGGAGCACTTAGGAGCCGAATTAGGCTATAGTGTAAAAATGAAACATGTTTAAAACTCTAAGAGGATTCCGTAGAAATATAAATTGTTTCCATAAAATGTTTACAAATATCCATTTGTAGGTGTTTTTCGGGCATAGTTACGGGGGGTCACATTGTGGAAGCACTGTAGGAGCCATAGATCGACTTCGGAACATTTTACTCGGTAATTTGTAGAGTTCTATGAGTCTTAGATCAACTCATTTGCAGGTTTTATGATCTATTTGTCATTATTGAAGGGTTATTATACTTCATTAGACTTTGATAGATCGATTCTCTTTTCAAGAATCCAGAGACATAGCCTTGAGGCGAACTTCATTAACAAAATAGTTTTGTGGATGTTTATTTATGTTTTAGATGAAGCTTTTGATTAGATAAAATTTAGTTTTGAATGTTTATTAATTTGGTTATGCATTTCATCCATTAAAAATGAGAAATTGGACTTAATTGAAAATTTCAGTATCCATAATCCACAAAGTTTAAATGAATGCACATTTCAGTGTTGTGATTGAAAATCAAACTGAGGTGCATGTATTAAAGGGAATTAATCAATTTTGGAGTAATTGAACCATAAAATTGATGTTGAGTTCCTAGATCCTTGGAAACGTTAAAAGTGAAAATTTACCTCACTGTTTTCATATCAATTTATGTGTACAAATGTAGTGTAAAAGACACATGTATATGAAAGTAAATGTAAATTACACAAATGAAAAAGTGTAAATGGAACATGTGCACCTAATCCATGTCAAGAGAAAGAGTGTAGAAGGATATCCTAGTCTTGCGAGTTTTTTGGGCAATCTCATGTCATAGGCTAAAGAAGTATAGGGAGGAAATCTTATGTGTCCTCCAAGCTCTAACTACTTCCCTAAATGTGTGTAGAGATCTCTGTATCATCCTAGTTTTTGGGTGATCTGATGTCACTGGCCGAAGTAGTGTAGAGAGGCACACCCATTGTAACCTCCAAGCATGTAATTGCTTCCTAGAATGCTAAAGACACCATGTCCTATAAAATCATTGTGTGTATGGGGTTCGTAGACTAGTTTAAACCCACTTGCTGAATATAATTGAACCAAACCAATGTAGAATCTTTGTGTTAGTATGTAAAAACCCCAAATGATGCCCCCTCTTTGGGGGCACATGCGATGTCGCTGATAAGATAAATGCAGCCCCAAAAGAGGACCAACCGCATGTATGTTGTAACTCGAAAAGTTCTTGGTAGAAACCAAGGCACACACAAACAAGAAGGCTAGCCAAAGACAATTGTAAACATGCATGTATATAGAAAACAATGTATAAGCTACGCAAATAGTGTGTAAGCTACCAAACAAAGTAATGTAAACACACAAGAAGACAAAGTAAGCCACATAAAGTGGGTTGTAAACATGGGACATCACTCATGATGTCGCAAGACACACAAGGCCATCATGATTGCAAACAACAAACAAGTGTGCACACTAAACATAGGGCAAGGCCCACAAACAATAACAAATAATGGAACAAACAAATATGGAAACAAATATCCTTGTATAACAAATGTTGTACATGAAGCACCTGTTAGCATGTTAGAAAGATAACTAGTATATCAAAAGTGTGTATAATTAGGTAATGTAAAGTTATAACTACAAAATGAAACAATAGTACCTATGAGAGATGAATGTGGATGCCCCTAGCGACCAATGTATGAAGGGTAGAAGGTGAGCATCCATGTTACGTGTATGAGACATGTGTCTACGATCACTACTAGACAAAGGCGTGAACGCGCATGTGTGTATGATACATATAAATGACATACAAGTTAACTAACTAACATGTGTAATAAAGTGACCATGAACAATCAAAAGTAAGCTCGAATAAAAGCAACCATATATGCATCATGTTGTGGATGGGTGGAATGGAATTCAAAATGGAGTGATAGGAGTTGTGTGCCCCCTGAGTGAATGGAAATGTGTGCAGTGAGGTCCATTTTGTTTTCCCCCTTAGTAGTAAAAAATGAACCGTAAATGAGAGTGCGTCATTAGGAAATGGTCGAGTAGTGTGTGTTATGTCTAACATATTGTGATGAATAGTTGACGTGTAGTGGTGAGATGCGACCTAGCGACAATGTGAGTGAACCCTATAGCCAAGTGTATATCACGACAAAATGAATGTATAAGTGATGATTTAGCCTAAGCATATATCACTATAAGAGGAATGGATGAGTGATGATTTAGCCTTAAGTGTATATCACTTTGCAAGATGAAATGAGGAAGTGGTGATGTAACCTAAGGTGTATACAATTACAAAATGATAAAATAGGTGACGATTTAGCCTAAAGTATATGTCATTACAAAATGAAAGAAAGGAGTGATGATGTAACCTAAGGTGTATACCACTACAAAATGATAGAATAAGTGACAATTTAGCTTAATAAAGCGTATGTCACTAGCCTAGGAATGTCACATGGTGAAAGTTTGAATAATAAACGTGTGATGAGTGTAAGGTCCATTTGATTTATAAACCCTTGGCGATTGAGTATGGACAGAGAGGAACTAAAGCACGTCATCGGGTAGTGGAGTGCAAAGCACGTAGAAGACAATGTAGTATATGTAATGATGAAATATGACCATGTGATGAGTATAATGTGTAAATATGTGATGTGTAGAATGCAAATGCAAGATGTGTGTAGTAAAACATGTGAATATGTAAGATGGAGAATGTAACAGGAAGAGGTGTAGAATGTGTAAAATGCCAAGTATGTAGATGGACTAGTAATGTAGTATGTAAGATGATGTAATGCTAGAATCATATATGATGAAGACTAGTATAGTATGTAGAATATGTGTGAAAATGTGTGGTATAATATGAATGGTATGTATATAACCAAATTATGCAATATGTAGGATAAGCGTAGGATGGAAGATACGTAGATAATGGTGTATGCACAATGACGACTAACATGATGTATGGTATATAAATGTAAAATTATCAAAATGGTGTAGAGTGAATATAGAATGTATGGTGTATGACCAAAGTATGATGAAATGCAATGTGTAATGCCTATAATGCAATGTGTGGGGTTCGATTGTGGTAATCCCTCAACATTCAAGTGTGAACCGAAGCACAAGAGTGTGTCATCGGGAAATGATTGGGTGCGCTAGATGGATGGTGAAGTGCATGATGAAAGTTTCTTAAAGAAAACCCTCAATAGTCATGTAAGAACTGTAAGAACACAAGTGCATTATCAAGGGGTAAGATGATGGTAATCACCTACCAAAGACCAAGGCAATGCACGAAGCGGTGGAAGCATGTGGGATGGAAGCAACATGAGTGTATGAATTGAACTCAATGTTATATGGAGTTGCGGTGGAATGCGTGGGAGTGGAGTGATGTGAAAACCTATGTGAAGGATTAGTATGATGCGGTGGATGACATGAATGTGATGAATGAGATGTATGCAATGGATATAATGACACAACAATGTATGGACATAGTGGAGAATGCACATGAGTAATAAACCATGGTGAATGTACGATGTTCAGTACCAAATGTAGGAGTGGACTCAATTGTGACAGAAGTCCTATGATGAGGTAGAGGAGAGGTGGATCGCTCACGTGAGTGAGATCCAAAGGATGTGATGCCCTTATCCTCTAGTTGTTGCAATCGATCATGAAGGGCAAGACAATCATTATCTCTATGGCCATTTATGTGATGATAGTTACAATAAGGTTGGTCATGCTACCACTATAATCAGTGTTGTAGATGATGTTGGTTAGATGGTAGGTAAATTAATCACTCAGTAAGTAAAACATGTAGCACATCATGTGGTCAAGTGTGATGAGAGAAGTGCAAAGGCTCATGTGAGCGAGGTAGAGTGGTAGGATTATCCTGTCGTGGAGTTGGAGAAGGAGTATGCTTTTGTGGTTGAATGGGTTGAGCTTGTTTTCTTTGCTTATGAGGAAAAGATGGAGATTATGTAGGATGCTAAACTAGAGGAAATGGTGGAGAAATAGATGAGGCAATAGTTGTAGAAGTATGTGAGGGATCTATGATGTGAGTTGAGAGAAGATCTTGTTTTAGGTCGATAAATTTGTAGCATAGAAGAATGAATGACTCACATGTATCTTACTGTAATATTTTCTTGAGGGGAGGAATGATACCATGACAGAGATGAATTACTTCTCAACATCTATAGGTTGGAATACTAAGCTGATGCATACAAACATTGAATCATAAAATATAATCCTTGATAGATTCATAGGAGCCACGATGTAGAGTAGGTAAGCGATCATACCTAACTTTAGGGTTGTTGTTGATTATAAACCGACAGAGGAAAACATCCTCCATGTCTTAGAAAGTACTAATGGATCCAAAGGGGAGATAAGTGTACCATTATAATGCCTCATTCATAAGACTATAGAGAAAGGCCTTAAGTAATAGTCTATCATTAGAATAAGAGGTCATAGCCATATGGTAATGTAAAAAATGAGCATGAGGGTCACTTGTACAATCAAAACATGTTAAAGTGCGTACGATGAAGTCATGAAGGAATGTAGAGTTGTGAATCTTCTTAGGGACATGGTTACCATGTAATGAATTGTTATCAATGGAAGCATAGTAAGACCTGCTTTCTAAAGTGAGGGACTAAACTTGAGATTATAACTGACCTATGACATGTATGAGAGAGATGATATCTTGTAAAGGAATGGTGGAAGATGGCAATAATGTGTTAAGCGGTTGTAGTTTGCCATTGTGAGTGATCATAGGAATATCCAGAGGTGATGAAGGAGATTCTTATGCTAAAGGCACACTAATAATAAGTGTTTAGGAAGGTATAGTAGGTGATAGAGATGGAACATCGATAGCAATAGTAGGACTAGCATCAGAAACACCCTTAATAAATGAGGAAACTTAGGGTGGCAAATCTATAGGAGAAGATGAACTAGGAGATGTAAATGACACAACAAGAGGAGATGAATTAGTAGGAGAGCGAAGTGATAGATGGTGGTGAGTCATGGACAATACTAGATGCAATCTCAAGAGAAGGCAACAATGGAGTAGGTGAGTCACACTCAATAGTATGGAAAGAAGGAGAATCATGACTATCAACCACCTCATCTTCATCAGAGAGAGTCTTAGATATGAGAATGTCGCTAAGAATGTTATCAATAGGATCGTCAACATAATGTGAAGGAGTATGTAAACTAGTAGTAGATGTATCATGAGAAGCAATGTTAGAAGGGGTAGAATCATGAGAAGGAACTATATTAGTAGCTAGAGTAGAAGGGAATCAATATGCACATGTGAGTGATTATTAATACCAAACAAGTAATCAATAAGAGAATCATCTAAAGTTTCTTGTGAAAGATCAGAAGGAGGATCACAAGTAGTCGTATAACATGGTGTCAACGAGTAAAGGCTATTGGATCCTCAACAATGTTAATGCCTATAGGATAATCTTCAAAATGAGTAGGCACATGTTGTTGGCCATCTAAAAGTTGTTTGATATGATTGGGTGTAGTAATTGGAGTACTATATAGGGCTTTGAGCTCAGCTATGGCAACCTCATCATAGATAGGGTTAACATTAAAATGAGACATGATGGGTGAAGAAGGCGAAGTATCCTTAGCCATTAGGGTTCTAATTGGATCCTAGGGCAAGATATTCGAGAAAGATGGGTTCAACAAAATGATTAATTAAAAGTACTAACTTGTAGTAATGGGGGATAGTTAATCCAAGCTATGAACAATTGTAAATGAAGTAAATAAATGTGATAAAGTAGTATGCAAATGATCTAAACAATTAGGTAAAAGGAAATGTTAACTCTAATGTGTAAAAGATAGCGAGGAAAGAACTCAATGATTTGATGAAGTGTCGGACTGTGTTATAGGTATGATGGATAAATTAGGAGTAGGAACGACTGTGCACAAATCCCAAAAAAGACGAAGCTGGAGGATCTAGCTAGACTGGAGTTCCTAGAGGAGGACTAGGGCACCTGCGAGTACTCTGGTCTACAATATGGGTGCATCAAAGGCTATGCAAAAGCTCTTAATCTAATCTTCACGAGGCTGAAAGGTGATTTTAAACCCTCGTTGTCTATCACATCAACTTTGTTGTCTAGTGTCGATGTCACTAATGAATCAAGATGGAAGAAAGACTTGTAAGACCTCAAAAAACACATCAAACCCTAAAAAAATATGAATGCATATGAAGGGGTCAAATTGAACTCAGCTACCATAATGGTGATCTTACTAACTGAGCGTTGCACTACATCTCAGACCTGATGTAGTTTTATGTGCAAGTGTGTGTGAACATGCCCTAGGTTGCTCTTGTGCCAGTCACACTTTGTGAAGTAGCGAGCAATAACTATATGTATAAAACATAGTAGAATGTGTGCATGTAATAAAATAGATTCCCTCCCCCTATGAAGTATGATGCATATGTCCTAGCCTTGTGCCTTGATGATGGAGCTATGTGGATGCAAGTGATCTCCAATGCAATAGATGGATGGAATTCTAGATGGAGTGATAGTAGTAAGTGATGTTAGGTCCCTCATTATGGTCTCATAACTTTATATTGATAGGGTTATCTTAATCTAATTTCGTAATTAACCCCAAAAAGGCTGACCATAAGAAAGATAAAGATGTCAAAAGGCTAGAAAGAGTGTAAAAAGTGACGAGAAAGCTCAAGAAGGATTGGGGTGCCCATGGTGGGACTAAGGCACCCACGGGTGCCCTAATACTAATATGGGCGCCATCACCAGGCTAAAATGATGGGAAATGACCGAAACATATTGAGCATGTGGATGAAAAGGGTTGGTAATGATGAAATAAAATAAAATAAGATGGCCAAAAAAGGGGCTAATTGGTAGTTTCTTCACTCAAGAACCTTCTAAATAGTAGTATGAGACCGGGATAAATAATGTCTAAAGTGCACAATGTTGTGACTACACATACACATTGCAATCTATGCTTTGCATCTAGTCTCCCTTTCACATCTTGATACATATTTTGCATCATTATACCATATAACCGACTCTAGTTCCACGGTTCATACTCGACTATTGAGGGTCTAAATCTGAAATGAACCTCACCACATTCACCTATTCATGCTCTATGCTTCATGATCTATCTTTCTAGTGCACATTTTTCAAACCATTTCTCGATGACACACTCTTGTTTTATGGTTCATTCTTGATTTTTGAGGGGTATTTTATAAATGAACCCCATCTCATACACATCCGTTAGGGGGCATGTTGCTCATAACCATCTTCACATAATTCATACCATTCCATCATACTCACAACATTTACATATCTTGGTTGCATATACTCTTTCTTTCTAATACTTACATGTTCACTTTATTTCCCATGCTTAGACGGATACTTAGCATGTCAATATATTTTATATATACACATGCATGTTCACTTGGTCTTTTGGAGTGAATGTAGATCTCTTACAGGTCCTTACATGTTGGCTGATGATGCTCGACATTGTACCTCTTACCATCCCATTGAGGCTCCTGAGGGCATCTAATTTTTACACATTACGCATATGCTATCATTTCATCGTAAACTATTTTTTTATTCTTACTAGCACACTACTTTACATTGATACATACATGCTTTGAAATAATTTTTATCTTTCTAACTTGCTAATAGGTGCTTTATGTGAAACATTTACTTTTCAGGACTATATGCCACCATGGTTGTCTAATACATTTTGCTTTCCATTTATTGCCATTGTATGTTATTATTTGTGGGTTATGCCTTATGCCTTTGTTTAATCGTTGTTTGCTTGCTTATGGCCACTTCGCCCTGATTGTCTTGTGACATTATGAGCAATGTCCCATGTTTGAAACCTACTTTTCACGGTCTATCTTATATGCACATTTTCTTGTTTCATTATTTTTCTATGACATATTTCCTACTTTTTCTACTAACACGTGTATCTAGCCACTTTTTTTCACATGCCTTGCTTTCTACCATGCACATCCCCTACCCCCTGCAAGTATCGACTTCAACATAGCATCAAGTCCTCTCCATTGGGTCACACACTCCTACAATCATCGCATGCACCCCAAATGAGGGGGCATACATTGGGTGAAAAAATCACCCCATACATCAACTCAAATTTACAACACAACACAATATAACATAGAAGTGGCACATGTTACAATTACAACATTGGCTCAGAATCATACTTGGGACATAATCACAGTAAAGACACCAGCTCCTAGGCTCAGACACTAGTTCCTAGGCACCCCTATCCTCCCATGGGTGCTAATGTCATGAGAGCACACACAATCAACTTATCAGATCAACACAATTCACATAAGTATGTAGAGCGGTTTTCTAGTTATAGGCACAGTCCTTCATGAATAAATTACATTTTATCTCCTATATACAATTCAAGTTGGTACAACCCAGAACTAATTCGGAACAAATCAGGGACAACATGAATAAAACAAGGACACACCATCTACAATGGTGTTTATTGGCAGAGTCATGGAAGGAGAGTAACACTAGACCTCTCTCCCCAACACTTTCTCTTTGGCGTGAGATTGCCCAAAAACTCGCACTTGGTGTGAGATCGCCCAAAAAAACTCACCATTGGTGTGAAACAGATCCAAAAACTCGCTCTTGGCATGAGATCGCCCAAAAAATTCACTCTACACAACATTTTCAGGACACTTTTTCTATCCTTTACACTCTTCTCAATTAGGTACACACTTTCCTTTTTACACACTTTTACATATGCAAATTTTTCATATACACGACTTTGACTACTCTTTTTCTCTTCTTTTGTAGTTCTATCATTAATATGCAAAGAAAACAACCTACAACAAGCACAATAATAGGTACAAGTAGCTCATACACTTCACCTCTAGGGTCACTTTCTCTTCCTAGTTTCCATGCTTCATTTTTGCATTCATTCCATGCTTCACTTGTCCACTCAGCACACTATTCACCACATGCTCTACTTGTTTATCAAGTACGCATATTCTATCTACTTTATGTTATCAAGTATTCACTAAACAACATAAAGTGGGGAAAATATAGACACAAAATCACACACTTGGGTACATTTCTAGGTTATAAGCACATACTTAGTATTCATATGATTCGTAAGCGAGAAAACTAGTAATTGACAAATATCTTTGGCCTCTTTTCTTTGTCTCTTGTTTTCAATTTGGCCTTACATACCCTACAATTCATCGGTATTTTAATTATTTATCTTTTATGGCTTGAGACACCCATGTCCATTAGGACAAAAATGCCCAAGTGCCCCTATCTCCTCTCGGCACTGTGACCCTTTTCACTTGTACTCACTTCTTTTGGGTCTCTTTTTCACTTATGGGTCAACCTCCTAGCTATCAATTACAAAATTCAAACAAGGGAATCATATAAATACAGGTTATGTGTTCAAAATAAAGGACCAAACACTAAGCATATTCTGTCATCACCTAAGGTTGCATCCAAAGGCACCTAATTCACTTCAAAGGCATCCATATAACATCCATTCAAGGGATAAGGGACTGAATTTTCTACATACAAAACATAGGAAGGGGAAGTTCTTTATTCCATCCACACATTCTATTTACATTGTTATATCTACCTACAACCTGTTATCAAGTGCACTTGTACAAGGGAATCAAAAGGCACAATTCTTACACACAATCACAAGAACTACATGAATATGAGATGTAGTGCAATGCTCGCCCATAAGTTCACTCTCGGGGTGATCACCGGGTCGATTTGAATCCCCATAGATCATATTTCTTTTTGGATTTGATGTGGTATTGTGGGTGTTGTAGGTCATATCTATTTTGGTTACAAGTGCCCTCTAAATTAATATGAGCCTATTTAGATCATAAGAAATAAGTTTGTACGTTGTCTTTAAAGCGAGGAAAAGGTCTCACCAAAATGGATGCAAGGCCATTTTGGATCTTCCTTTACTACTCAACTATGAGAGAAATAGATGGAAAATGAAGAAGGTATTTCAACAATGAAGAAAGCTCTATCAATATGTCTATAATAATCACTATTCAAAGCATGGTGTTAAATGTGTAAAGGTGTGAAGGAAGGAGGTAGGTCCTTTATATAGCTTTCCAATTTGGGAGAAGCTAGAAACCTAGTGAATGTGGGATAAAAGATAAAGTAGAATTAGAAGAGATAAGCTTGATTAGAAAGAATTGATTAGAATTAACAACTCATGGGAGTTGGAGATGATTTAATTAATCAACTAGGATTAATTAATAGGCCAAGATAAGCTTAGAAATCTATTTGGAGGTGATTTAGAGGAAAATAGGTAGGATTGAGATGATTTGAAAGGGGATTTAACCAATAAGAGGGTTTATTGACTAAATACAAGGTTATAAAGGCTTAATTAACTAATGATATTTAATTGATTGTAGGAAGAATATAACTAATGAAGTGTCATTAATTGGCATCTCGAATGGGGAAAAAGCTAGTTAATCAACGAAGTGTTGTTAATTGACCAAAATGGAGGGAAATGTTAGTTAATTAATGAAGTGTTGTTAATTGACCGAAATGGATGGAAATGTTAGTTAATTAGCGAGAAATCATCAATTATAATGGAAATGATGGGAAAGAGGGTAATTAGTGCAATCTTAGTATTAAAACTACGTAGTCAGATTTTAGGTGTCTACATTTTCCCCTCTTTGGGGTGGTGTAACATAAGTGATGCCACTTCAAAGATAGTAGACAATTACAGACAAGTAAATTTTGAAGGAGTGGAAGAAAAATTAGTAGAATGAAGGATGCCCCTCGAGTGTTGATGGGGTGATGGAAGAGGTCGATCAATGATTGAAAAGAAGAATGAAATAAGAAGAATTAACACAACTGAAATAGATTACAACAATGGGGATTTGAACGTGGCTTGGTTGGTCTTTATTTAAATTGATTGATTGGAATAGAAATTTTGTGTTTCAATAGATGGAAGAAACAAGGATGGGGAAGGGGGATAAATACAATCCCTATTGCCCTAGTGGTTTTGAAGAAAAATTGTGATAGAAGAAAATGTGGAGATGAAGAAAAGAGAGATAGATTTCAACCTAGCTGGCTCAAGAGCCACCTGTTTTCATCATTTCTCAATGTAATCAACGAACCAATTGGTTCAGGAGAAAATTTATTTAATTTGAAGACTGATCCAATACAACATACAAAACGTGTCTGCAATCAAGAAAGTAAATAAGCAGACCATCAAGAAAACAATCGTAAACAAACATACCCAAATGAACAACGTTAAAGACATTTGTACTAATGTTTTTGTTACTAAGCTTCAGTTCCCAAATGTTTGAGTTAATGACAAGGGTTAAAAATGGCACCCCAAGTAAGGATATATGCAAGGTGAATACATGGAGGACACATGGATCCTATGAAAAAGCATTCATGCTTTATGAAAGCCCAAGCAACCCAATGTGCAGGAAGGTAGACATAGGTGGGAAATAAATTTTATTAATGGAGGTAGATCAAAATGATCTGCAAGTCATGTGTGAGAACAAGTGAGGACCCAAGAAAGATGTTTTATAGGAAAAATTTTGATGTTTGAGGACGTTGTGTCCAATAAATGATTCAGATGCGTAAATGGTTTTTACCAAAATTTGGGATTTTGAAATTTTTTAGGGTTTTTAAAAATATTTCTAAAGCTATGTACAGGAAAACGAAGATGCGAGGATGCCCCCAACAAGAGGTGAGAATTTACAAGGGAAAATTCTACACATATATACAAGACAAAAATAAAATAGATCAAGGCCAAGACAGATAGGTTCAACGTGACGATGAACTCAAGCCAATGAAGTGCTAAGAAGGAGAAGCATTCCCCCAGTGCAAGATGGCCAAGAAACATATGATAGAAAAGAAGTAGAAGATTGTTTATTGAAATAAGGGACAATGTTTCCCTCAAACATGGTAAAAGGCAATATTATACACATGGATGTTCTAAACGAAGAAGAAGAACAATGAATGTTATGAAAGGATATGGAAAATGTAGCTAGAAGACTATGATGAAAACGTGGTGAGCGAAGGCACAAATCTTGAGACAAGATACGGACTAAAGAAAAGTATGAATAAGGTCTGAAAAACACTTGGTAACATACTAATTATGTTTTCTCATCTAGATCCAGTGTGTGCATGTGGAAATTAATTACCTCTTGAAGGGAAAATTTGATAAGCAATAAGTGAAGACATATTAGCCAATGTGTAGGAATGATTTATTTTGATAGGTGATTTGTGAATAGAGGGTGGAAGGAGATCCATACATTACTCCGCTATCACCAGATGTCCATAGCCCTGATGGAGATGTATTTGATTATAATCGAACATTTCTCTACTACCCGACCAAGCATCCATAGCCCATAGAGATGTTGGAAATATTCCAAGAGAGAGTTATATATTTTTTTCTTTTGATTTTTGCTTTACGAAAATTATTTCAACTATCTCGATTGTTTTTATGAGGGGTTAAGAACCACACATGGCTTAATGAAAGGACGTGGAATTGATTATGACGATGACATTGTATAATTTCAAAAATACGCCCCAAAAGGTATTTCGCAACAATTTTATCGGATGAGCGAAAAGGATTTTAGGTGTCTACAACAACGTAATGTATAGGCACTTCCTTAGGCGAGTGAAAAGTATCTGTGCATTCTTCCAACATGTGTAGATGTAGCACATTTTCTGAAGGAACTATAATAGGAATAAGAACTATGAGGATATATTATGTTTAATATTTACCATTAGGAGCACAAACATTCTGCTAGAATTGATTAGCTTCTTACACTAGTTGGCACTAACGATTGATAGTTGTGGGACTACTTCGGTATCTAGATATTATATCGCCAACATATATGAAAACATTTTTATAATTTCCCTCATAGACTCCATGTTGATGGTAAAGATATGGTTGGCCAAGTAAAACATCACATACTTCTAATGGTACAACATTGTAAAAGACTACATCTTGAAAAGGTTTGATTTTGTACACTAAATGACATTATTGAGTAACTAGTTTCTCATAACCCTAACTAAACCATCCAATTGAGTATGGTTATGGGTGAGGCATTAGTGGAAATTTCAACCTTTGAACCACTTTAGGAGAAATTATATTCTTTTGACTTCCATTGTAAGCTATGAAATTTATTGCTTGTCCATTTATTTACATTTAAGAATGGAATAAATATGTTACTTCCTCCACATTTAAATTGGATGAAGAGGCAATGTTCTTGGTACCAACCATGACATTGGGCTCAAATTTAATAACTTTCTTTACCCTTATCCGGTGCTCCAATAGTAGTATCAATAACTTCAAGCTATGTAAGTAGAGTTTTTGTAGTGCCGCATTCATCTAGGGAGTGTGTGTTAGATTTATAGATTGTATGCAACCTACCATGTTTAGATTGTTTGTTCTGATCATTTGATGATGTTTACTTATTTTATAGTTAGCATGAAGAGCCATTCCATCGAGTTAGGATTTTGATTCATTATAGGCTTGGACTAATTTTACTTCAACTTTTCCTAAGCCTTGGTTTCCACTAGCTTAGACTTCAACTTGGATTTTACTTCAAACTTACAAGCAAATATGTAGGCTTCCCCAATGAGATTTTTAGGAATTCCATATCATATTGAATGTATAGTCTCAAACCTAACCTATATTTCAAGATGAGATTTTACTCATATTCTTGAATATTCAATTTTACTAAGTAGGAGAAATGTGTTTGTATATTTGTGAATAGATTGATCGTATCCTTCGCACAATTGGGAAAACTTGATGTATTAGTCATCATAGTTTCAAATCGATTAATAGGTATTTTTATTACTTCACGAGAATCCATTACGAGTGGCTACATAATAATCTATGCTAGCATTATCTTCATATGTAATAAAATAGTTACCCTACTATTTTTGTATAAATAAAGAGACTTTCAAAAGAGAAATGTAATCTTTTCACTATCATAGAAATGATTTACCATAGTATGAACAGAAAAAAGTTAACCCAGATTATCTAGGGCCTTTGCATGTATTTTCTCCTTCAAACATAGGAACACCTAGATTGACTTGTACCTTATATGGTGCATGACCACCAAAAGGTCATTGCTAAGTAGCATTGGGAATTGCATATACATGCTTAGGAGGTTGGGAGAAGTGATCAACGATTCCTACTCTCTCTTGAGCACAATGTTCTTCAAATTCTTCTTATTGATTTTTTAAGGCACCCTCTTTTAATTTCTTGAACATATATAAAATTGGAACATATCTAAATTTGGGGTCTTTGAATTTGTTTGGTCTCTCGTCGAGGACATTAAGGAAGGTATGAATAAGGGTCACATGTTTGAGTACACTCCAGATACTCATGCCTCATATGTGTGAGCATATAAAGAAATAAAGAACGTTCAAATGAAACTTCATACCACTAGAATATGATGAAGTATATTCTCTTATACCATTACTCCGGGGCCGGGAGTTGACACACTAGACAACACATTTTGAATGACAATCTAGATGTGTTATGTTTGGAAAAAAGTATTTGAATGATAGAGGTCAAAGGATATATTAGAGTGCTTATGCAACACAAAATAAAGAAAAGAAATAAAAGACACCAAGCGTAGAGTTGTAATGCAAAGTCGTGTATAAGATCCAAGAGTTCGGATGTGAGATGTTTATGTACTCCACATTCTCTAGTTTAACTCTAACAAGAATATAAGAATGCTTTAATATACAAAGGAGGAAGATGAAGTGTTGCATAGAACATTACAATCACTTCATCACTAATCATTATTCTATTGTCCTCATCGACATTATTGAAGTACAATGCTTGACATTATAAAGTTATGTAGAATTGGGCGGTCCCACAAAGGAGTTATGACCTTGTAGTAAGAACATGTGTGTATGATATGATGTTGAAGTTACAAGTAAAGTCAAATCATGACATAAAGTAACATCTTGGTTCTCAAATGATTGAAGTTCTTAGAATCACCAAGGGGGAGTTAGGCCCACATGGCATGCACGTGTATGCGAAATGATATTGAAGCCAATGGAGAAATCATATCATGGCACATAGAACATTGCGGTGTTGCGAAGTGGTTAAATGTCTCGAGATCTCCCACTCGCACATCTAGAAAGGAAATTAGAATCCCTATCACCAACATAATCAATATCATATCACTTCCTAAATATAACATGAATCTTGATCTACATGTTACTATTGTAGATTTTGATAATGAAAAACAAAATAACCTTCAAAACATATATACCACCTCTAAGCTACCAAAAGCCATAACTATTTGTATTCCATGTCTCTCTCCATCGAGGGAGAAATACTTTCCCATTATAAATGAAGATAACACAAGCAATCCATAATGTAATGCTTTATGATTTATTCTATTACGATGATGATTGTTTTCCTAAACTATTCCTCGACCCTCTCTTACACTCACCTCAAACCTTTAGTCAAATTGGCATATTTGCTAAGGATACATCCTTGAAGAATGTTAATAAGAACATAGACAAATTAAAGCTCAGATAATCCAATCCTCCTACATTGAGACAATATCATGTCCCAAGCTCGGTCATAACACCTAGATGTACAACATTACCAAAAGCATCCTTTTTAGGATAGGTAATTTGGGGGATTCTATTAGGGCCCTCACCCATGATATGAAAAATAAAACAAGTGCATTTAATATATAAGAGCAAGTACGAAAACAAAGGGGAATAAAGAGGGTATCCCCACAAAAAAGGAAGCATAATAAAAATCCATTAGTATGGACAAAACCATAAGGGACATAAAAAGGAAAATCCCACAAAACAAGTGACGAGCACATCCAAAAAGAGATATGCCTTAGAGAGACCTCCACAAAAAATGGTAGCAAGGTCTCAACATCAAGCCACATCCAAGGCCTCCACCTTGACATCCATCAAAATATCCACACACAAAGGAGAAAATTTACTAAGAATCTCCTCCTTGTGAAAAAAACATCAAAAGGAAATCCCCACGAGCACCCAAGGTGAAAGCTACAACGTGAGTAAACCCATCCAAAGCATGCCCAAGTCAAACAACTCTCTCATGAAATGTGTTGGTCTTGTGAAAATTGTTTTAATGTGCATATCATCTTTCTTGGTTTCCATCCATTCCTTGAAGTAATCTGAGATCATCTCAGTAAAGAAGGGATTTTTGTCCATGGAAATATCCGAGTGCTTAATAGGGGATCCCACCTTCAAAAATTTAATTTCTTGATTCATATTGATGCATAAATCCATAGTCATTTACACGGTCTCCCATATCTTGCTCAAATACATGTTGTTTTAAACCGTAGAGCTAACATGGTACACATATCATATGAACATGTAAAGCATAACTTCGACACATGTGATAATGAAGACAAAATCACATTCTTCAATTCTCCTAACAATCCTCCCTCATAAGACCCACGAAGGGTTGTATAAAAATTTCAAAATGCACCTTAGGTAACCCATAAAGAACATTTTTCAAATCTTAACAATAACATCAAAAATTCAAATGATATTGGCCAAACAAGTGATATTTTAAACAAACTTAAAAGTCTTCAACATCATCAATAATTGACCTACAAAAAATGCTTAAAGACTCAACATTTGTAGACACAAAATTATGCACTTTACACATAATTTGGCCTGATTTTATACTTCCATTTAGAAGGTTCTCAAGTGTACAAAGTACTAATTAATCCCACCTTTTTTCCATCTTTATTTTACATTTTATTTCGTAGCTCTCATGTATTTTCCAGCACTTATCTGTCCATTTCAAGCTTCGCTCGACATTCTAGCCCTAAATTAGGGCCCTCGACCACTTTATCTTAGGTCACCTCGGTCCCACTTTGGGCACTACGATCAATGTAAATCCCCTTCCGCTCCTTTTTTTGGTCATTTCAAGTTGTTGGTCATCTTTATCTTTTTCTCAATCGGCCTTATCAGGATGAATTATGAAATTAAGGTTGAGAGACCTATAAATATAAAGTTATGAGACCGGAATAAGGGTTCTAGGTCATAACATTACACACAACTATCAATTCATCTAGGGATGCATTCATTACATCACTTGCATCCACATAATGTCATACATGAAGGCTAGGAGATCTGCATCACACACACTTTATAGGGGGAAGGATTCTATTATATTCCATGCACACATGTTATTTACATTTTCTATAGTTATTATTGCTCACTACTTCACAAAGTGCGACTGACACGAGAGCACCTAGGGCACAACATGCACACACTCACCAAAACTACATCCGGGTCTAAAATGTAGTGCAACACTCAATGATAAGTCCACTAGCTTGGCGAGATATAGGTCATCTAACCCATTCATTTACATATTTTATTTTTCTAGGGTTTGATACTTCTCTTTGCATTGCAGTCATTTTCCAGCTCATCCAGGTAGATCCAAATACGACAAACATGGAAGGTTCAAAACTAAGTTGCAACCATACTAATTGTAGGTTTTAGAATATAAGTGTTCGAGTGCCCAGATAGCAAACCAAGGTGCCCTGGGGCACCCCAATACACTCCCAGGGCCCCAGTCACTTCAAATCCTTCAGACCTATCCTTCGTAGCTTCCCTGAGTGTTTGTCTATACTTCCATATTTTGTTCTCGGACACCGTGACAACTTGCAATGCAGATCAACGCCAATTAGCTAAGTTACTTCTCTCCTTCTCTTACACATTTAGGGTTTTATTTTACTTAGCATATTTATTTACATCTACTTTATGTTATTTATTGCATTTATACAACGTTTTAGTCCTCCTAATTAGATTAACTAGGATTACCACTTCCTTACACTTAGTTCAATTTTAGTTAATCATTTTGGTGAACTTGACGTCTCTTTTACCACCTTCTAGGGATTTTTCATTCCACAATCATGAATATCTCTATCACTAAATACTTGCTTACCCACCTTGATTTGCTTCACCGTGTTCAAACCCTCTTTGCTACTACTGATGTTTCGCTAACATGCATCTAAATTCCCTATATGACACATTTGTCAAGGCCTTTTATCAACATATAGCATTTTATGCCAATCCTCTAACTGACATTCACCCCTTTGACAATGACCCACCACTTTACATCATGTCTCGCATCTACAATGTTGTTATCAAATGTACTCTTATCGATAATGGTTCTGAGTTTAATCTCTACCCTATGACCTTTCTCCAAGCCTTAGGTTTGTCTGCTCGTGACATTATCCCTTCTTCCATTTTGCTCCATGCTTATGATGGTTTTGTTTGTCCATTTCAAGGCCACGTTATCTTGCCTTTAACTGTAGGTCCTAAGACCCTCCCTACCATTTTCTTCATCGTTGGTTTCCTTGTCTCATATAATTGCTTGTTAGGAAGACCATGGCTCCACACCATGCAAGTTGTTGCTTCTACCATCCACCATTGCGTCAAATTCTTACATGAGCATGTTGAGTATATTGTCTTCTGAGATCGTGATCCATTCCAATATTGTGTCCATGACCCTCGTACTAGCATTCCTATTCCTCACATTGATACTACAGATGAACCTTAACCTATGGATGATCAACCTCATTTACCACCACTTGAGGGTGTTATTTGTTTGCTAGATGTTATCCCCTCTACATTATCTCCTACTACCACTATCCTTCCACATCAATCATTTGTTCCATCCATACACAATATCCTTCCTTCTTCGTCTTCACCATTAGCTCATACCCTTTTTACATATATGCTTTTCATTCATGATTCTTATTGGGAACATGTCCCATTCAACCCCACATGCGATGAAACCATTTGTTCTCCCACTAGTCTAGCTCGTCTTGGCTTTACTTTTGAAGACCTTCACCTTCTACCCATGCCTCTCATCTATATTATGGTTTTTTCACTATCACTACCTTATGGCTTGCATGTCTTTGATCTTTTAGTCTATCTCCCGCATACCCCTTGTGCTTCTCTACTCACATTAGGGAATCTTGGATTACTTACATCAGTGGTACCTTAGACCCTAGTCACATTGATATTTCATTCCTATGCCTTTTGGTCACATTTTCATTTGCAATAGTTCCTTTCTTGGTTATTCACCTAATTACACTCGATGGTACGCACACGATTGCCCACATCCCTCATTCACTGACGAAGAATACGCTATGGGCATGTACCATTTGTCTCTCAGTGGCTCATTATGTGATCAACCTCATACTATAGCCTACCAAGTTGCCAATTCCGACCCCTTTGACTTTGATCCAGAGGACGATGATCTCCTTGATGAGTTCACCTAGTCCCACGCACACTCTTGTCGGGGGGTATATCACAACACATACTCACCCCCTTTTTTTTCTATCCTCATGTACTTCTATCATCTTACACTATATACTTTATCTGTATCATTGTCATTTCTATCTCGCGCATCGTATCACCCTCGTTACCCAATGACACACTCTTGTGCTTCGGTTCACACTCGACTATTGAGGGATTACCATTACACTAAACCCCACACAATGCACTATAGGTTCTACGTATTTACATTCTATCACATACACCACAAATCCTACATTATCCTTTCTATACTTATTCTATATCCTACATTATCCTATACATACCTCATCTATGTCATACATGCTACATTAGCCATCATTACTTCGCATCTAGTTTTACATTTCATCCACACATTCTATATTTACACTAGGTCAGATTATCTATAGGTATAGCTTTCCTTATCATCACTACATATTCTATCTATCCCTACATACGCATCTTATATAGCCTACACATCATACATCTCCTAAATTGCATAGTTACCATCACACATTTATCTATCATCTACATTCTATATGATACACTAGATTCCATTACATATGGGTCTAGTTTTATCATCATTGCATATTCCATTTCTATATACATTACATATCCTATATACACTACACATTCTACATTGCATTGCCTACACCGCACATTCACATACCTTGGTCATTTATACTATGTTGTTTTCTATGCATTGCACTCACCACCTTATGAAGCACTCTCGTTCCTCGGTCCATACTCGAATGTTGAGGGTTTACCAATCAAATGGACCTTACCTACATGTGACATGTCATCATACCACATTCATCGGACTAGTAACCATCACTCTAGGCTATATCGTCACCCACACTCGTCATCACATGATGTAGTGGTCTACACCTTAGGTTACTATTATCCAAATAGCTCTCCTAGAAATTTGGATAACTTGCATGCACATCCTTCTCTCCTTCACATTCTTTTATCTCCTTCCATTTTCCCTTGTGCACCTTCCTCCTGCGTGCACGCCACCCCTCTGTTTCCCTTTCGCATGCTTGCTTCTCGCTCCTGCGCGTCACACATGATTTCATTCGCCTCAATCTAATTTCTTCCCACGCCTCTTTCTTACGCACGCCCTTGCACCTTCTTTCTAGTCACTCGACACATCTCCAAAGATAAATCCAAAAGTGGAGGCCCAAATGAGTGCTAGCTCGCCACGTGTTCAGGGCCGAAAAGGTAAGAGCGGCTATTGAAAAGTCCAAGTGCCTGCAGAAGATTCCACATGTCAACCCGATGCTCCTTCAAAGGAAAAATCCTGAGTGGGTTTCTAAATGAGCGCAGAGCCTCCATGCATCCAGTTTCATAAAAGGATAGGGTCGGGGTTGAATAGTCAAAGCATTGAGACAGGCTAGTGGAGGATGCCAAGTGTCAACATGATGCTAATTCAAGAGAAAAATTGGGGGAGGGTTTCCAAACAAGCGCCAGGCGCCACGTGTCCTCGGTCAGATATATGACCCTACCAAGCAAAAGACTTAGCCAAAACATGAAGAAATTGAGCGAGCCACGGAAGAAGCCACGTGTTAGCTTGATGCAACTTCAAAAGTGAAATATAAAGGCTACCCTTAGACATGCACTAACCCTCCATGTGTCTAGTTTCAAAAGGGGGCCCATTTTGGTAGTTGGTTCCCGCCATTTTGTATGGACTCGATTCAAATTTCAAATGAGCATATCTTTTGGCTCAGTGCTCGAAATCGACAAATCTGGCACCGTTGGAAAGATCTCGGCCTCATCTATGCCTTGGAGATCTGAAACTTTAATTTTGGAGATGTTAGGTGGGAAAAAATGAAGAAACGTCTTAATGTCACTAATATAGAATCTATTTGCCCCAACAACCAGATCGGATTTGATCTGATCCGTCGTTCCTCCTCCTTCGAGGTGCCAAACAAGTAATTGATGCAGACACGACAGATTTGGGGCGGATTTGCAGGAGGCATTAATGATGGTGGTTGAGCTTCAAATTAGTTTTCCCACTTCTCTCTCTCTCTTCTTCCCTCTATGTTGAATCTAAAAAAGTAAGGTTAGGGCTCATTGTAAAAGGTTGGACACTCGGATCCTTACACATGTTGCTAAGGACTCCATATTTTTTGTATTTTGAGTTGCAGACCTCCATGTCTGGCTCTTACATGTGGATATCAGCCTCCTTGTCATTGTAACAGTTCTGTGCATTTTGGAAGTAATAAAAGCATCCTTTTGTGACTATTCTCTGTCCTAACATGTTTGCATTCCTTCTTCTTGCCTCTTCTCTTACATTGTGTATTGTTGTGCTATTTCAAGTCCCATGCAATTCCATACTTGGTTGTGTTCCATGAGAACGATCTGGTGAATGCATATTTTGTTGTGCTACTCATGCCTAGCCTCCTTTCACGCATTCCCTATCATTCTCACTCAGAACAGATAGTGTTCATCCCTCTTTTCTGGTGCTATCACCTTTTAGTGTAGTTTACTTCATGTTATCCTTCTTTCCCTGGTCCCTTGGCATTCTTAGCTTAGTTTCCCCTTTCAGCACTAGGAGTAGCAGTAGCAGTAGAAATAGATAGAGGAACCGACCTTCTCTGGAGATCCGTCCCAAGCTCACAAGGTCCCACAACTTGGGGACGGTTCCATTGTGGTCTCAAACACCTCGGCCCTTTCGAGATTCGAGACGCGGTGCATGTTTGAGTAACTAACAGTTTCTGGCACGCCCGATGGGACTAACATTGAAAGCTCAAATTTCATATCTCTAAGTTCTGGTGTGTGAACTTAGTGTTTCACCTTTGAGGCTCACCGGTGGGACCAACATTTAAAGCTCAAATTTCATGTCTCTAAGTTCTGGTGTGTGAACTTAGTGTTTCAGCCTTTAAAGGCTCATTTCAAACACATCTGGTGACTCCCAACATTTTAAGATCTATGTTTCGGCAGTCCTGAGCGCCTTTCATGAGAAGAGTGCATACAAGAAGAAGTGCAACAACTAAAGATTCTTTTGAATACCTCTAGCTATCCTCGAGAAGATTTCATTCTAGAAATCCCATGCACACATCTCTATCTCCAAAGCATGCCAAAAATGTTGGTTGCTCAAACGTCCACCCACGTCTCGAGATCTCGAAAGGACCGAGATGGTTGAGACCACAATGGAACCATCCCCAAGTTGTGGGACCTTGCAAGCTTGGGACAGATCTCCAGAGAAGGATGGTTCCTCTATCTATTTCTACTGCTACTTTCTACTCCTAGTGCTAAAAGGGGAAACTAAGCTAAGAATGCCAAGGGACCAGGGAAAGAAGGATAACATGAAGTAAACTACACTAAAAGGTGATAGCACCAGAAAAGAGGGATGAACACTATCTATTATGAGTGAGAATGATAGGGAATGCGTGAAAGGAGGCTAGGCATGAGTAGCAAATGAAATACACATTCACCAGATCGTTCTCGTGGAACACAACCAAGTATGGAACTGTAAGGGACTTGAAATAGCACAACAATACACAATGCAAGAGAAGAGACAAGAAGAAGGAATGCAAACACATTAGGACAGAATAGTCACGTAAGAAGGATGCTTCTATTACTTCCAAATATGTACATAACTATTACAATGATAAAGAGGTCGATATCCACATGCAAGAGCCAAACATGGAGGTCTCAGTAACTCAAAATACGTAAAAATATGGAGTCCTTAACAACACGCATAAGGATCCAAAGTGTCCAATCTTTTATAATGAGCCTTGACCTTGCTTTTTATAGATTTAGCACAAAGGGAAGAAGGAGAGAGAGAAGCAGAAAACTAATTTGAAGCTCAACCACCATCGTTAATGCCTCCTGTAAATCCACCCCAAATATGTCGTGTCATATCAATTACTTGTTCGGCACCTCGAAGGAGGAGGAATGGCGGATCAGATCAAATCTGATCTGGTTATTGGGGCAAATAGATCCTGTATTAATGGCATGAAGATGTTTCTTCATTTTTTCCCCACCTAACCTCTCCAAAATTAAAGTTTTAGATCTCCAAGGCATAGATGAGGCCGAGATCTTTCCAACGGTGCTAGATTTGTCAGATTTCGAGCACTGAGCCAAAAGATATGCTCATTTGAAATTTGAATTGGGTCCATACAAAATGGTGGGAACCAGCTACCAAAATGGGCCCCCTTTTGAAACCAGACACATGGAGGGCTGGCGCATGTCTGAGGGCAGCCTTTGTATTTCACTTTTGAAGTTGTGTCAGGCTAACACATGGCTTCTTCGCGGCTCGCTCAGTTTCTTCATGTTTTGGCTAAGTCTTTTTGCTTGGCAGGTCATATATCTAACTCGGGGACATGCGACATCCTGATGCTTGTTTAGAAACCCTCCCCAATTTTTCTCTTGAATTAGCATCATGCTGACACTTGGCATCCTTCATTGGCTTGTCTCAATGCTTTGACTATTCAACCCTGACCTGTCCTTTTATGAAACCGAACACGTGGAGGCTTCGCACTCATTTAGAAACCCACTTAGGATTTTACCTTTGAAGGAGCGTTGGTTGACACGTGGAATCTTCTGTAGGCACTTGGAATTTTCAATAGCTACTCTTACCTTTTTGGGCCCTGAACACGTGGCGAGATGGCACTCACTTAGGCCTCTCGCTTTTGGATTTACCTTTGGAGATGCGTCGAGCTAACTAGAAAGAAGGTGAACACGCGGAGTGTGGGCGCAAGGGCAAACGCAGAAGAAAGAGACATGGGAGGAAAGAAAAATAGGTGAATGAAAGCATGCGTGACGTGCGGGAGCGAGAAGCAAGCGCGTGAAAGGGAAACATTTCTCATTTATCCTCTTACATCATATCATCACGCATTCTATTATCCTATCCTACGTCATTCTACTACATCATCATTTATCCCACTCATCACTTAGTGGTATACGCTTAGTGCAAAAACACCACCTCATTCTTATTCATCATGTAGTGGTCCACACTTAGTGCTAAACCACCACCTTTGTTATCCACTATATACTCATTTACGATTCATCCGACTTCATTACCCATCTCGTAGTGACACATGTTGTAGGCTAAATCATTACCTTCTTCTTCTGTCATGTAGTGATATATGCTTAGGGCTAAATTATCACTTTTCTATTCTACAAATTCATGATATACGCTTCAGCTCTATGGTTCATGCATATTCACTATACAATCACATACTTCATCACCACTTACTACCGCTCATCCCATAGTGATATACACTTAGGGATAAATTGTCACTCGTTTATTCTACCAAGTCATGGTATATGTATACGTTATAGGGTACATACATATCTTCTCCTCATGTCACATTTCATCACCACTACACATACACATTCATCACAATGCTCTAGATACAACCTACACTACTCGACCATTTCCCGATAACACACAATCGTTTACGGTTCGTTCTGATCACTTTGAGGGGGAAAACAAAATGAACCTCATTGCATACACATTCCATCCACTTGGGGGCATGTCGCTCCTATCATTCCATTTTGCATTCCATTTCATCCATCCACAACATACTGCGCATTGTCTTTTTGTTTTACATGATCACTTTATTACACATGTTAGCTTGCTTTCTTATATGTCATTATCATACACACATGCGTGTTCACGCCTTTGTCTAGTGTGATCGCAAATACAAGACATTTACATGTGGCATGGATGCTTGCCTTCTACCCTTACTATATTGGTCATTGGGGGCATCCACCTTCGTCTCGTACATGTGTTATTATTTCATTTATACTTAGCATCTTATACTACTTGTTCATACACGGTTTGACATATTGGTTATCACTCTGAAACATACTTTGTGCGGCTTGCTTGTTTTCTTGCATATTTACACTACTTTATTTGGTAGTTTCTACACTGTCTGTGTATTTTACACTTGTCTTATTACATGCATGTGTTTTTCATACTAACACTTGTATTGGCTAGCCATCCCCTTTTGTGCACGCCTTGGTATCTACCAAGTGTTTTCCTTTTCCACTGCAGGGAAGAGTTCTACAGTCGAGTGCGGTTGGTCCTCTTTTGGGGATGCATTTTCCTTCCAGAGGGTCATGTAGACACAAAATTATGTAATTTACACATAATTTTGCTCGGTCTTATACTACTATTTAAAAGGTTCTCAAGTGTACAAAGTAGTAATTAATCCCACCTTTTGGCCATATTTATTTTACATTTTATTTCATAGTTCTCGTGTATTTTCCAGCACTTATCCATCCATTTCGCAACAGCCCCAAGATTTTAGCCCTAAATTAGGGCAACCTAACATGTACTGGGGTGCCTCGGTCCCACTTTAGGTGCCTTGATCTATGCAAATCCCCTTTCGCTCCTTTTTGGGTCATTTCTAGTTGTTGGTCATCTTTATCTTTTTCTCAGTCGGCCTTGTTGGGATTAATTACGAAATTAAGCTTGAGAGCCCTATAAATATAAAGTTATAAGACCATAATAATGGTACTAGGTCATAACATTACATGTTACTATCACTCTATCTAGGGCTACATCCATTACATCACTTGCATCGACATAGTGCCATGCATCAAGGCTAGGAGATCTGCATCACACACACTTCATAGGGGAGGGATTTTATTCTATTCCATGCACACAAGTTATTTACATCTTCTATAGTTATTATTGCTCATTACTTCACAAAGTGCGATCATCACGAGAACACCTAGGGCACAACATGCACACACACACTTAACTACATCTGGGTTTGAAATGTAGTGAAACACTCAGTGATAAGTCCACTAGCTTGGTGGCTAAGGTCACTCCGACCCATTCATTTAAATCTTTTATTTTTCTATGGTTTGATACTTCTCTTTGCATTGCAGGTCATTCTCTCCATCATCGACCATCCAGCAAAATGACAAACAGAGAAGGTTCATAACCAACTTATGACCATACTAGTTGCAAGTTTTGAGCATTTACAGTGTTTAGAGCAAACAGATTGCGGACCAGTGGTACCCTGGTCACCCTAAGATACTCCCGAACCTAGTCACTTCAAATCCTCAAGATTTATCATTCGTAGGGTCCCTGAGTGTTTGTCTGCACTTCCAGATTTTATTCTTAGACTGTGATGATGATCACCATTCACTACCAATCAACTAAGTTATTTCTCTCCCCTTCTCTTACACATTTAGGGTTTCATTTTATTTAGCATAATTATTTACATCTACTTTACTATTATTTACTGCATTTATACAACATTTTAGTCCTCCTAATTAGATTAACTAGGATTACCACTTCCTCCCATCTTGTTCCAATTTTAGTTAATCATTTTAGTGAACCCGACGTCTCCTTCTACCACCTTCTACGGTTTTTTCTTCCCATCCTTTTCCACCATGTCATCTCCTTCCCAGGTCATGGTCCAATCTCTGTATCCTACCTATACACCTACAAAGATCACTAACGTAGTTACTACTACCACCGACTTCATGTGCGTGCGTACCCAACACCCCCTCGCTTTGTCACACCTTCACCTGACCCATCCATCAATGTCATTACTACCCGCCACACCCACATTACTCCACCCATTGCTCCATTTCTTTTTGCCTCCACCAGTCACACCTGCCACTCCATCAACTACTTCCAAAGGTTATGATATTATTGACCAACTCAAGAATACACCCGCTAAAATATCACTTTACAACCTCTTGCACTGTGCTAAATTTTTCGAACCACACTCGAGGCTACCCTTCACACTATTCACATTGAACATGACCACTCTATTGAAGCTTTTTCCCATCTCATTCAATCTCTTTATAGTTTTCCTCATTTTATCCTTTACGGATGATGACATATCACCCGCCACCAAAAATAACCCTTGTGCCCGTTGCTCATTACCACTGTCATTAACACTACTTGTATCAAGTGTGTCCTTATTGATGAAAGGGTCTCGCATCATTAACTTGTGTGCCCATTCTCTCTTACAACAATTAGGTATCAATGATAGTCTCATCTCCCATAACTCCACTCTCATCCATGGTTACAACTCTTCCACTCGCACATGTCTCAACACTATATCTCTCCATATTCACATTGGACCTAAAACAATTCTTACTAAATTCTATGTCCTTGATGCTTATTTTCAATTCAATCTCCTCTTAGGAAGACCTTGGATCCATGCTATGCAAGTTATACCCTCCATCATACATTAATGTGTCAAATTCCTTCATGATGGTTATGAACATACTGTTACCACTGACTCGAACCATTCAAATATTGTCGCATTGATCCTGTGACTTCTATGCCTATCCCACCACCTCAACCCATTCTGTATGCTAACCTAGATAAATATGATGTCGGTCAATCTAGTGTACCCACCTCCAATATTCCTACCATTCCTTCTCCTACTATATCTACTCACCCTTCAGCCATTATTTTGCCCATTGTATTTGTCCTACTAGTGCACCTACCTCCACTTCCCTAGTTCATCTAGTGCACCTACCTCCACTTCCCCTAACGTTAGTTCTCCTGTCATCTCCACTCACACCTCGGCTATTATTTCACCCACTTGTATTTTCCCTGCTAGTACTCCACCTCCACCACCCTCTCCTCCTACCCCACCTCTCGATTGTCCTCAATAGCGGTACCCAAATAGATGATGCACAAACTGACATTTCTATCGAGTCTAGGATGAGGTAGATCCTATATAACTCACTGATGAATCATTACGAAAGCTTTATTTTACTCCTCTCACCGTGGAAAATTCATATTTTAAAGAAACATTTGTTATTGATGGCCTGTGAGTATTGATTCAAAAATATCCATCCACTAATGTCATGGTCCTATATAAGGGATCTATTAACAATGTCGACACCATTTCATCTTCCTCTCCACTAGAAGTAGTTTCACGACCCCCTTCACCTGCACTTTATATATCAATAGGACATTTTGGGAACACATTCCTCTTGATCTTGCTAGCTCTGATACTATCTGTACACATGATTTCTTACCCAGGTTTGGCATGACACTTAATGACATCTTGCCACCCCTCCATTCACCCCATATTTATTACGGTTACTTCCATATTACAACAACTTATGGCTTACAGGTTTTTCACTTGACAATATTTGTTGCATGCACTACCCGTGGGTTTCCATTTACACTTGGATGATCTTGGCTTGATTATATTGGTGGCACACTCGACCCACTTCACTCCTCACTCTCCTTCCCTATGCCTTTTGGCACTATCTCCATTACTAATGATTCTTCTCCTACATATGTACCTAACATTTCGTGTTGGTGTGCTCATGGCTATCCACCAATTGCTTTTACGGATGAAGAATATGCGATGAATGTTTATCTCCTTTGTTGTAATGCATCTTAATATGATCCGCCTCATTCTATAGCCTACCTACCAAGTTTCCAACGCAGATCCCGTCCTTCGGTATTGATCAAAACATTGAGGATTTGCTTGATGGTGTTTCATAGTCACCTTTTTCACATTATCGCTCATGGGGGCATAAACACTCTACACCCCCTGTCCTCATCCTAGCATAATTACATTTTCCTTTCCTTTGATCCCTTACATATAGGCATATTTATCACACATTATCACACCCTCGTTACCCGATGACACACTCTTGTGCTTTGGTTCACACTAGACTGTTGAGGGATTACCATTACACTAAACCCCACACACTACACACTAGGTTATACACCTTTACATTCTATTATCATTTCTATACATATCCTACATCCTACATTATCCTCTCCACACCTCATCTATTAGTCATTTATACATCATCCATCTTTTACATACTACACTAGTCATCATCTCATCTAGCGTCTAGTTTTGCATCATGTTCTTACATCCTATATTTACGCTAGGTCACATTATCTATGGGTCTATCTTTACATCTCATCACTACATATTCTATCTACACCTATCACCATGACATACATCATCTACATACCTATATCATCTCTATTCTACACGCTACACTAGGTTCCATTACACATGAGTCTAGTTTTACCTGTCATCCTTACAAAATATATTTCTATCTACACACTTGTTACATTTCACACATTACACATTCCATACCCATTACACATTCTACATTGCCTTGCCCACAACACACATTTACATACCCTACCCCTTTACATGGTCATTGATACTATGTTGTCTTCTATGCGCTGCACTCATCACCCTATGATGCACTCTAGTTCCTCGGTCCATACTCGACTGCCGAGGGTTTACCAATCAAATGGACCTTACCTACATGCGACATGTCATCATACCACATTCATCGGACTAGTGACCAACACTCTAGGCTATATCGTCACCCACACTCATCATCACATACCATAGTGGTATACACCTTAGGTTAAATCACCACTCCCTTCATCCATTCTACCTTATACTATCACATTCTATCATCACATATTCTATTATTCTATTACATTATCCTTTTATCAATTCCAGGTTATTCTATTACATTATCAATCCTTCTATTATCATGTAGTGGTATACACCTTAGGTTAAATCACCACTCCCTTCATCATTTCTAGTTATTCTATCATCCGCTCAGCCATATATACTATTTCCTTCTATCATCATGTAGTGGTATACACCTTAGGTTAAATCACCACTCTTTTAATCAATTTCTCATTATCCTCTTACATCCTATCATCACACATTCCATTATCATATCCTACATCATTCTATTACATCATCATTTATCCTACTCATCACTTAGTGGTATATGCTTTAGGCTAAATCACCACCGCATTCTTATTCATCACATAGTGGTCTACGCTTAGTGTTAAATCACCACCTTTCGTTATCCACCACATACTCATATACGCTTCCTACGCCCTCATCACCCATATCATAGTGACATATGCTATAGGCTAAATTATCACCTTCTTCTTCCATCATGTAGTGATATACGCTTAGGGCTAAATCATCACTCACCTATTCAAAAAGTTGTGATATATGCCTCGGCTATATGGTTCATGCACATTCGCTATACAATCACATACTTCATCACCACTTACTACCACTCATCCCATAGTGATATACGCTTAGGGATAAATCATCACTCGTCTATTCTACAAAGTTGTGGTATACACTTGTGTTATAGGGTCCACACACATCTTCTCCTCATATCACATTTCATCACCACTACACATACACATCCATCACAACGTGCTAGACATAACCTACACTACTCGACCGTTTCCCGATGACACACTCTTGTTTAGGGTTCATTCTTAATCTTTGAGGGGGAAAATAAAATGAACCTAACTGCGCATACACTTCTATACACTCGGGGGGCATGTTCTCCTATCATTCCATCTTACATTCTATTCCATTCATCCATAACATAATGCATTGTCTCGGTAACATTTACTCTTGCTTACTAGTGTTTTACATGATCACTTTACTACACATGTTAGATTGCTTTCTTCTATGTAATTATCACACACACATATGCGTTCGCACCTTTGTCTAATGTGATTAAAGATACATGACATTTACATGCGGCATGGATGCTCACCTTTGTGTTATTGTTTCATTTTGTACTTATCATATTATACTACTTGTTGTCGCCAAATCACTACACCCTCTGAATGGCGAGGACGTGAATAGGACGTTCGGTGTCATTGGGACACATGGGATCACCTCTCAAGCTGTGGGACTTAGGCTCGAGGTGAACCTCCGGAGAAGGCCGACTTCCTCTTCCTAAACTAAGTGTTGTACTACTCCTAGTGTAACAAAAATGATTATCTAGTCCTATGCTAACATTTTCATGGGGTTTTAGGGAAAGAGATTTACAGAAATGAAACTATACTAGGGATGGTGATGCACCAAATAAAGGGTGTCTTCAGACTCAGGAAGGGTTAATTTGAAGAGGGTGTGTGCACCACAGGTCAACTTCACCTACTGCAACTTAGAGAGGGTACAGGATACCACAAACTAAGAGACACGCGTTCCCTTTGTTAAACTTTATCAGACCGAGAAATATACCAGTTTCCCAGTGAAGAAGGATGAACTCAAGAAGGGTGAACAGACACCACAACTCAACTGCATGCAATACTTCACCACTCGATAAGCACAGAACTCCAAGAACCTGCAATAGAACTTAAACTTGCACAGTGTACCTGCAAGTATGAGAAAGGCACAAAGAAGCACAGAAGGATGAAAGGACCGAGATTAGTCACAAAACACACACTTTTATTGCTTCAATAACATGCACAATGCATCATACATTCAGAAGAGGCAATAGTTTCCATTACAGTCTTGAAGAGGAGGCTTGAAATTTCTCTCAACACACAAGAACAACTTGCAGAAGAGAGAGGATTCTTGAAAAGTATACACTCGCCTGAGATATCTAATCATCTAACTTATGCAATCTGTGGAACCCTTTGAAATGAGCTTCCAACTTACATTTATAGAAGAATATGTGAGAAAGAAGAGGAAATGGTCATAATTACATTCCTAAAATGAAGGCCCATGATGTATTTATTACGAGCTTAGTTGAACTACCCGAGAAGGTTCCATCATGGGTCATTAATTGCCGATGACCAAGTCTTCTCAATTAATTAAAATAATATTTAAATAATAATAATAAATATTATTATTAAAATATTTAAATAAAAATATTAATTTAATTAACATAATGTTGGGACCCCCTGTTGACCCGCTTTGACTTGAAGAGGAGGGGGCCCATGTGAATAGAGTCTCCGCACATAGCCAAACTCGATGAGCTTGAATCCTCTAACTCGGTGTTGCACTCGCTTTTGACCCCGCACTAACTCTTTCCTTGCCTTGGTAATCGGGCTCTTTTGCATTGAGTCCTTCGAATGGCGAGCTATCAAACTCGATTCTTATCATTTTCCTCTGGTTAACTCGAGGCCATTTATGCATTCCACGTTCAAACTTTATGAAACATCACCACGAGCTCCCTGCGAAGTCACCGAGCTCTTCATCCAACAAACGATCTTACCTTTTCTGGGCTCAAATTCACTTGAATATCGAGCTTAACCCAATATTTCTAAAAAGAATGGTTTTACCACAATGCTCAGGATTCTTCCTCATCATATAACACTTGTAGTAAGAATGTTTTGGCTTTGCCATAATAAGCACAATTTGTACCTTCCAAACGATGAGAAAATGCCATTATCAATAAAGACCTAATACTTGCCATGATGATGACCCAGCTCATGCCCGTAACATGTCGATAGACACCCTTGAGATCGATTTTTGGCCAAAAGCCCTTCGGTATTTTGGCGTGCAAAGCACTCGCAATCTCGGCTCCAATCAAAAATTATGCCACTATTGGGATCTTAGTATGGCAGGTAGGTATGAGCTACACCATATACTCATTTTCCGAAACTAAAAAGATCCTTTATGTTACAATCTGCAACACATAAAAGAAGCCCTTCAAAAAAATACATTGAACAATGGGGCAACCAAGAGGACCTTGGAAAATGTATAGGTAACAACCATATGAATTCTTCCTTGGTCGTGGATCAAAGCTAATAGAAATAAAGCTAGATAAAATTAGCTTGAAACTACATATAATCGTCCATTTGTTAAAACAAGTTTCGTGAACTCCGGTAAAGGAATACTTTTATTGTTTGATTGACGCACATAATGGAAGGGTATAAATATTACCTCACATCGCCTACAGAGTTTCTCAAAGAGACCATTTACAAGTAACAAGGATGTAGCATGCAAAATGGCCAACTGTATTTCGAGTTGACCTTCACATTCACTTCGCTTTCTAGGAGAAGAAGTCTTTGAGCAATATGAATCGTTTCATTCTCGCACCGTAATAAACCTTCATCTCCCCGATTCGAGCAAATTTTATGAAGCCTTGAATGGCGTGACTCCAATCCATCGTACACTGCAGTGAATATTTGTTTCCTGCAACTGTTATTCGATCTGAGTTCAGAATAAGGATAAGCATGCATTCGACATCTGAGCAATAACACACTTGACAACTCCGCTTCTTTGGAAGCATTCAAAAGGCTTCTACTGTACTGCAACATGCCTGCTGCCTGTGCGTGGGAGCTTGTCTCGTGACCACATCAAGTTCGAATCTGATAGAGGATGAGGAGAAGGTCGTGGAGTTTTCATTGCTTTCCGTCCCAAACTCTTCGCATATGAGCCACGACTGAGCCATTAACGCATCGCCTTGGTTGGGTATGCCTGTAGCCTCCGCTGAAATTGGTATCACGTCGTGTTTTTTAACCCATGACCCGCTCCAATTCACAACCGTCCTATTAATCCTCCCGGTGACTCGCACAAAGACTCGGACCACTCCAAGTGCATGCGAAATTATGTTTACATGGCCCGCGGAAGTCTCGTGATGGATAGCCATCATAATTTTTTCACTTGGAAATCGATCCAATTTTTCCAACTTCCTCAAGTCCGATCATGGCTTACCACCGTTATATTTCCACTTGGCAATCGATCCAATTTTTCCAACGCAGAGTGAATGACCTCGGTAGCGGGATTAACACTGCCCCCGCCATCATCAAATTTCCGCTTCTTGACTTGGTCATACCAGCTCCAAATCCCCCGCGTGGAATTTCTTCTTTGGCTTGCCATCCATGAAAACCCACTTGGCATTGCTCGCCTTATTTCCCACGTCTGGGATTGGAGTGCGGGGTTTTATTATCAT
This sequence comes from Taxus wallichiana var. yunnanensis, assembly GCA_018340775.1. Taxonomy (NCBI): domain Eukaryota; kingdom Viridiplantae; phylum Streptophyta; class Pinopsida; order Cupressales; family Taxaceae; genus Taxus; species Taxus wallichiana. The sequence goes on along the minus strand of CM031235.1, from coordinate 319,999,634 downwards.
TTGGCCAGATTTCATTTTGGACAGATGGCCACCGATTTCCACTTTTCCGCTCAGCGTGAGGAGACATCATTTTCTTGGTGCAAACATTTCAGCTGTAGCTTGTAAGGTGTGATAATTCCGACAGAATCCTTTATGCTCGCCAACTTAGTGACTCGTTGAAGATGCTCATATAATTGCAAAGCAAATTGTGCCTCATGAATATTCTGATATGAAACAGTTCCACCTCTATGAGATTCGCTTCCATGAGTTGCATCGTAAAACAAGTAAGATCTCGATAGAGAATCTTTGTAATAAATTTCATCAAGTCTCCCTTAACACTCTCACCGTGTCACTTAATCGATTTTCATAAAAATATTGTTGTCAAAATTTCACCCCCGGGTAAATTTCGATAACATGCATCAGAGTATTCAAGTCCCAGGCAGATTGATTGATTCGGGGCCAAAAATCATGTTGCTAGAGTCCCCTCAAATATTTTCTAAGTCCCCTGTCTGAGAGGAAAAGAGCAAGCTCTGAGAAAATGCGAAAAAGGTTGCAGAAGGCAAGTAGGTTGATCCAGGAAAAAATCATAAAAATGACTAAGTCCTAGCCCTAGGGGCAGTCGGGACATTTGGGACAAAAAGGCCCGAACCGGCCGGCTCGGCCGAAGTAAGCACAAACAGCCCGCAAAGCAACAGGGACATCTGGGACAAAAGTACGCGGTGGACGCGAAATGCCGGTTCGACCGAGAGGAAAAAATTGGCTAACTGCTGAGAGACGCCTGTGGGACAATCGGGCCAAAAAGGCGCGAACCGGCCGGACCGGCCGAAAAGAGTCAAGTCAGTCCGAAGCAAAGTGGGACAAGCGGGCCAAAAATGCCCGAACCGCCCGAACCGGCCGAAATGAGTCCAGAGGGTCCAAAATCAAATGGGACGTCTGGGACAAATGGACGCGAAATGCCCGAACCGGCCGAAATGAGCACAAAGGGCCCAAAATCAAATGGGACATCCGGGACAAATGGAGGCGAAGTACGCGAAGGAGCCGAATCAGCCGAGGACCAATCAGAAGCTGCCACGTGTCCTCACAAGAGAAAAGTCAAAAAGTCAATGGGCGAGTTTTCGAGCACCGATCCGAACCAATGGGATAGTGCCACGTGTCCCAGCTAGGGCCCACAAGGAAAATTCAAAAGACAGCCCGCCGAAAGGTAGAGGAGAGAGAATCACGCGACCAATCAGAACATGTCACGTGTCATCCAAGTGGCAGAGCGCGGGAAAAATTCCAAAATCCGTTTTGGTCTGCTTCTGTGCCCTAAATCTTCAGATCGCCATATCTTTTGATCCAGAGCTCGGATTTCCACGTTCTTTATATCAACGGAAAGCTGTTGAGATGCTCTACATGATTCTGGGATCAATCTCGAGTTTTGGTGTAGTCTGAAGAGAGAAAATCGAGAAACGGCTCTGACGTGTGGTAATGGCCAGAAGCGACCTTTCAACAACCCGTTTTTATGCTAATGGGTCGCATTCTTCTTCTGCACGGCCAGAAGTGACATTTTAGCGGCCAAATTAATACAAATGGGTCGCATTCTCCTCCAAAATCGCTCAAAGTGACAGGGTATGGGTTGGTAAGATTCCTCCATGCTGAGTTAATGCATCTGCAGTCAATGAGGAATGGGCTTGCACGTTTTCCTACGTTTCTGTCCCCTGGGTTCGACCCATGCAATGTAAAAGCCAGATTTGGCTCATTTGAAAAAAAAAAAAGTTGTTCATTCTTTCTGCTCGGCCCTCCCTTCTTTTCTTCTCTAGGGTTGAAAATGGAGTTCGAACCTCCTCCCTTTCTCTGTAATGGCGTTCCTGCCTTTTACCATTAATGGAATGATGTTCTATGCAAACCTCTGGAGCAACAAAACGTGTTCTGTGATGCATTTGTCCATCCTCTCTCGTTTTTGCTTGTCTTCTTCTTGCCTCTCTTCATTGCAGGTGTCTGTGCATGTTTGAATGTTCATTGCAGGTTCCGAGCTGTGTTCATGGAGTTTTGGGACATTTTCTCGTGTGAAATCTATCCTTGGGGTTGTGATGCTTCTCCCATCCTTCCCAATGGCTCACCTCTCTTTGTCCCATGGCAGCTTTTGATAGATGTTCAACATTCTCCTTCTCTCGGTGTATCACCGTTTTAGTGTAGGCTTTTCTTTGTTCTTCCCCTCTCTCTCTCTCTCGTCTCCTTGCATGGTTAGATTAGGATTAGATTAGCTTGCTGCTCGCACTGGAATAGCTTGTGGCGGTAGTTTAGGAGCAGAACCTGACCTTCTCTGAGATTCCTCTCTCGGTTTTACAAGTCCCACGCTGAGAGAGGTTTCCATGTTGTGCAATCACACTGGATGCAGAACATCAACCTAGAAGCCCGATGTGCGTCCGTGGGTGCTTTGTGATTTTGTACTAACAAATATCTTGAAGGAAAATCCCGAATTTGAGGATGCATTCGATCTTCGAACAAATAAAAACATAGTTAGACAACCTACTTGTTGGAAGTGCTCAAAAAGGCTTCTCACTATACCGCAACATGCTTGGCACTTTGCTGTGCACCGAATGCTCGGCCGAGGAAGGTCTGAACAACGTCAGTGAAAATATATATATCTGTATTCACTTATACCCTGGCCCGGCATTCTTGTTACCACCTGCGTCGATCTCTACCGAGATCCTTATAGAGTTTCCTTCATTCGTCAATTTTCAACGAGCTATATTTTTCATTAACAAGACCTCATCGAGCTCTTACAACTGAGAGTCTCTACCGAGATGATTTCTGAGATGACTATCAATTTGACACCGGATTCTTTATCAACTCGACCCTGAACTCTTCACTGAGTTGAGATCAACTGGGTGCCTTTCGATGCTAGGTGATCTCTTCATATGCAATTTAGGAATTATTTTTAATTATTGCATCTCATTAATAACCGAAGGTGGGTTCCTGGGATTATTATTTCATTTTGAACGTGATAGGACCCCGTTGTCCAATCTTGCCATGTGTGCAAAATTGATAACATTTTTGCGACCTCTCGGGATGATTGCTGCTAAGTATGATTCAGGTAGCCTTAAGTCATCCATTGGGCATGGAGTCTGTGTTGGAATCCTCGAAAGTAGTATGATTTTCTTTGACACATCCTGCAATTTCTTTGAGCATTGCACGATATCCTGGACCTCCCTGGAATGCTAAGCATGAAGTATACCAATCATGTGAATGCTTGACATCCATGGAACACCGCAAAAATTTGAATGAAGCGATTTTGAATCATATGGAAACCTTGAACCTTTCTTCTCCTTGACACCTTCCAATGATGAAACAATGTGCGTAACAACACAACACACAACAACAAGGAAAGCAAAACAACAACACAACAATGTGCATAAGCACTTGGAGGAAAACACCTAATTTAAGCGCATATGAGGGTGGAACGCTTCTCAAAAACAAGCTTTGAGATGTATTCCATTCACATGAATGGGCGTTCTTCTCCATTGAGCCTAGATAGACGGAACGAATTTGCCTCTTTGCTGACTTGTGATGATGTATGGCCCACTCCAAAGAGTGTCAAACTTGGCATGCCTGCCTGGTTTGGCCCTGTCTTCATCCCATTTGAGAACTAAATCTCCCTCTTGAAAACACCTGTTGGACGCCTTCTTATCAAAATATTTCTTAACTTGAGCCTGATGCTGCTCCAAAGTTTTCATAGCCTTGTCTCGTACTTCCTCTAACTCCATGAGTTCAGAAAACCTTACTATCAGAGGATCACTCTCTATAACTTCAAGTTGATAAGCTAACTCCAAAGAAGGTAACTCCAATGAGAGTGGGAGTTTTGCCTCTCTTCCATATACAAGAATGAAAGGAGAATTTCCGATGGCCCTTTTAGGTGTGATCCGATCTACCCATAAGGCGGTCTTAAGCTGTGTATGCCAAGTCCTCTTGTTAGTCTCCTTTCTCATTAGTGGCTCAGTTTTGGGATTAATTGGTCTCTGTTTCTGATGAACTGGCTTAGCATTAGGATCCAGTTTGATGGTATGTTGTGCTATACCTGGATCAAAACCACGCAGATCTTTATAGCTCCATGCAAAGATGTCATGATACTCTTGACAAAGTTTGATGAAAGCTTCTTTCTCTTCAGAAGTACACACTTTTCCGATCTTAAGAAATTTTTCATTTGATACTTCAACTTCCTCAAAATATTCTTCTCTGACCACCATGTTAGGGCTTTGTCTTGTGGCTTGGTCATCTGAATTGAAAATGGATTCCAAAGTGACTAAACCTTTTGGTAACTCGTTGCTTTTCAATTGGATAATTTGCTCACCATATGACTCCTGCAACTTATCTTGATTCTTTGTAGCAAACTCGGCCTCTTCTTGTAGGAAGAGTACAATTTGTTTGTCACTATCAAACACTTGCTAACTACTCACATTATCGTGACTTCCTCGAAATATTCTTCACCACCACCATGTTAGGGCTTTGTCTTGTGGCTTGGTCATCCGAATTGAAAATGGATTCCAAAGTGACTAAACCTTTTAGTAACTTGTTGCTTTTCAATTGAATAATTTGCTCACCATATGACTCCTGTAACTTATCTTGATTCTTTGTAGCAAACTCCACCTCTTCTTATAGGAAGAGGACAATTTGTTTGTCACTATCAAACACTTGCCAACTACTCACATTATCGAGACCGCTTGGTCGAACCACCATTTTAACAAATTGCTGCCCTTCTTTCATGATATCAACTGGTATGTTGTATTGTGAACCAATTGTAGCAAGCCTATCTCGCATCTTGATTTTGATCTCTAGGGATTTTGCATGGATTCCAAAAGCTTCAAATCTTCAATCGTGTCCCAGACTTCGATTCTTATATGATCTTAAAAGATCATTTTGGATGCACTACGTGTCGAAACTTGATGAACAACTAACTCACTATCTCCAAAAATAGTCAAGGCCTTGATTCCCTTCCTTTGGGCTAGTTGAATTCCTCGCACAAGAGCCTCGTATTCAAGAATATCATAGTTAGTGCCGAACTGCAACCGAAAGATGAGAAGTACTTATCTCCTCTGGAGAAATTAACATAACACCAAAGACCGGATCCATTCTTACTTCTTGAGCCATCGAAGAACAATTGCCACAATCCTTTAGAATCACTTGGTATTTCGACAAGTTGTGGTATGATCGTATCTTCTTCATGGATACAAAGAAGTACCTAATCTGTTTCTTCCAAAACCAGCAAACTAGCTTCTTCTTCTACCAATACATCAACGTAGGGATCGTATTGATGATCTCTACTTACTTCATCCAACAAAGTATCAGGAACTTCTTCAACAAGGGTGGTTGGTTCATGATCGACATCTTCCTCTTCTGGATCACCGATGGTGTAATTTCCATTTATGGGACTAGCAGTGTAGGGTTCTACATGATTATGGCAGATTGGTTTTGCCCTTATAGTTACTTTGGTTTCGTATCGAGTCCTGAGAATCATATGCGACCAATCGGCTGATAGGTAACCGCCCATCTTGGCAGTGAAATCCCATGATAGGCAGATGGCAAAGAGAGGAGGGAGATCAATGACCGATATGTCTTGGGTGAATGACAAACTTGGGCATGCATGAATGGTAAGTTGAAGTCCTTTGATAACCCCAACAGTCTTAACAGCTGTGCCATCCAGCTAAACAACCCCTCTTGTAACTGGCGCATATTGTATGCCTAGTACATCTGCAATTTGTTTCGGCATGACAGAGCTACTGGCACCAGAATCGATCATGCAATTATGTACCAGGTGGTCGCCAATGATCAGGGAAATGTAGAATGGCGGTGGTTTGTTTGTCGTAGGAATGATTTTCCCTTCCGATTGACACAAATTTGTAGCATTTGTCACTCCATGGCTTGGTGATCCACTGGTTGTATTAAACTGTTCGAGCTTCTCGCAAAGGTTTCTTTGGGAAGGGATTGAAAGCGCATCCCACATGGTAATGCTCAGATTGGTTTTCTTCATTTTTTCTACTATGCTGAAGGGAATTGCTCCAACTTTGATGACACTTTTTTGGGCATTGGGGTCCTCCTTTGGGAAATGTTTGTTGGGTACCGTGATGCCTGGAGAACCATCTTTCCCTGTGGCATGGCTAGCTGGTGTTTCTGGTGATTTCTTTCCCGCACTTTTATCAACTACCATTTGTAACCAGGTTGAGAAGTGGACACTAGATCAGCTTCGAGAGATTGAGGCTCCATTGCTCTTTTCTTGGAATGAGTGTTTCTTTGTGCGCTGATGAAGAATCTATATTCAATCCGTAAAATCTTCTTCTTGCTAGTTTAGCAAAGCGGATTCTTCAGGTGCCTGCGGTTGATCTGCTGCTTCTTGCGTAGATGAATTGTTTGTTAACTCTCAAGGGGCGGATACACTTTGAACCATAAGGGCCTGGCTAAGAACCCCATTGGGACAAAGATTTTGATTGTGAGGTTGAGAGCAAGGATAACACCATTCGTAGTCTTGAACTAGATTATTTTGAACATGTACTATAGCTCTAGATGAGCTAGGCTGAAGAGGGTTCTCGAAAGTTCAAGGGCCTCGACATTTGCAACTTGACTTGTAGTTTGATTTCGAGGCTTGATTGTTCCCTTGAAAAGGAGAACGTTAGCTTGAGCAATCTTGCTGATTTTGTAGGCCGATACGGACGATTGTATTGAAATTGTTGCCTTTTGAGTGCAACGAGCTCATTTCCAAAATTTTGCAAAGAAGTAGTGACTTGACTTCAACTAGGTCATTTGAAGAGGCATGGGGAAGATTGAGATGGTTGCTTGAGTCTACTTTGGAATAGGAGCAATGATAGGTGATGATTCGTAAGATCTGGAGAAAAGGGCATTGGTGGTCGTGGAGCTATCTTTCCACTGAATCAAAGAATTCTCTCGCACTTATGGCAACTTCGTAAGCATCGGAAGTGTAGTCCCTCCCATGGACTCGGATCATAATCGCTACATCACTATTCAAGGCTCGTAAATAGTACAAGAATGCATTATGCGCGAAGGCTTTACGAGCGCGAATCCTATTCCAAGTCCTGGGAATCGGAAGTTGAAATCACTCATGTATTATTGGGAAGCTCTCTTTATGGTAGTAAGTTGTTCCAAAAGTGATAGGTGATCACTTTTGTCTTCAAATGTTTACATAGCTTTTCTCCCAACTCGTCCCAAGTGGTTATAGTGCCAACACCTAACCCGCGAAACCATTGAAGCGCTTTTCCCTCGAAAGAGGTAGCAAGAAGTCTAACCGCAACGTTGTCTTCGATGATATTATGTACCTTGCCTGAGATCTTTGGCTACATCAAAGATATGCTCCACTCGAGTAACGTGAGTTTCCCCGTGTAGAAGGGTAAACTTTTGAGTGCCGCAATGTATCGGGTCACGTTGAGCCAACATAAGAGGACTTGCATTGAAAGGGGAAAAACTTGGTTCCTCACCATAAGAACGAAAGGTTGATTATTCCCGGGTGGAGGAAATCTTCCGTAAGGAGGAGTTGAATGACCCCTACTAGGTAAATCAGAATCGATGTGGAAATGCCTCTTCTTCTTCTCTTTGGAGGAGACGAGGAAAGTTCGATATCTTTGATAATTTCCTTTCTTTGAAGAAGCTCTTGTCTGAATTCTTCGCATAAGTTACTGCACTGAGATTTGGAATCCAGAGAGATATAGAGTCGACAGTACTTTGACTTGTGTAAGTGAGAAGAGAAGTACCAACTCTCTGTCCCACCCGGCATGCCAAAAACTGTTGTCGCCAAATCACTACACCCTCCGAATGGCCAGGACGTGAATAGGACGTTCGGTGTGATTGGGACACATGGGATCACCTCTCAAGTCATGGGGACTTAGGCTCGAGGTGAACCTCCTGGAGAAGGCCGACTTCCTCTTCCTAAACTAAGTGTTGTACTACTCCTAGTGTAACAAAAATGATTATCTAGTCCTATGCTAACATTTTCATGGGGTTTTAGGGAAAGAGATTTACAAAAATGAAACTATACTAGGGATGGTGATGCACCAAATAAAGGGTGTTTCCAGACTCAGGAAGGGTTAATTTGAAGAGGGTGTGTGCACCACAGGTCAACTTCACCTATTGCAACTTAGAGAGGGTACAGGATACCACAAACTAAGAGACACGCGTTCCCTTTGTTAAACTTTATCAGACCGAGAAATATACCAGTTTCCCAGTGAAGAAGGATGAACTCAAGAAGGGTGAACAGACACCACAACTCAACTGCATGCAATACTTCACCACTCGATAAGCACAGAACTCCAAGAACCTGCAATAGAACTTAAACTTGCACAATGTACCTGCAAGTATGAGAAAGGCACAAAGAAGCACAGAAGGATGAAAGGACCGAGATTAGTCACAAAACACACACTTTTATTGCTTCAATAACATGCACAATGCATCATACATTCAGAAGAGGCAATAGTTGCCATTACAGTCTTGAAGAGGAGGCTTGAAAGTTCTCTCAACACACAAGAACAACTTGCAGAAGAGAGAGGATTCTTGAAAACTATACACTCGCTTTGAGATATCTAACTCGTCTACGACTTATGCAACTGTTGGAACCCTTTGAAATGAGCTTCCAACTTACATTTATAGAAGAATATGTGAGAAAGAAGAGGAAATGGTCATAATTACATTCCTAAAATGAAGGCCCATGATGTATTTATTACAGTTAGTTGAACTACCTGAGAAGGTTCCATCATGGGTCATTAATTGCCTGATGACCAAGTCTTCTCAATTAATTAAAAGAATATTTAAATAATAATAATAAATATTATTATTAAAATATTTAAATAAAAATATTAATTTAATTAACATAATGTTGGGACCCCCTGTTGACCCGTTTGACTTGAAGAGGAGGGGGGTCCATGTGAATAGAGTCTGCACATAGCCAAACTCGATGAGCTTCGAATCCTCTAACTCGGTGTTGCACTCGATTTTTGACCCCGCACTAACTCTTTCCTTGCCTTGGTAATCGGGCTCTTTTGCATTGAGTCCTTCGAATGGCGAGCTATCAAACTCGATTCTTATCATTTTCCTCTGGTTAACTCGAGGCCATTTATGCATTCCACGTTCAAACTTCATGAAACATCACCACGAGCTCCCTGCGAAGTCACCGAGCTCTTCATCCAGCAAACGATCTTACCTTTTCTAGGCTCAAATTCACTTGAATACCGAGCTTAACCCAATATTTCTAAAAAGAATGGTTTTACCATAATGCTCAGGATTCTACCTCATCATATAACACTTGTAGTAAGAATGTTTTGGCTTTGCCATAATAAGCACAATTTGTACCTTCCAAACGATGAGAAAATGCCATTATCAATAAAGACCTAATACTGCCATGATGATGACCCAGGCTCATGCCCGTAACATGTCGATAGACACCCTTGAGACTAATTTTTGGCCAAAAAGCCCTTCAGTATTTTGGCAGTGCACTCGGCAATCTCGGCTCCAATCAAAAATTATGCCACTATTGGGATCTTAGTATGGCATAGGTAGCTGTGAGCTACACCATATACTCATTTTTCCAGAAACTAAAAAGATCCTTTATGTTACAATCTGCAACACATAAAAGAAGCCCTTCAAAAAAAATACATTGAACAACTGGGGCAACCAAGAGGACCTTGGAAAAATGTATAGGTAACAACCATATGAATTCTTCCTTAGTCGTGGATCAAAGCTAATAGAAATAAAGCTAGATAAAATTAGCTTGAAACTACAGTATAATCGTCCATTTGTTAAAACAAGTTTCTCTGAACCTGGTAAAGGAATACTTTTATTGTCTGATTGGACGCACATAATGGAAGGGTATAAATATTGCCTACTGCCCATAGAGTTTCTCAAAGAGACCATTTACAAGTAACAAGGATGTAGCATGCAAAACGGCCAACCAGGTATTTCAGAGTTGACCTTCACATTCACTTCGTTTCTAGGAGAAGAAGTGTTGAGCAATATGAATCGTTTCATTCTGCACCGTAATAAACCTTCATCTCCTGATTCAGCAAATTTTATGAAGCCTTGAATGGCGTGACTCCAATCCATCATACACGGCAGTGAATATTTGTTTCCTAGCTGCTATTTGATCTGAGTTCGAATAAGGATAAGCATGTATTCGATCATCAGCAGAGATAACAACACAGCTTGGACAACTCGCTTTGCCGGAAGCATTCAAAAGGCTTCTACTATACTGCAACATGCCTGCTGCCTGTGCGTGGGAGCTTGTCTTGCGACCACATCAAGTTCAGAACTGTACAGAGGACGAGGAGAAGGTCGTGGAGTTTTCAGCATTGCTTTCCCGTCAAACTCTTCGCATATGAGCCACGACTGAGCCATTAACGCATCGCCTTGGTTGGGTATGCCTGTAGCCTCCGCTGAAATTGGTATCACGTCGTGTTTTTAACCCATGACCCGCTCCAATTCACAACTGTCCTATTAATCCTCCCGGTGACTCGCACAAAGACTCGGACCACTCCAAGCTGCTCAAATTCTGTTTACATGGCCCGTGTGGAAGTCTCATGATGGATAGCCATCGTAATTTTTCCACTTGGCAATCGATCCAATTTTTCCAACGCGAGTGAATAAACCTCGGTAGCGGGATTAACAAACTTGCCCGCCATCATCAAATTTCCGCTTCTTGACTTGGTCATACCAAATGTGAAATCCCCCAGCGTGGAATTTCTTCTTTGGCTTGCCATCCACGAAAACCCACTTGGCATTGCTTGCCTTATTTCCCACGTCTGGGATTGGAGTGCAGGGTTTTATTATCATTTGGCCAGATTTCATTTTGGACAGATGGCCACCGATTTCCACTTTTCCGCTCGGCCTTGAGGAGACATCATTTCGAGAGACCACCTCCACCACCGAAGCAGCTGACCCACCTGGTACTGCCTAGCCGAGTAATGATGAGCTATAGAGATGGCCAACCCGTGGGAATGGAACTTGAGACCTCCCACACATAACCCACATTCTCACCGCTAGGAGTAAACCCGATGGGCTATCCTTGCACTTTATTGTTTCTTCTTATTCTTCTTCGCTTTATTGTTTTTCGATGCCTACACAACATTAATTTCTTGAGCTTGACAAAGTTATCAACTTCTTTGTCGGCCCTAACTTGCTTGCACAACTTCTCCCATTGGGAGGCTTCATTTTAATGTGACTAATACAAGTGACTTTAGGAGAAGTCAGCTCTTGTGATTCGAACTTGTGATCTCTAGACAAAATTACATAGAACAAATTTAGTCTTTTGTAGTTGTGCATCATGGAAGAATAAACGAATGTGTGATTAATGTCTTTGGCTCGGTGGAAAGGTGGAGCCATTTACAACACCTTGACCGAGGTTTGAATCCTGTTGAGAGACCTAGACACTCTCTGACCCAACCGACTCCCCATTCTCCTCTAAAAATAAAATGAATGATTGTGTTGCAGAAATGACCACATTATTATTATGCCAAAAACATGTTCCCAATCAACATATATACACGGAAGAAGTTCAAGTTGAAGGATTGAAGGTGAAACATTGGACGGGAGAAGAGTCATGATGAAGAAGGTTGAGGGAGGAGAATTTTGGGTTGGAGATTCTATTGAAGGGAATATAGGTGAACCATTTTTTCTTCCAACAAGTCACTTATGGACTGCATATTATTTTTTGTCACCATTGTCAAATCATCTATTTAATGCAATGTTTGTTAAACATTACATTTGTCTTAATAGCCATCAACTTGAAAAACCCTACCTTTTAATGGATTTATAACTTTTAGGGATTGTTGCAATCATTGCATAGGTCATCACAATCCCTCGGTGTCTTGCAGATAGCTTGGATTTACAATTAGGTTAGACATTTTGAGCATGTGTTGCCTCCTCTACTAGGCTTGTGCATTCTGCAAATAATTATGTTTTCCATTCTGAAGGTTGGTGAGCTCCTTTGTAGGATCCCATGGATTTGTTTAAGGTTCTCCAACTGTCTTGTGGGATAGTGTCTCCGGTTCATGTTGTTTTATTACATGATTCCATATGACCCTTTTCGATGTGCACCACCATCTTCCTAAGTGGGCCAAAATGGGAGTTTAGAGCGGGCATGGGAAATCATTGAAGCTTAATGGAAGGTGGATTTTATAGATGTTGTCAACATTTGGGGTGGAAAGACCCTGGTCCCAATCTTTTGTTCCACAACATGACGCTTGCCGCATAATAATAGAAATAAACCCACAATTCACAAATCCTTCATTTTATCGACAAACCACATATTGTAAAAGCAAACACCATCACTTATATATACATAAAAAAATAGGCCAACAATGAATGATCCATAAACAACATTGCATAATATCGGTTGTTGAATTTGTAATGTTAACAAGTAACTACATTGATATTCAATTTTTGAAACTAGACTGATCCGGCCAAATTCTGACAACTAATCAACATAATTATAATCTTCAAGTTGGAACATTCCCTATTTATAACCTTGGAATAGCTAGAGGATTGAAGGAGGACCTATGCACGCACAAAAAAATCCTCTTTTGCCAATGCCTTAAACATTTTCATGTTTCACTCCCTTCAATTTAACTTCTTACAGGCATCCTCTTCAGCGTTTCCATCCAACATCTCATGTGTGATTGCCAGTATTATATTAATTGTTAACAACTAAGTCCAATACCCCAGCTATTGTTGTAGAACACCTATCGACATAAGAAACAACAACTTTATTGAAAAAGAACATGAAACCATTAACACATCTAGAACTTTGTTGGCAATAAAAACAGAAAGCGGAATTGAATTCTTCCGCATGGAAAATTCATCACAAGAGATGGAAAAACAAGCTCAAATATCTTCCAGTTACAATAATCACCAAATAATCTGGTGGGGTCTGCATATTCTAGCCAACTTGGATAAGTTCGGTCCAGGGCAACCTTAATTTAGTGGGATTTTTTTGGGGGCAAAAACATACACCCAACTATTGAAAACAGGCTCGATGTGCAGGACGAACAATCAATGTCAGGCTAAGGCCACTTAATTTTTCTAGAAAGACTCAAGACTCAGGTGGACCTTATAGAGGGCCATGTTATTACACTTATACCGCACAGAATTAAAATTCCCTTTAACACTGCACTCTTACTCAAGACAATTGGAGACAACTTGCCTTATGAGATAGTTACCAGGTTACTTCATTTCAACTGCACTGTTACTCAAGACAATTGGAGACAACTTGCCTTGTGAGATAGTTACCAGGTTACTTCATTTTAACTTAATGGCACTGACGTAACAGTATAGATAAATCTTTCCATCACCTGGTACTCAAATTCTTCTTTTTCTGTGACCTAAGCACGTTACAGGAATCATCCCTCACAAGTCAAGAAGCAAAAGCTTACATATGAGGCCACCATAAAAAATATTGCCCAAACGTTATGTTCTTATGGTTGACCTCAGCAGTACAGTGACAAGTCCAGTTCTGGTTCCCAATTATCCTTGCTATATGATATCTTGCTTTCGCAGGGCTTCAGCATATACTTCATGACAAGCACAAGTCTCTCTTTCATTTCCATTGTCGAGACAATTAGTAATGCGTGCAAATTTGAAGTAAATACTTTTGTATATTGCATTACAGGAATCATCCTCACAAGACAAGAAGCAAAAAAGCTTACATATGAGGCTACCATAGAAAAATTGCCAAAATTTTGTTCTTAGGGTAGACCTCAACAGTACCGTGACAAGTTCAGTTCTGGTCGAATTATCCTTGCTATATGGTATCTTGCTGTGACGGGGCTTTCAGCATATGCTTTTCATGACAAGCATGAGTCTCACTTCCGTTTCCATTGTTGAGAAAATTAGTAATGCACACAAATTTGAAGCAAATAATTTTTGTGTTAGCTTGCTAGGTATTTTAAATAGCCAACTTTTTTATGTTCTTTTATCGATGGCAAATGGCATAGTTTCCATAGCCTAAAAATATAGATGAACTTGAAGCATGTAACCCAGACTTCTTTGTTCAAATACTGATTACAGAAAAATACCAATAACTTGATTTCAAATGGCAATCTTTTTTTCTTTTTGTTAAGACTTTTTGTTCAAATATAGACGACAGGAAAATACCATGCAACTTGATTTCAAATGGCAGTCTTTTTCCTTTTTGTTAAGACTTTTTGTTCAAATATAGACAATAGAAAAATACCATACATCTCGATTTCAAATGGCAGTATTTTTATTTTATTTTTGACTGGCAAATGTCAAAAGTATACATAACCTAAAAATATAGATGACAAAGAAAATGCCACTTTAAACACAATTATCATTGTGTGTATGATATATCAAGGGTTACATTAACATTTAGTAGTTGTCATTTACAATATCTTCCAAAAACATATACACTTATTGAAACTAAGAAAAAATTATCACGCAGCTAATAGAACCTACAATAGTAAAAACATATGAAACACATATTTGAGCTTATCAGCCTCCTTCATCAAGCTTTGGCTCGAAATGTTGGCATTATGCTAATCAACTCCTACAGAAACGTTTCTTAAAAATAGCTGCAGTCTTGATTCAGATTGTTGATAGACGCAGCATCATGCTGTGGTATTACCATTGTTGCAGAAGTGAACATCTAAATAGCTGTGGTCTTGATTCAGATTGTTGACAGACGCAGCATCATGCTGTGGTGTTACTATTGTAGTAGAAGTGACCATCTTCAATTATAGAGAGATGACCAGAAACACCTTTTTATGGATCCAACAGATGGCATTCAAACTGCATAGCTTATAGTCCAATAAGAGGTCAGCGACTGCAAATTGGGTGTTGTGTCTTGAATAAGATGTTCCTGAGTCTTTAGGTAGCTTAGAGGATGATTTGCTGAAGTTGCAATGGTAAATGAATAAAGTTATCAAGAGGGTCCTCTAGACGGTGCCTCCATTGTGAGGTCAAAACTATTACTTCAATTCATATAGAGAGAATAATAGTGAAAAAAACTGGAACTGGCGCCCCATCTGTGAGGTCACAACTATTACATGAATTCATGTAAAGAGAATAACAACATATAAAACCTGGAACACCCTGTAAATATTGATCTCTTTTCTATGCTAATAAAAGGTGCCATAAAATAGCTTGTCGTTCCAAGAATGACCTCATTTCTGCCCTTCACCTTCCACTGCTTAATTACTCATTCCTGAAATATCATAACAAAAGGATAATCAGCGTGTTTGCTCTTCAGCTGCCACAATAGTGTGATGCATGCTGGAATACGAGAAGACTTGGGATGGAGACCCTGTATAACTGGCTTCCTTTGATTACATGTAAATACATCACAATCGACCACAATGGCCACAAGTTTGAATTTCCAACAACTAATACATCTTAATCATTAGAATAGCCGTA
This sequence comes from Taxus wallichiana var. yunnanensis, assembly GCA_018340775.1. NCBI lineage: Eukaryota > Viridiplantae > Streptophyta > Pinopsida > Cupressales > Taxaceae > Taxus > Taxus wallichiana. The sequence goes on along the minus strand of CM031235.1, from coordinate 319,984,256 downwards.
ATGAGATCTTATTATCTCCAGCCTTGATTCCGTGGGCAGACTACCAGTTCAAACTTCTGGGACACGCTGTAGGCAATATTTGGCTGTAGATGGTGGGAGAAAACATGGTACCTGTGACCTCCAAAAGATAACTTTAGCTGCCCCCCCCAGCACAAGAGAAATTTGGTATCAGTATCCTGCACAAGGGACTATTTAGAGGTTCTCTTGACTCTTGAAAAGTGGGTTTTTTGTATCCTCTATTGTGGGTTTTGTAGCTTGGATCATATTCTGTTCTTGTAAGAGATTTAAGTTTTTAGGGGCTTTTGTATTGACTGTTTGGTAGTCTCTCTGGTATCTGCTTGTTCCATCTTTATAGTTGGCTCGGTTTCTTTTTTAACGTAGGAGTTCTTTTCTTAGCACCTCCTTGATTTGTTGGTATTTTTATTTGTTATAATTTGTATTCTCGATGACTCGCTTTGGTTGTGTGAGAACATTACTACAAATTCTTTTTCAAGTTTTCTTTAACCTTTCAATAACACCCATCTCTTAGTTCTGTTTTTGGCCACGGGAAATGCTCACTTCACTCTCCTTGTCACCGTTTTGGGGAAAAGAAACAAAACAAACTTATTTTTGGACCTTCATTCAAGTACTCCAGTAAGAATTTTATTTAGGTTGGGATGAAAAGACTGCCCCTTCACCCATGTCTGCTATAGAGTGTTTTCAGTCGGAAAAATATCTAAAAATAGTGATTTGAAACCCACACACTTATGCAGTTAGGAGCCTCGCATTTCACAATGACATTGTATTGCTTTGATTTGTTTCTGAAATTTCATTTCAATCTATTTCCTTATGTTGTTACAAGGACATCACATCTATGCAGTTGTTAGGCGCTTTGCATTTGCAATGCCAATGTATTGCTTAGATTTGTTTCTGAAATTTCATTTCCATCTATTTCCTTATGTTGTTACAAGAATATCAGGAGTTCAAATATTGCATGTCATCTCAAACCGTCTGAATGGCAAGGAACCTTTTCTTTTATGGAGGCTTTTACAATTAAATGCAAAGTAGAATACATTGCATGAATAACACTAACATTCACAAAGTTAAAACTCTGATATATATGCCGGGTTAGGGTGGGAATCATGGAAAAGGCAGTGGCTTATCCTTACTCAAACAACTTTGTTCTTTTTAAAGAATGGTCCTGTAAGTTAAATAGAAAGGTTTTCAGTTGAGATATTAACTTGGGTGGTTGATTCGACTGTTATTACAGAGCAATCTTGATTTATAATCTTCACATTAAGGCAGGCTTGTGTGAAAATATTGATAATGCTCAGGAAAGAAACAAGTAGGTCTTTCTTTCAGTAAGAAATAAAAGTTGAACCCAATGACAGGAAGACGGTTGTCATGCTGGCTTACAAGGCCCAAATATGGTGTGACGAAGGTATTCTGATTTATTAATGAGATCAATTGTCATTAATTATTCAGACTATCAAAGCATACCATCATTTTTTTGCATAGATGGTGAAGCCAAAGCCTGGGTCTTTATTAGGTTCAAATCATTTCCTTTTCAATCTAACAATTTTCCAACTTATCAGATAAGGGTTGTTGTTCATGCATAATTATTAATATTCTGTGTGGTGCCATTTATATGAACATGAGAATAAGCCAAATATAACAGCTTTATTCATCACAGGGAGTTGCTTGACAATGCTTGATAGCACCTCAACAATTGAGACTGCTGTCCAAGGAGTAAACAGCCTTGAGGTGCAGTATGGACAATCAATGTCAAGCTAAGGCCGATTAATTTTTCAAGATAAGACTCCGGTGGACCATGGTTATAAGAGTCTAAGATATTTATAGACTAGAGGGGTTAGTTCTACTAGAGCTCGAGTGATACTATTATTGCAAGTTGACAGTTCTGGATCAATTTTTAGTAGGTAAAGAAATATAATCAGAATTTAAAATCTGTTGTGATACCTTCTCTGTAAAGGTGAAATCAACACATGCATAGATAAAGACCTAATTTATGATAAAACGGAAGCCAAATGGGTATAAAGAAATCTAACAGCTGCAAAATATCTGAAGAGCTATTCATAACCGAATTCACTGTCAATAAGAAGGAAGCACAAAAGTCAGGGACATAAAAGCCAACATCTATTTATATTTTGGAAAGTTGCTTCAAATTATTCATAGATGAAACTCTGAAATGAGATGCGCTTAACCTCTTTTAGGATGGGTGCTATCCAGAAAATCAGCATGTGTGGCATGTGACAATATGCATTCTAAGAAATGAGCTTATGGATGATTAGCGATTTGAAGACTCCGAAAGAGCTCTTCGCTTATTTGATCTGCTAGACAAATCCTTCCCACCTAATAATATGATCGACACCTAACATGTTTGAATCTGTATGATTTAATCTTTTAAGCCTTGCTGGCTTGGGATGATAGTACATGCATATTTTTTAAGGGTGGTTCTAAGCATTTTCTTCACAGTTAAACTGATTGTGAACAAAATCTTAGTTTTGCTGAGAGGATATCGCTTATTAGGTGGTTTTAGGGATGACCATCTATAAGTAGATGAATGCATCCATTTAAAACAACGTTTTATAGGTATATGCTTATGTTCTTTTTGAACAACATATATTTAAAAGTAGAATTTTGAGTGCTTCTTCCCAGCCTCTCACTTTTAAATGTCACAAGGTTAGCCAATTTTTATTGAAAAGTTTGAACTTTGCCGATCTTTATCCTCCTTCGAATATGAACTTGAACCTTATCCATTATTTTTACATGCAAATTTTTGAAATGCTTTCACCTTATTTCTATAAGTGTGTATACATACATATACAAGTTGAAAGCAGAGGATAGAAAGCTCTCTCCACTTTGTCCCTCTGACATATATATGCATTTTTTAAGAAAATAAAAGTTATAAAGAAACTCTTTTGTTCACACTTGATATTTTTTTTAAACGTTATTCAATTGACAAACTTGAACCAAATTTTACCCTTGTCGGACATGAACTCAAACTCAAACTCGAACCTTGCGACTTAGGCTACAACCACTGCTATAGATATTGACTTCTTGTCCCGTGTCTGCAAGATTGCCCTTAACTCTTCATTGCACAAAAGATCCCCTTCTAAATCTGATCAGCCCATCATTCTTGTTCCATGAATTCTCGGTGTGATGGGGAATCAATGTTTTGTCCTAGCCCATGAACTTGCCTTTGTCTACTCCACTTGTAGGGAGTATTTTTGTCTCCTTTAATGTAAGAAAAGTGAATTTCGTGTTTCTAGATGGTGTGAACACCTATATTCACTCCATAATTCTCTAAAAAGCTTTTTACACTCTCCTTCCAGGAAAATCCCGATCAAGTGGCATTGACCCCAAACTTAAATCCCACATGTTAATGCTCTTAAATATGTTCTCCTACACAATGTGTTTTATTTTTTTCCCAAGGATGTGATAAGAGTTATATGAAAATTACGCACTACGAAAGCAGCTGATTGTGCGGGGCTGTAGGCAAGATTTCTTAAATATGTCATTTAATCGCTTCTCTTTCACATTGAAGATTTATTTAAAGGGCTTCTCTCCCAATTGGTCCTAGCAAATCATTCACTCCATGCATAATTTAGAAGATATCTTGGAACTAAATAAATAACTACGGGATATTCATGATTGCACATCCACTTGCCAAGCTTTATGCCATGATGTTAGGAATAAAGCATTTTGAGCAGCTTGAGTTGTAATAATTTTAGAATTATTTGATTCTGAGCTGGTGAGGCTCAAAAGCTCAAACACAAACTACACGTTTCTTACACATGTCTAGGCTGCTACCCTGGCTATCATAGACACGCATTGAGTTCTCACCCCAGACCTTAATCTATAGGTGGATACACATTGGTCAATCCTTTACTCTTTGGGCTATCGTTGAGGAGGCTCAATAATGGTCTTTTAAATTCTTGCTGCTTCATAGGCTTTAGGAAGGCCTTTAATAGTGCTTCTAGACACTTTTTTATTTCAAAGGTTGCAGATATTGGCATCTTGAAAGCTCTTTATTACTGCCATCATGAGGTTCTATGAAATAGTAGTATGCCAGTTTTGAAATAGCACATGGACTACTTAATTGTGTCAAGACTACTATTGGCAACAAGCATGATTGTCATTCACCGAGTCTCTTTAGATGTACATTGATGAGCTTGAAGACTTTAATCAAAAACACACAAACATCGGATGGGTGTATCTTACATCATGTCACATTTGCCCTCTTGTTTTCTGCTGATCACGTGGCCTTCTCTCATCCTCCGAAGGGTTTTAAATTGAATAGGTTGATGCTCTCACTTGGTTTTCATGAGCTTGGGTGGCTAATGGTCAACCATAGTAAGACTCGGATTACTTTTCAGTACCTCCAAAAGCACTCTCTACAAATTCCATTTTTCTTCAAATCAATCCCATAGAAATCACAACTTATTCTATGGGAATTCAATTTAAAGATCAATCTCTTAATCTTAAGCATGCTTCTAAATCACAGCTTTGTAAGGAGTATGCCTTCCTTTATGATTTGGAGTGTTAGAATTTTTAAATACACTTCTAAGATATCCTCACAAAGATGTGTGACATACAATCCATAGTTCTACATAGGTCCAAGATATGAAGTCTGCGTTTGGGACTTCATATGCGGCAAGCATTTTGAGGCGGCATACTATTTACTTAATTATATGAATTTGTTAGTGTTATTATTGGCCAACCCTAGAAAAAGATGCCATAACATTCACTGAGAAATGCAAACCCCTGCCAACTGCATGATGTTCTTATCCACTCCCCTCCAACCAAGCTCCCAGCACTCAAAGCTCCAAGGCCTTTCTCTATGTGGTGTATAAATCTTATTGATAGTTACCCAAATCACAAGATGAAAATACCTTCATCATCGCGTCCACTAAATACTCCACCAAATGAGTTGAACTCGTGCCTCTAGCCCTCTACCAACATCTCCAAATTCATTCTCAATCAAATCATCCGCCACTTGGGTATTTTCCTTGTACCATCATTTCAGCTAATGGTGTAAACTTCAAAAACTGGAAACTGGAAATTTTCCACCCGATGTCACTGCCAATGCGACAACTAAGTTGAGGCTACCAGTAATGGTGTACAAAAAAACATTCAAGATTAACACGCCAATTGTCATCTTAAGCCTTACCCCACCCTTTGGTCTTATTGTGCTAGTATTAGGACTACTGCTAGGGCATCTCCACTCTCACTCGTCTAAGGCTTTGAAGCTGTCTTATAGTTAGAAATGAAGGTAACCTCCTTACACATCTCTTTTCATGGCCTAATTCCTAACGAAGAACTTTGTGAAGGCCCTAGACGTCCTTGACAAGACACGTGCAAACTGCCAACACAAAGACTGCATCTCTAAGCAACATAACAAAGAAGTAAATGTTGGACATTCAATGTCAATATCATAGTTCTCAAATCAGAATACACCCATGGAAAAGACGGCAAAATATGCCCAAAAGTGATCAGATCCGTATCTGATGTAGAAGAACATAAAACACTGATTAAAAAACAATAATATACTTAGCATGCAACAATATTTCACTTTGTTCTTAGCTTGCTTCAATAGAACTCTTAGGTCTAGCCTTGTTTGTTCACAATGTGAATTCTCCTTAATTTTTCAATAACAAACCATCACATAATCAGGACTCTCTGTTCTGAGATCTTCTTAACTCCGTGTCTTTTCCCTCTCAATGTCTTACAACAACTCTGCTCCCTGGTTGTCTCATCAACTCTAGGTCTGATTTCTTGAGGTAGACTAACTCCTCTGCTTATCATACCCTCATGAACTAACTTCATCTATTCCATGATCCTGTTATACCTTTCATTAGCATGATGACTCCACATTCCACAATGAACATCAACTAGAAACAACATCAATTAGAAACCTCTTACCCTGTTCTCCAGCATGAGCTCACACACTCGCCTTCTTGACACTTTTACACCTCTTGACTACTATCAATCCCACTGATACCTTTAGCTATCCTTTTACTCCTTAAGGTTCACACTTTCCCTGTATCCTGATCAACCATCAATTGAAATCAAGAGTCATTAATCCTACACAGTCAATAAACCTGTCAACAATAACATTCAAGTACATATGGACATATTACAAAGACCCCTTCCTTAGCACTCATCATCCCTCTCAACCTCTCTGATATTCATTCACATTTGTTTCCATCCCTTCGGTTCATTCTAGAGCACCACTAGTGACTTCAACCCTTCATTAAGACATTTAAAAGTAAGGACTGGGTTTGAGATCTAAAACCCTGACCGTCAAGCACAAACCTGGTTTGTGAATCCTTAGACCACGTTCATTACCTCTAATATGGCTCAGTCACCTTCTATCTTAACATGTTACCACTCCTCAATCACACATTCATGCATGAAATTGCTCCCTTGTGTCAATTGCAACCTTTGAATGGTACTGAACTGGGTCAAACTCTACAATACAGACTTTGTTTCCTCAATTTCATCCCTCAAAAGTTCAAAACATTACCACTTGCTCTGAAACTTCACATGCAGTCTCCTAATACCCTAACACACTATAGGCATGTGTGTCCAGCACTCCCGTGAATTTCGTGACATGGACTAACCGCCTCTCGTAGATCCTAACTCTGGCGATTGTATCGAAGACTAACACCTATGGGTTTTGGTCTAACGGCAATCATGGTCCAACAAATGGTATCAAAGCGACAGGTCTCGAGTTCGAAACTCACTTGGGTAACGCTGAGGGGGAGATTGTTGGCATGTGTGTCCAGTGCTCCCGTGAATTTCATGACATGGACTAACCGCCTCTCGTAGATCCTAACTCTGACGATTGTATCAGAGACTAACACCTATGGGTCTTGGTCTAACGGCAATCGTGGTCCAACACACACCTATCAAAAAGATTTCAACAATTTCAATGGTGGCAAGAGATCTTATCAACAGTTTTGTTAACAAAACCCTAGCTCTGTGTGTCTCAGACCCGAGAGCAGGCATTTTGGGTTTTATTTATTTTATTGAGCTTTTATGTTCATTGAACGATGAAAACCCCTTCAGCAAGGTTCTATAAATCTCTCCTAACCTCCTCCAAGGTAGATTGCTTCATGACTTGGCTCAAACAACTCAGAACCACACTAAACCCTGACTGGTTTTGACAGAATAGACAGTTTCTGGACATTACTCATAGAACATCTGTATGTACACACTCTTCCACATAAACCTTCATGTAAGCTATTACAACATCATTTGCATATGCTTATGAACTCCTAAAAATCACCAATCTCATAACAATACATGCACGCTCACATCAAATAAGATTATCAAAAGGGCTTTGTCGTAGTCTCATACCCTTCACAAGACTCCACATCTTTGTCTTCATAAGAACTCCAATGCTCACAAGATGCCCTTCAGGCCTGAAATCTCATCCACACATTCATAACACCTGTACAATCAAGTACCACATGCACCAGTATCTAGATGTATAACCGAAACCAATTACCATGAAAGTAAGAGAACATCATGCTCATAAGACCTAAGTCATTTCACTATTCCCAAATGAGGATCCATTACTGAATCAAGATAAATCTTCTCACGCTTAATCTATCAATAACAAACCCATAAACACAAGATTATACAAGAATACTGCCACATTTCCATTCTCATTCCCATTTACAAGAAACTCAAAACTTATTTACAAGGAATCCTGCTTTGTAAGTACTCCATGACAATACCACAAGTTTTCTGCCTTCTTGAGGCTTTTCCACCACTAATTAGAAACTCTACCAACTTCCTCTAACCTAACTATCTCCATTCCATTCGAATATCTCTTTTCATATCCTCAAATGGAGATGGTTACAACCACTTAATTACCTAACTAAAGCTAATAGCTAACTATCCACATGAGTAACTTCATTTGGTGAGTGTGGACACTTTATTACATTGCTTTTAACTCCTCACCACCTTTACAACATGAGATAATGTCATTGCTAACTCTTAGACCACCTAACACACATATAGGAATTCAAATATTTGAAATGGGCATTTTGGAGGGAAACTCCAAATTGACTCTTTTATACCGTTAGAAGGATCCAAATAAGTTGTAACCCATACAAAATCACTAGAAATGACCTCCTAAACTACTCACAACCAAAATTTACATTAGAACCAAAACTTGATATTTACATGTTTCTTGATGCTCCTACATCACTATCTAATTAAAGACATCCTTGGACCAAGCACTTATAGGCTCCAGACAAACAAAGGATGCATCTTCAAAGCACCGACTAATGATCAATTTCTAAGAATTACGATACCTAAGGTAAGCTTGTCATTTGTCATTTATCTTGCATTTCATGTTAAAACTCTTTGAAAAATCATGGCAGCACTTGTGCTTCCATCTTGCATATCATTCTAGTTATCATTTTACATCATGTAGCTTCATATGAATACCATTCCATGCATTTCCTCGCACACTTCTTGGCTCTTTCCTATTTTAGCACGCCTTCAGACATTTTGCTTGTGATTTTAAGATTGCAAGACCCTATGAAATCAAACGAGCTTTCTTCAAAAGCACCCACCTCCTATGCTACCTACTTTTTTAGCTCCTACTCTCAATCGTAGCTCAGTGTTTCCTAGAAATAGCAGGCAAGGGTCAAGTGGAATTTTGCTTACTAAAATCAGCTCTATTCCTTGCCCCATCTTGTGACAAATTCTCAAGTGTGTTCATCGTTGTACATCCATTCTATACATTGATTGGGCAACCAAATTCATTCACCATAATGCCCCCATTATTTCACACTCCCTACTTGGTCAGATTCGAGATTGCACTCTTTGATAAGGAGCAAGCTGAGAGAATCTAAGTATCTTGGTTTGTTGGATCTCCTCTATGGAAGCTAGACGGAAGCTCTCTACTAATGTCAATTTACAAACCCATTGTTTGCCTTTTGAATCCGTATGGAGAAGAACAATAGAAAAAAAAATGCAAAAGCCAAAACGAAAGAAACCAGAACACCAAAATCAAGAGGCAAAACACTCAAAGAAATTTTCAAAAGTCAATCACCATAAGAGATGCAATCATAATCATTGGCAAGCCCCTGCCCTAGCTGAAAACCCAAACTCCAGAGTTATCAACACAGTAGAGCAGGAGGTTCATTGGAGTGTGGTAGGCTAATACACTAGGATAGGAGGGTTCTTACTCTCCACAAGAACAAACTCCCTTTCCACACTTCCACCATTCTCAGCATGGTTGTCCTCATGCAAATTGGTGCCATCTACAGCCTTGCCAATACCAACAGTGTCAGTCTCACCATTAGGATAGGAGGCAAAACACTCAAAGAAATTTTCATAAGTCAATCACCATAAGAGATGCGATCATAATCATTGGCAAGCCCCTGCCCTAGCTGAAAGCCCAAACTCCAGAGTTATCAACACAGTAGAGCAGGAGGTTCATTGGAGTGTGGTAGGCTAATACACTAGGATAGGAGGGTTCTTACTCTCCACAAGAACAAACTCCCTTTCCACACTTCCACCATTTTCAGCATGGTTGTCCTCATGCAAATTGGTGCCATCTACAGCCTTGCCAATACCAACAGTGTCAGTCTCACCATTAGGATAGGAGGCAAAACACTCAAAGAAATTTTAAAAAGTCAATCACCATAAGAGATGCGATCATGATCATTGGCAAGCCCCCTGCCCTAGCTGAAAGCCCAAACTCCAGAGTTATCAACACAGTAGAGCAGGAGGTTCATTGGAGTGTGGTAGGCTAATACACTAGGATAGGAGGGTTCTTACTCTCCACACGAACAAACTCCCTTTCCACACTTCCACCATTTTCAGCATGGTTGTCCTCATGCAAATTGGTGCCATCTACAGCCTTGCCAATACCAACAGTGTCAGTCTCGCCATTAGGATAGGAGGCAAAACACTCAAAGAAATTTTCAAAAGTCAATCACCATAAGAGATGCGATCATGATCATTGGCAAGCCCCCTGCCCTAGCTGAAAGCCCAAACTCCAGAGTTATCAACACAGTAGAGCAGGAGGTTCATTGGAGTGTGGTAGGCTAATACACTAGGATAGGAGGGTTCTTACTCTCCACACGAACAAACTCCTTTCCACACTTCCACCATTCTCAGCATGGTTGTCCTCATGCAAATTGGTGCCATCTACAGCCTTGCCAATACCAACAGTGTCAGTCTCACCATTACGACTGCCCTCCAGCCCAACACCGGGCTTCTCCAAAACTTCATCAGGGAACACAGTCCTAAGCAATAACTATTTACCCTCTCAAGCTCTTTGCAGAGCACCCTGAACAGCCTTCCATCCACTAGTAGCTCTACCAAATGCTCGAGGGATTTAATCTTTCCTGTTCTAGCAGTTCTAGCCCTTGGTCAATCTTAGCGTCCATGTCTTCCTCTCTGATAATAGCTCTTGTTCACAAGCAAAGTATCTATTCCCACCAATCTTATTGATCTTCTCCCAACCCTCAACTACTTTTGTTCCAGCTCTCTGTCTTTCCTTTCTCATTATTTTTGGTTTGCTTCCGTGATTCCTTATCAATTGCCTCATACTGCTCTAACATCCACCGCATTTTCTCCTCCTTAAAACTCTAATTCCTGCAACCCTTTGTTGCTCGTCTATTGTTCACTTCTTCCCCCTTTGTCTTAAGCTCTTCTTCTTACTTGGATATCCTCCTAGTTCCATTATGTATCATCTCCACATCTGCATCCGTAGCCATAAACACAGCTCTTCTCTTAACTATTCTATTTCCACGCTCAGAATCTTGTATGCCCTGATGCCAACAAAGACAAAATCTGCAACCATCCATTCGATGAAAAATAAAGCAGCTCAGTTAACCCAGTTAGAAAACCGATGCATACCAAAAACAGTTATGTTTTGTAAAGAAGCAAGGATGCCATGCAGGGAGCAGAAAGAACAGTAGCCGTTAAAGGAAATCTGCCAAACCGAAAATAACAGTTTCTTTCTTGGTTGCTAATCTCTCTAAAACAAGATGTAGAAAAGCAACCCATATCCAATGTTGTTAATTCCTGCTACCCCTTCTAAATTTTATGCCTCTCTTTACTTATATTATTAGACTATTCTGCAATATGTGCGTACATTCATTACTACATAACTGGGCAATTAATAACTAGTTATATTCTTAGTAGAACGAACTTGGCCCTTCGTGACAAGCTAGCCACTCACAAAAGCAACGATCCAAATATCCACGGCAGAACTCAAATTTGAGTGGACAAGCTTCAGCCAAATTGGCTATTCTTCTAAATAAAACTTACTAGATCGTTAAAAACATAAGGCATATTTCTAATGGGTAATATTCATGATAAAACTTACAAGATTTGTCTAAATTTCTGTAAAATATACTTCCCCTTTCCCAACATTTTATATACATTATTACAGGTCTTGAGAATATTGGAAAACATTTTTGGATTTTGCCAGAAATCTGCTAAACTGCATAGAATTCTAAACTTTATCACATGTATATTTCTTTTTCTGATCAAATGTACAGTAGAAAGGCCCAGATGGCTTTAAAACATTACATAAATGGCACAATTGTCACGAAACAGTGAGGGATTCGAACCCTAGAAAACCTGTAAACCCTTAACCCACCAGAAAAGGGCTGTAAACCCCCAGATGTGACAATTTTGTTGGAAAAAAAAAGAGAGTAAAAATGAGTGCCATATATCAATACAGCAAAAGCCAACAATTGACTCGCGCCGATTATACAGATCCAAGTTAGTGGGTATTAAGAACAATTCACTATTTCTACATCGAAACTTAGCTCTCAGATTCAGAGTCCGATGGAGATGACGTGTCAACGAGCACCAACTGGCAGACAACCCCTTCCTCCTCCTCCCCCTCCTCCTCATCGACCCCTTGTTGAAGGGTCTGCGTCTCTAAAACATATTTCTGCTGGCGTGGCATGTCCGGCATCCAGAAAGAGGAGCCGGGGCGGAAAGGGAGCCAATCAGGGGTCGCCATACTGATGCGCTGGATTTCTGCATGGTCGTCCAGCTCCCTCTGCAGGCGAGCTATGAAACCCTTGGTCACCATAGAAATTTCTCTTCTCGATGAATAAAAACTCGAACAATTCATACGCCGCACGCCCCATTTCAGAGCCGTACAAAACATCTTTCCAGCAAGACAATATTACTGTAGGGTGAAATAAATTGTTGCCGATGGAAGAGAAGACTGTATATTCTTAGAATGAAAATGGCTGGGACGACATATATAGGTATATGGATTGGGTTTTGCCACGTCAGATATGAGAGACCCTCAAAGTAATGTCGGTGAGAAAAAATGCGGTTTGGGATGGATTATTTTAGTACAGTTTCCTAATCAAGATTGATAGGAGAAGACTTAACATCCGGAAGAGGCAGCAAATTTAGCAAGAATAATTAGGCAACTACTTGTGTTAGATAGTTGTTTAAGCATTTAACAGTGTTAGTGCTCCTCATGGTCCCATAGACTCTTTGGTCTTGTGGATGTTATTAAAATCTTTTTTTCATTCATTCATTTCCTACGTTTGTATGCGACTTCCATTTTGTTGGATAGAAGCTTTGCGATGGTCATTTGTTCTTATGTGTTATGAAGGACATGACATGTTCCAAAATGTGGCCAAATGGTTTTTCTATTTCATTTTCATGAACCACTTCATGCCTCAATTATCCTCTAAAAATCTTCTATTTGGTATGATCGGAGTTCCCTACTTGTTTCATTGCTACGAACGCTTGAATTTGTTTGTCTCTTAAGGTCTTAGTCTGGGTCGAATCCCCAAGACTTCATATATTGTGTTGGCACTTTATGGACAAAATAACAATTATTATAATTTGTCTCATTTTTTTTTAGAATTGTCTAAATTTTATTCAATAAGGCCCTATAAACGAGTTTGTGTGGAAATCAATCATTCATGTGATCTTAAGAATTCAATGACATTTAATATGGTGATGATTAACTAAAATTGGGGATAATGTGTGTAGTTAATCTAATCTAGAATGATTTGTTGTCGGAGGTTTTGAACATCTTCTTATTGTATGGGTTCATAGCTCCCTATAAAAGCATTTAACGATTCAAAAAAATATATAATCTAGAATGACATGTAAATACAGTAAATGAAAGCAATAAACAAGTATGGAAAATGACCCAAACAACTATGAAAAATGAAATGTTAACCCTAATGTGCAAGAGAGAAGAGGAGAGAACTCAATTGATTTGATGATCTTGTGGGACTATGTCGCAGAGGTGACTGGAGAAAAGAAAGCGAGGCAGCGTGTTGAAGCCTCGAAAAGGATGGATATGGAGTATATAGCTAGACTGGAGCACCTAGAAAGGGACGGATGCCTATAAACGCTTTGGTCTGCAAAATGGGCGCTCTATTACGTGAAAAGATCTCGGGCCCGAGTTTCACAGTGCAGGAGGTAGTTTGAAACCCTCACCGTGTGTCCCACCGGATTCACTTTCCAACACCAGTGTCGCCAATAATTCGAGGTGTATAGAAGACCTGCAAAAGACCAAAGAAAAGTATCAAAACCCTAAAAAAATACAAATGAATGGGTCAAACTGACCTCAACTGCCACAACAGTGGGCTTACTAATTGAGTGTTGCACTACATTTCGGACCCAAATGTAGTTCTGGTGTGTGTGCATAACGTGCCCTAGGTGCTCTTGTGCCAATCACACTTTGTGAAGTAGCGAGCAATAACTAGATGTAGAAAATGTAATAGAATGTGTGCATAGAATAGAATAAAATCCTCCCCCTATGTTGTGTGTGATGTAGATGTCCTAGCCTTGTGCCTTGTGATGGAGCTATGTGGATGCAAAGACGATCTTGATCACGAATGGATGGATGCAACTCTAGATGGATGATAGTAATGACTAGTGCTTGGTCTCTCGTTGTGGTCTCATAATTTTATATTTATAGGGTTCTCTTGATTTAATTTTGTAATTAACCCCGAAATGGCCGACCACCAAAAAGATAAAGACCTCAAACGGCTAGAAAGAGCCCAAAAAGTGGCGGGAAAGTTCAAGAAGGATCGAGGCGCCCATGGGTGCCCCAAGATGTGCTTGGGCACCCTAGTCAAGGCTAAAATAACAAAAAAGTGATGAAACAAACTAGGCATATGTGTGGTGGAGGTCGAGAATGATGAAATAAAATAAAGCAAGATGGCCAAAAGACGGGGTTAATTAATACTTTCTTCACTCAAAAACCCTCTAAATAGTAGTATGAGACCGAGACTAAATAATGTCTAAAGTGCATGATTTTGTGTCTACATTTTTGCCCCACTTTATGTTGGTGAGCGAAAGCTCGGTAACATAAAGTAGATAGAGATGTGTACCTGATGTCGATGTAGAGTAATAAAGAAGGCATGTTGAAGGACTAGACAAAGTGTGGAATGACAAAAAGATGGAGCGTGGAAACTAAAGATGAAAATGTGCAAAAAAGTGATGAGAGTGAACCTAGGGCAAAACATGTGTCTTTGATGTTGATGTGTGTAGTGTACCTACATGGTTAGTATGTGAAGTGTGTTGTCGCGAAGTGTTGTTGTTGATGTCATTGTTGTTGGTATTGTTGCCCCCATTTGACTACTTGTTTCTCATATAAATCGAACTATAAAGAGAAAATGATCAAGTATTCAAATATATATGTATATGTGTGTAAAAATGTAAAATAAAAGACGCGTGTAAAAGTAAAGTACACAAAATGAAAAGTGTAAATGGAACATGTGCACCTGATCCATGTCGAGAAAAGAGAGTGTAGAAGGATATCTTGTATTGTCGGGGTTTTAAGGCGATCGATGCCATAGCGGAAGAAGTATAGGGAGGAATTGTTATGTCTCCTCTAAGCTTTAACTACTTCCCTGAATGTGTGTGAATAGATCTCTGTATCATCTTAATTTTTTGGAAAATCGATGCCGACGGTAAAAAGAAGTATATGGTGGAATTTTGTTGTATCCTCCAACCTTTAACTTTGCTCCTCTAAATGCTAAGGACACCATGTCTTGTAAAATCCGCTATGTATGGAGTTCGTAGCTGGTATGAACACACTTATTGTATGTAAACCCACAATGCCAGGGCGGAAAGTGTCTTGAACTAAACCAATGTAAACGCATTGTGTAGACTATAAAACCCCATATGTTGGCCCCCTCTTTGGGGGTGCATGCAACGTCACTTGATAGGAGAATGTGGCCCCAAAAGAGGACCAACATGGGGAAGGGAATGTGCTTGGTAGAAACCAAGGCATGCAATGGCTAGCCAAAGACAAGTGTTAGTATAAACAAACATGCATGTAAAAAGACAATGTGTAATCTAGGAAAACGGTGTAAAATCTACCAAACAAAGTAGTGTAAACACGTAAGAAGACAAGTAAGACGCATAAAGCAAGTTGCAAAAATGGGACATCACTCACGATGTCGCAAGACACGCAAGGCCATCATGGCCGCAAACAACAAACAAGCGTGCACACCAAACATAGGGAAAAGTCTGCAAACAAGAGCAAACAATAACAAATAATGTAACAAATAAGTATGTAAGAAAATGTCCCTGCATAACAAATGTTGCACATAAAACACCCATTAGTATGTTCGAAAGATAACCAAGTATGTCAAAATCATGTATAACCAAGAAACGTACGGTGTTAAGTACAAAATGAGTGATAGATAGCAAGAATAATTAGGCAACTACTTGTTAAATAGTTGTGTGAGGAGTGAATATTCTTAGTGCTCCTCATGGTCCCATAGATTGTTTGGTCTTGTGGACGTTATTAAAATATTTCATTCGTTTATTCATTTCCTACATTCGTATGTGACCTCCATTTCGTGGGATAGAAGCTTTGTGATGGCGGTTCTTACGTGTTATGAAGGACATGACATGTTCCAACATCATGCGGCTAAATGGTTTTTCTATTTCATTTTCATGAACCACTTCATGCCTCAATTATCCTCTAAAAATCTTCTATTTGGTATGATAGGAGTTCCCTACTTGTTTCATTCTTTATGAGCGCTTGAATTTGTTTATCTCTTAAGGTCTTAGTCCTGGTCGAGAGTTCCCAAGACTTCATATATTGTGTTGGCACTTTATGGACAAAATAACAATTATTACAATTCGTCTCATTTTTTTCGCAACCTGTCTAAGTTTTATTCAATAAGGCCCTATAAACAAGGTTGTGTGGAAATCAATCATTCATGTGATCTTAATAATTCACATGGCATTTAATATGGTGATGATTAACTAAAATTGGGGATAATGTGTGTAGTTAATCTAATCTAGAATGATTTGTTGTCTGCGGTTTTGAACATCTTCTTATTGTATGGGTTCATAGTTCCTATAAAAGCGTTTAACTATTCAAAAAAAAATCTAATCTAGAATGACATGTAAATACAGTAAATAAATGCAATAAACAAGTAAGGAAAATGACCCAAACAACTATGAAAAATGAAATATTAAGCGTAATGTGTAAGAGAGAAGAGGAGAGAACTCGGTTGATTTGATGATCTTGTGGGAGTGTGTCACGAGAGGTGACTGGAAAAAATAAAGCGAAGCGACTATATTGAAGCCCAAAAAATGATGGATATGGAGTATCTAGCTGGTGGAGCACTTGGAGAGGGTGCAGGGTGCCTGAAATGCTTTGGTCTCGGAATGGGCACTCTATTATGTGAAAACAATCCAAAATCGAGTTTCACGTGTGCAGGAGGTAGTCTCGAAACCCTCACTTTGTGTGTCACACCGATTCGTTATCCCGCACTGTGTAAGCCAATAATTCGAGGTGTATAGAAGACCTGTAAAAGACCAAAGAAAAGTATCAAAACCCTAAAAAAATAATGCAAATGAATGGGTCAAACTGACCTCGACTTCCAAAACAGTGGGCTTACTAACTGAGTTTTGCACTATATTTTGGACTCAATTGTAGTTCTGATGTGTGTGCATAATGTGCCCTAAGTGCTCTTGTGCCAATCACACTTTGTGAATTAGCGAGCAATAACTAGATGTAGAAAATGTAATAGAATGTGTGCATGGAATAGAATAGAATCCTCCCCTTATGTTGTGTGTGATGTAAATGTCTTAGCCTTATGCCTTGTGATGGAGCTATGTGGATGCAAGTGATCTTGATACGATGGATGGATGCAACTCTAGAAGGATGATAGTAATGACTAGTGTTTGGTCTCTCATTATGGTCTCATAACTTTATATTTACAAGGTTCTCTTTATCTAATTTTGTAATTAACCCAAAATGGTGACCACCAAAAAATAAAGACATAAAACAACTATAAAGAGCCCAAAAAGTGGCAGGAAAGTTCAAGAAGGATCGGGAGCCCATGGTGGGACCAGGGTGCCCATGGGCACCCCAAGATAGCTGGGCATGCTAGTCAAGGCTAAAATAACATAAAAGTGATGAAACATACTAGACATATGTGTGGTGGAGGTCGAGAATGGCGAAATAAAATAAAGCAAGATGGCCAAAAGACAGGGTTAATTAGTACTTTCTTCACTCAAAACCCTCTAAATAGTAGTATGAGACCAAGACTAAATAATGTCTAAAGTGCATGATTTTGTGTCTACATTTGCCCCCACTTTATGTTGGTGAGCGAAAGCTTGGTAACATAAAGTAAATAGAGATGTGTACCTGATGCCGATGTAGAGTAATAAAGAAGGCATGCCAAAGGACTAGACAAAATGTGGAATGACAAAAAGATGATGGAGTGTGGAAACTAAAGATGAAAATGCACAAAAAGTGATGAGAGTGAACCTAGGGTGAAACGTGTGTGCTTGATGTTGATGTGTGTAGTGTACCTACATAATTAGTATGTGAAGTGTGTTGTCGCGAAGTGTTGTTGTTGATGTCGTTGTTGTTGATGTCGTTGTTGTTAATGTCGTTGTTGTTGATGTTATTGTTGTTGTTGATGTCATTGTTGTTGTTGTTGTTGTTGTTGTTGCCCCCATTTGACTGCTTATTTCTCATATAGTCGGACCTACAAGGAGAAAGTGATCAAGTATTCAAATATATATGTATATGTGTGTAAAAACGTAATATTAAAGACACATGTAAAAGTAAAGTACACAAAATGAAAATTGTAAATGGAACATGTGCAATCGATCCATGTCAAGAAAATAGAGTGTAGATGGATATCTTGTATTGTCGAGGTTTTCTGGCAATCGACGCCATAGGCGAGAAGAAGTGTAGGAAGAATTTTGATGTCTCCTATAACCTTTAACTACTTCCCTGAATGTGTGTGAAGATATCTCTATATCATCCTAGTTTTTCGACGATCCGATGCCAGCGATAAAAGAAGTATAGGGAGGAATTTTGTTGTATCCTCCAACCTTTAATTGCTCCTCTAAATGCTAAGGACACCATGTCTTGTAAAATCCGTTATGTATGGAGTTCGTAGCTGGTATGAACACATTCGTTGTATGTAAACCCAAAATGCCAAGGGCATAAAGTGTACTTGAACTGAACCAATGTAAACGAGTTGTGTAGACTATAAAACCACATATGATGGCCCTCCTCTTTGGGGGCACATGCAACATCGTTGATAGGAGAATGCGGCCCCAAAAGAGGACCAATAGGGGGGAGGAAATGTGCTTGGTAGAGACCAAGGTGTGCAATGGCTATCCAAAGACAAGTGTTAGTACGAAAAAACATGCATGTAAAAAGACAATGTGTAATTTAGGGAAACAGTGTAAAAGCTACCAAGAAAAGTAGTGTAAACACGTAAGAAGATAAGTAAGTCACACAAAGCAGGTTGCAGAAACATGGGACATCACTCAAGATGTCGCAGACACGAAGGCCATCATGGCCGCATGAACAACAAACAAGGGTTCACACCAAACATAGGGCAAAGTCCGAAACAAGAGAAAACAATAGCAAATAATGTAACAAATAAGTATGGAAGCAAATGTCCATACATAACAAATGTTGAACATAAAACACCCATTAGCATGTTAGAAAGATAATCGGTATGTCAAAAGCATGTATAAGCAAGCGATGTAAAGTGCCAAATACAAAATGAAACAATAACACCTGGAAGAGACGGATGTGGATGCCCCTGTAGACACCTAAAATTAGATCCGCTAATTCTATTGTCGATGTCCGCTGAGCCCCCTAATTATCACATTTATTAAATATTAACATCATCATCGTACTTTTGCATAAATCCACATCCATCATTAATCGACATATTACTTCCATATTCTTCATCTTAGGTTATATACTTATACCGTCCATTTAATTAATTTAGCATGTCTTCACACTATTTTAACAACGCCCTTAGACCTAAGTCATTGATCCCATACCCCTTTAATTAATTAATAATCTCACATTCCTTAAAGTTACATTACCCATATTGAAATTAATTAAATAATTAATTATATCCTCACACCTCACCCTCACACCTCACCATGTTAACTACAACACCTCACTAACCACCTAACTAATTTACTAACCTTAAGAATCTCTAACTTATTCCTAACCTCCTCTAAAACTACCTTCTAAAAAAGCTAACACCCTCATCCTAACTAACCTTCCAAAATATTAAATCTTCAACCAACTAAATTTAAAATAACAAATTTAGCCTCCCACTCAACCTCTCTAACTAATTTAGATATGATTCCCCTAAATATCTAACCAACTAAGTTCAAAATAGCAAATTTAACCTCCATATCTCAACCAAACTCGAACCACCCACAATCACCGCGATTATCTCCCATTTTCACTATAAATACAAGCTCTAGGCTTCCATTTTGAAGGAGTATGGCGGGTGGACAAGACTCTAAGATTTCATATTCTATTCTTCTTTCATCGTAGACCTCTCACAGAGCCAGAGATCATCCAACAAAGCTTCTTCAAGCGTCATTCATATGTCCAGAATCACGCCGACAATCTTCTTGCTTCGACAATCTTTCTCTCTCGGGTAATCTCATATTTTGTTCTAATTTTCTCAAATTATGAAAGGTAAGTGGTTTCCTTGGCTTTAGTAGATTATTTTTCATCATTTCCAAGCTTAATCAACCCTTCTAACCTTTTTCAAGTCTCTCGATTCGTCCATTTTCTCGGCATATGTACATTTTTGCAGCAATTGTTGGTGATTTTCCAAAATCACCAACGATTTGCCCAATCTCCAATGATTTATATACAATCACCAGCGATTCTCGAATCATTTGAAAATATCTTGAAATCAACTTTCTGACGCTTCTTTCGGTTTGTGAAACGAGCTACGGTTCAAAAGTTATGATCAAAACATCGAGGGTGGTTTTTATTAAATCCAGAGCTCCACCATCAACAAAATCATCATTCCAAGGCCTTCTCAAATCAGGTAATATCACATTTTTAGTCCTATCACCAATCAGTTGAAATCAGGTAAGTGCCTTTCATTCAAATTAATCATTCATAATCTAATAACTTAAATCATTTCTTTTCACTCATTTGTTTATCATTCACCTTATCATTAACAGATTAATTTCTTGAACGTAGATTGACATCCCTTGCAAGGAAGTCCATTGATTTCCGGGACTGGCCTTTGCCAGGAAATCTGCCATATATTTTACTAACTCCATCTTGTGTGAGTGTTTTTTATTTGTAGGCTTGCTTTCAGGAAACAAAGAAGCCTTGTTCACTTTATTCACGAGTGCAATATTACATAATCCACATCCGCGGGTATCACGGAAACCCTGCCATATTGAGGTTTGGAAGGTCGTATCAACTTGCTTGAAAACACAGGTTGAAGACTAGTAAGATTTATCCCAAACATTCTAGCACGCCCGATGTGGCCCCTCGTCCCTTATTTCTTTGCTTCATTTCACCAATAAAATAGTATTTGTTTTTCTATTTCTTTGTGTAAAAATTGTTTGCGATTAGCTAAATTGCTCGCGATTGGGCTAAATCACCTACGATTGAGCTAAATCACTTGCGATTGGGCAAATTGTTAGAATTTGAGGATTCTAATAAATGTGGATTTAATCAACTTGCATAGTATATAATGTTACAATAAATATTTAAATAAACATTACATCATAACATAAGTAAATAAAGAAATACTTACAGAAATAAATAGCACATGACACAATATTTATAGTGGAAAACCCCAATAGGCTAAAAACCACTTTGAAAGTAACTTTTTACTTGAAGAACTTATTTTACATCCAGTAAGATAACCTTCTCCTTAAAACCCTATTTACCAAGGGTAAAACTAAATCACTTGATTTACACACCTTTGATATATTTCTTGAATATATCAAATGAGGACATAAAATCCTTTTTATACAAGGTGATCAAGTATGTCTCTCGACCCACCTTTTCAACCTAAAATGGTTGACACATATACATAGGTGAGTGTATTTAATAAATATAAACATAAATAATTAATATTATTAAATACTTACCTAATGTATATTATTTATGTATAAATATTTAATAATAGAAAAGTATTTCATATTATTAAATATTTAACCTATATAATAGTGATGGACCCATATTAATTAAGGGTTGGCGAGACCACTTAATCATTATGTTCCAACACTCCCCCTTAATGTTAAGTGGGATAACATATGCCAATAGATTACTTGCATGTGGTACACTACATGATTTACAATCCTTAAACCATAAAGGTTTTAGGCTAGCTTATCGGGGAAAGAATTATAACACCTTCATCATACTCAAGTTACCTTTTGGTATAAAAGGATTTGAAATCCCAAAGATCATTCCATGATCGGTGGCTAAGTCTGATTTGTGAGTTTTACATATTCTTACAGGTTCTCATAAAAGGTTATTGAACCCAAGCATATATGATCCTTTTATAACCAAGGACCTCCTTAATAATATGTTTGTACTAGATGTTTACTAGTAAACTCAATAACACTAAAGAGTTTACTGAAGACCACCTTTAATATCTTTCTACACTTCTTTCTAAAAAAGAAGCCGATGAGGTATTCATACCCGAAGGTCTTTTTACACTTGCCCGAAGGTCTTTTTACAAATTCTTGAAGATCTTTTCACAAAAACCAAGTTCCATTAGGAGGTGGCATTGTCATGCACACTCCCCTCAATGACAACTCCGATAATCTAAGCTTTTCACGAAAGTGACAAACCTTTCGCAGACACTTGGAGGCTTTGTGAAGATATCGAACCGCTCTTCGATCGACACAAACTTGAGATCTATCTCACCACTTAGTACCTTCTAACGGATGAAGTGTATATGTATCTTAATGTGCTTCGTCCTCCGATGATGTAATGGATTATGTGCAAGAGCTATGGTGCTTTGGTTGTCATGAGAATAAAGGAATACTACATAGATCCTTCATGTTTATCTCATCGAATAACCTCTTTAGCCATAGAGCCTCTTTTACAACTTCCATTGCACTTCTATACTCAGTTTTTGTTGAAGAGATAGAAATAATTGGTTGCTTTTTGTTGCACCAAGTAATGACACCTGCACCAAATTTAAACACATAACCAGAAGTAAATTTTCTATCCAATACATCACCAAAGATGATCGAAATCACAAAATCCATATAAGTTAGCATTTTCATTCTTAATATAATGCAACCCATAATTGATTGTACCTTTAATATTTCTAAGAATCCTTTTTGCAAGATTCCAATGATCTCTATAAGGTTCTGCATAAACCTAGAAGAAATTCCTACTACATAGGAAATATCCGGGTTTGGTGATAGCTATATATATCAAACTACCAACTAACCGCCTATACAAAGTAGGATCAAATTTTTCACATGCAAGTTTAGGATCAATTTTCAGTCCAACTTCCATAGGAGTAGAAATTGGTTTACAATCAATCATGTTAAACTTTTTTGTGCATTGGTTGCATACTGTGTTTGAGAAACAACAATAGAATGTTTATCTTGAAATACAACCATGCCAAGAAAATGATGCAAGAGACCTAAATCAGTCATTTCAAAGTATTGTTTCAATTTTTCTTTAATTCTACAAATTAAAGCAGGATTATCACCAGTCATAAACAAATCATCAACATATATACAAACAATGATAATATGTGATCATTCTTACTTAATGAATAGATCATTGTTAGAAGAACAATTAACAAATCTTAATTGTTTAAAGAAATAATTAATTTTTGTATACCAAGCTCTAGGAGCTTGCTTTAAACCATATAAAGATTTTTTCAATTTACAAACATAGTTTTCTTTACCATTTTCTTCAAATCCTTTAGGTTGAGACATGTAAAGTTCTTCTTTTAAATCATCATTCAAAAAGATATTTTTCACATCCATTTGGTGGATTTCCCACCCAAATTGAGCAACAATTGCAAATAAGGTCCTAATAGTACTCATTTTAGCTATAGGGGCAAATGTCTCAACATAATCAATACTAGGTTTCTAAGTGAAACCTCTAGCAACAAGTCTAGCTTTATGTTTTTCAATACTACCATTTGCATTATATTTTACTTTGTATAACCACTTAGACCCTATAATACTTCTTTTCTCTGGAAGTGGAACCAACTCCCATGTTTGATTTTGAATTAGGCATTATATTCAACTTGCATTACATTGATCCACTTCTCATCTTGAGAATCTTCTTCAAAACTATATGGCTCAGGTTCATACAAGGTCATTAATGCATGGTACATATGATGGCTTCTGGTCATTTTCCTAAGATCAATAGGATTAGAAATTTCTAACACAGATTGAGCCCATTTTGGTTTCTTAACTAAGGAGTTAAGAGATTCAGAAGCATCTATAGTATCAACACAAGAAACATCATCATGACCATTTACTATATTTTCATTATCAGAATCATAACCATCATTAGAAATATTGACAGAGTTAGGAACATCTTTACCATTATTAGATGAACAAAAGTATTTTTCCAAAACCACCACATTGTGGTTTTCAATTACTTCCCTTTTTACAGGGTTGTAAATCCTTAGACATGCAGTGTTAATACCATATCCAATGAAAACATGAGAGAAAGAAGTCATATCAAGTTTCTTTCTTTTCTTTTTAGGAATGTATAAAGAAGCAGGGCTACCAAAAACTTTTAGATGAGAAATATCAGGTTTTTGATTTGACCATTTTTCTAAAGGAGTTGAAAGATGAATAGCTTTAGTGGGAACCCTATTTAGAATGTAGACTGTTGTGTTCATTGCTTCTGCCCACAAAAATTTGGGAAGACTAACAGAATGAAGCACAATGCGAGCCATATCTAAAATAGTCATATTCTTACGTTCTGCAACACCATTATATTGGGGAGAATGACGAGAAGTTAATTCATTTTTAATACCACAATCAATACAATTTTTTTCAAATGCTTTACTAACATATTCACCCCCATTATCTGTTATAAGTCTCTTAATTTTATAATTTGAAGAGTTTTCAACAGATGCTTTGAATTCCTTAAATTTTCTAAGTACATCAAATTTATTTTTAAGAAAATATGACCAAATCATCTTGGTGAAATCATTAATGAAAGTCATAGCATATAAAGAACCATTTAATGAAGATACTTCAAGAGGTCCTCTAATCACTATGAATAAGTTCTAGTGGGGAAGATGAACTCTCTTCAAAATATGAGTGAAAGGGTTTAACACTTTGTTTGGAGCGTAAACACACCTTCACACACATCATGAGAAGAATACAACATAAGCAAACTTTTCACAAGATTATATCTAGCCATTTCATATAAACTTCGATAATTAACATGTTCTAATCTTTCATGCCATAGTTTTGAATTATTCAAACTTTGAAAAACAAAACAGGATGTAGAATAGAAATCATAAAAATATACAAACCATTTCTTTGAATTCCTTTAGTTATTATATTATCATTACTATCCTTGATATACCAAGTATCTTTCAAAATTTAAATAGCCAAACCATCATGAGTCAATTGAACATGATAAAAGGTTCTTTTTGAGCTTAGGAACAAATAAAACATTATTCAACACACCATTAGCAAATTTTACTTTTCTTTTCTCTATTGCTTCTAAAGATGAGTTATCACCAAGATACACACGTTCATTGATTTTCACAACATCAAATAAAGAATTTAAAACACCAGTCATATGATTTGATGCACCTGAATCTAGAATCCATTCAGAATTAGAGGAAGAATACAACGCAACATATAATGCAACAATTTTAGGAATATCATTAGAGCTATCATTTTTCCTTAAATTGTATTTAGAAGAAACAATTTATTTTTATTTTTATGGATAGGTTTCTTAGTTTTGCAATCTTCCTTTTTATGTCCAAATTTACCACATTTGTGACATTTACCACTAAAGCTAACACACAATTGATCAGAAGAAAAAAAATTCTTATCAACAAAAGAATATTTAGATCTAAATTTTTTATTTGAGAAGGGCTTGCAAGCTTTGAACTTTGAATTCTGAGCAAGAAGTGACTGAGAGGCATTCTCCTTAGAGTCAAAGTTCAACATCACTTGCTCTTCCTATATCAGCAGTAAACTCAAGGTATTTAAATCAGGTAGATCATTTTCGTTCTGATATTTAGAGTTCAAGATAGAAATAAAATTCTTAAATCTTTCATGTATATTTAATTGAACAATAAAGTAGATTAATTTTTCACCAATTAAATCACAATTACATCCATCTAATTGTGCTTTAATATTTTTAATTTTGGCTAAGAAATTAACTATTTTTTCATCTCCTTTCATAGGAGTTGTAAGCAATTCTAAAACTAATTTAATAATTTTAGATAAACACATACCTTCATGCATGGATTCTAGTTGCGTCCATACCTCTTTTAGATGTTTGATATTACCAATGTGTAGAAGGTACTCATCGTTCACATTGCGCAAAATCATGGAAAGAGCCTCTTGCATTCGTTGCGAGAATGCATTCATGTTATCTACAATTGCTTGACGACTGGTGGGAGCAACCTTAGATCTAGAAACAATTTTTAGAGTTTCCTCACCATAAGTTTTGATTTGACCTTGATCTTCCAAATGTTGTAGTTGGTTCCATTTAGGATCTGAGTTTTGTCAAGATAGAAATAGCTGGATGTCATTGTTTTCTTGAACCTGTAAAACACACCCCATTATAATATACAATGTACCACAGAGTTAGATACATATTTATAAAAAAATAACACTTTTAATAGAAACATATCTAAATTTTATAGATCTACATAAACTATTTAATCATAACTAATTTTGTCATTACAATGCATATTAATTAACCTTCCATGATCAAAATAATAACCCACAATATAAAGAGCTTTGCATTATACCTCAGACTTATATATATTTTTTTACCATATAGAAGTGAAGAAGAAACCCCTAAGAATGCAAAACAACTTCAAATTTCTGAAAAAAATAATGTAGACAAAGATCCGGTCAGCTTAAATTTGACGTCTGAATGACCATCATCTTGCTTTATGTTTGTCTCACTGTGTGACGGCTCATTTAACCGTCAAATTTAATGGAGTCAAAATTTGTTATGTATTTCCACAATTTCTTCTTCTATATAATATTAGGGAAGTTATATTTTAATACATTATATTAACCTATTACAATTTATAATGTAAAAATATATTCACTTTTTTAAAAAAGTATATAGTTTATATAATGTAAATAAAAAACAACATATAGTCTATACAAAATTATAAATTATAGTATATATACTTTTAAAAAATAAACATATATAACCCTTATTACATGGGCCCCTCATGAAAAAAGATTTAAAACATTTACTTGTTAAGAATGATCTTGTTATTGTGAACATTAGATATTTATATAAACGTGTGTGTGCAAATATATATTATATATTGTGTGAGTAAATAATGTAAGTGAGTTGTAACTCACGTAGATAAGAGTTGTTGAGATATGTTGAGTGATTAGTGGATCATGAGATATTCTAGGGAATTGTTTGAGATTGAAGTTGACTCCTTGTATTAAGGAGATCAATCTTCTATATATTGTAATCTCCCTTGTCTAATAAAATATCCCGAATCATTTGAATCTATAATATAATTATTCGGTGTATTTTCTCTGTGCAAAACTGGTTTATTGCTTTGATTTGGTATCAGAGCGGGTTCAATATTTTGTCTTGAGAGTCTATTTGTGAATGTTTAGATAGTCTAGAAAATATTAAGGCATCAATATTCTTCCCATTGACGTGCTTCCTTGCAATCTTGATCTGAACTTCATTTATATCATGTATCAGCCTTGATTTACATGGCAGTGTGCATAGGTTTGATGATCATGCTAGAACGGTTGTATATTCGATGCTCTTCCCATGTCCAATCTGACTGCTCTTGCTAAGGACATTCCAAATCTCGGAAAAGGTCAAGCCTATTTGTGCATCGTTTCATGCACCAAGACAGCTACAGGTCTATGAGCTGATAAATTTGTTGATTCCCGTACTCACTTACAATTGTCATACAGATCTGCCAGTCACAAAGTTTTTTTGACGTGGATCAAGGAGAACGTAAATTCCACTCGAGTTATAGTTGGCACTCGACAATTTGGATTGCATGCGTGAGTGAGGAATCTGGGCGAGTACATGCAGGTTGAGATCCATATGACAGGAAAACCTGACATGCATTCAGAGCTCGTATATTATGGTTAAGGAAGGACGCCATACAACCAGATCCGTCTCCACGTGGGTAATAAAAAAGTCAACTCTCTCTCAATATTTGGTATAAGCATAGAAGTAAGTATTGTTTCATAGAGAGAGAGACATCTTAGAATCTTGGCTATCGAGCACAGAAAAATTATCTCTCCAGATCTGCGAGCTAGAACAAGATTTCATATAGTTTTATTCTCTACATGTTGTTTTGTATTTCTGTCAAAAACATATGTTTTGACTCACTTAGTGGATAGATTGATAGTTAAAATCCTTACACGAAAGTTTTATGATAATGAGTTTTTATGTTTGGTTTAGGTTATTTAGTATGTAATTTCCCATCAAAAGACTTGTAAGGAAAATAGTATGTATTAAAAGAGTCATTATGGAGTCAATTGGATTTTAATTGTGTCATCCATATTTAGGGGAATATTAGGTAGTATTGTTTTAATTTGTTTGTAATAGGACACATTATCGATAGAAATCAATGTCTTTTTTTTGTGAGTCGAAAAATCTAAAAAAAAGGGACTAAAAGTTTGAAAAAAAAAAAAAAATTGCCTCACTTTTTTTGGACGTATTTTCGATTGTATGCACGTCCCATAGTGAGGGGGTGCATTATCGGTTGAAACCGACACCCAAGTTGTAAAAATGGGCCTTAACGACACATCCGATAACTAAGTAGCGAGATGATGGAGGTTGGAGGTAACGGAGGCAGGAGGGCACATAGCGACCTCTCATCAGGCACCATCGACGAGGCCATGAAACTGAATTGGTGGCCAAGTTTTTTCTGATTGAGTGTTTGCTTTCAGTGTACATTTGTGAGAATAAGAACAAATGATTGTTCAAAAGTAATGTATAAACATTCCTGAATGTAACTCCCGATGTAATGAAATAGGTGAGCAAAAGCACTAGTGTAAGACAGTTCATGGATCTTGAAAAGGTTTGTGGGAGATCCAGAAAACCACACGAGGTGGACAGGCGATGGATCTGTTACACGTCAAGGTTTGTGGTAAACCTATAAAACCATAGAAGGTTGAGCATTGCTCCCTTCATTAGTATCAAGGTCATGAGTCACATAGTTTGACATGCTCCATAGAGGTGAGCATACTGCAGATGAGAGTGTGTATGTTTTTCCCATGTTCACACTAAGGGGGTGAATGTTAGGAATTAGCTTGTTATTGTGAACATTAGATATTTATATATTTGTGTGTGTGCAAATATATATTATATATTGTGTGAGTAAATAATGTAAGTGAGTTGTAACTCACGTAGATAAGAGTTGTTGAGATATGTTGAGTGATTAGTGGATCATGAGATATTCTAGGGAATTGTTTGAGATTGAAGTTGACTCCTTGTATTAAGGAGATCAATCTTCTATATATTGTAATCTCCCTTGTCTAATAAAATATCCCGAATCATTTGAATCTATAATATAATTATTCGGTGTATTTTCTCTGTTCAAAACTGGTTTATTGTTTTGATTTACTACCATGTAATATTAATTAGAATTACAGAGGAGATAAAATTTTTCACACTTCCAATGGAAAAATCAAATCCTATTTTGATGGAGCTTTGTCTCCTTCTTAATTTACCATTGAAAAATTCAACTCGCACATGTTAAAACTATAGAAAAAAATATTTCAAATATTTTATCCTTACCTCTACACAAGTTTTCACTAAGGTAAGAAGTTTCCAAATTTTCCACTGTGAATTCACCGGATTCTTCACAAAGCAAAACTTTTAGGTTGCATGATGGAAAGAACCCCTACAAATACCCTTCCACTTGGTTGAAAAAACCCGTACAAATTAAATAAATAAAATACAAAACATTTGATCTTAATTTATTTAATTTACCTTTTCGAGTTGGTTGAAAAAACCCATACAAATTAAATAAATAAAATACAAAATATTTGATCTTAATTTATTTAATTTACCTTTCTAGGTTGGTTGAAAAAAACTCAGTACAAATTAAATAAATAAAATACAAAACATTTGATCTTAATTTATTTAATTTACCTTTTCGGTTTGTTGAAAAAACCGTCAAATTAAATAAATAAAAAACAAAACATTTGATATTAATTTATTTAATTTACCTTGCTCTGATACCGTGTTAGAATTTGAGGATTCTAATAAATATGGATTTAATCAACTTACATATTATATAATGCTACAATAAATATTTAAATAAACATTACATCATAACATAAGTAAATAAAGAAATACTTAAAGGAAATAAATAACACAGGTGACACAGTATTTATAGTGAAAAACCTCAATAGGGTAAAAATCACTTTGAAAATAACATTTTACTTCAAAGAACTTATTTTGCATCCAGAAAGATCACCTCCTCCTTAAAACCCTATTTACCAAGGGTAAAACCAAATCACTTGATTTGCACACCTTTGATATATTTCCTGAATATATCAAATGAGCACCTAAAGTCCTTTTTATACAAGGTGATTGGGTATGTCTCTCGACCCACCTTTTCAACCTAAAATGGTTGACACATATACCTAGGTGAGTGTATTTAATAAATACAAACATAAATAATTCACATTATTAAATACTTACATAATGTATAGTACCCATGTATAAATATTTAATAATAGAAAAGTATTTCATATAAGTAAATATTTAACCTATACAATAATGATGGACCCATATTAATTAAGGGTTGGCAGGACCACTTAATCATTATGTTTCAACACAAATTGCCTACGATTTACCTGTACTTTTCAAAACATAACAATCTACTTTTTGTTTCTTGTTTGTTGCTTTTTGCTTTCTATTTTTCTAGCTTTGTTTGCAGGTACTTGATTCTGAGAGCTCACCCATTGGATTGTTGGAATTGCTTGTTTCACAATTTGCTAGAATAAAAATAAAAAAGGAGCGTTATTAGAGGTGAGTCCTAATCCTTATTTTCTATACTGCATTTTTGTTTGTGTGTACTCATCGAAAGTAATCTCTCATTTTGGGCTTAAAACGAACAAACACATTCTTCTTGTTCCACATAGTCTAATTAGGAGGAAAATTCATTGCATTCACTTATTCTCCCTCACACACAACCAAATCACTTCAAAATCAAAATTTGCATTCAAACAATTCCCTACCTAGGTGGATACCTACTTGGATTTGATCACCAAGAGGAGAAACCAACTCGGTGTTTTGGTGAGTATAAACACCTATTTGTCAATATATATTGGCTCAACACCCAACTCCCTTATCGCAATGAGACCGTGAAGTGAGGGGGTAGGCCCTAATACCACGCCCGTACCGATAACAATACAGAGTTGTGTCTCACGTACCTTCAGGTATATTGAGGAATCTGTCTAAAACATTCTTGAAACCATCCATAAATGACCATTTCTTAGGACCTTTGTTATCCATCTTACACATTTCACCTTTTCTTAATTAATTTAAGATAATTAAAACATTCTTCTACTTGACTTGTCTGTTAAATTTGTAGATCTTGTAGGTCTTTGCTTGTATTATTATCATGGATCAAACTTCTTCATTATTATATCCTTATACATCATATTTGCAATCAACTTCACATGCTTCAACATCCTTTTATCCTAATCATTTTCAAAATATTCCCCACTCAGGATCTAATTCTTATCAAACCTATCACACCCTCGCTCAACCTCATTTAGTTCTAAAGATATCCCCACAATTATCTACAATATCTTACGCCCCTTATGGACCATCTACATGTCAACCAATCCTCAAACATACAACAACACCATTCAAAAACCCTATGAATATCCTTCACATCATGTTTTCCCCAAAATATTGCTTCTCGGCCCATGTCAAGTGCACCGTGTCGGTAGTCTCTTCCACATCCTTTCCTTCATCACAATCTTGTCAAAATTTTAATATTTCCCAGCCCTCATCTAATCAACCTATTTCAACTTCAATACCTCTCTCAATGTCTCAGATAACTCAAAATTATACACATATCATTACTTAGGCCCAATCAACTCCTCTCATCCAACAACAAAAACATACTCAACATTTTTCCACATCTCCCCACATCCATTTATTACAAACCACTTCACAAACAATATCCTCTCAAGCTACCCCTCATCAATCCCCACATCAAGCTCATTTACAACAGAACTATACTACTTCACATTTTCATCAGTCAAATCCATTGTGTCCTCTCGTCACAACTCCTTGACATTTAATCTTACAAATGATTCCATACAAGATCTGTTGAATCGATTAGACAATTTAGAAACCGCTAGCAAAGGATCCAAACATATCCTCACTTATGCCTAGGTTTGTAATGAACCCATCCATCCGTCAGTACCATATAAGCCCTATCCTCCGTGTTAGGAATTTCCAATGTTTACCTTGTTCCATGGCTAGGAGGATCCTCAACAACACATACTATCCTTTAGACATTCATGTTATCTCATCATCCATGATCAAGATATCATGCTTAGAACCTTTCCTATGTCACTAATGGGACTTGCTTTGGATTGGTACAATTCCCTTCCTCGATATTCTTTGCTCTCTTTCACACAATTAGCTATGTTGTTTCTTAATCACTTCGCTATAAATATCACTCACAAAATCACCATTTCTGACCTTGCTACCATTAAACAATCTAAAAATGAATCCCTTTGAGACTTTGTCACTAGATGATAGAGCATTATCAATCAATTTTCCTTTCCTCTTCCGCAGTTAGAATTAATCGAGTTATTTACCCGATCATGTTCCTATAACATATCATCCACCCTTCGAATCCATACATTCCGCACCTTCGACGAAGATTTCGCCATGTCTAAGAAGTTAGAAATCCAAGCCCTCAAAGAAGGCCATCTCGATCCTTAATCTCCACATGTCTCATCTGATTCCCCTAAATATTTCTATGATTCAGATGAAACTACACACATTTTATCTGATTCCCCTAGGTATTCCTATGATTCAGATGAGACTACACACGTTTTATCTGATTCCCCTAGATATTTCTATGATTCAGATGAAACTACCACACATGATGACATTACCTATCTTCCTGACCCAACACCTTCGATAGATTCAGTCCCTATAAATGCTACGCATCCCTCAAGCTACGTCATCAACAGTATTACATGTGATCTTCCCTATAAGATGACTCGTTCATCACCTATGCTTTGTCTCGAAAACATAAAATCATTGGATCCTCTTTTCGATAATTCATATACATCGATATCACTCGTGTCCACCGTCCAAATATCCATTACCTTTGCACAACCCTTAGATTCCACTTTGGAAGTCGTTACTAAATAAGCCTTTATAATTGAAGATCTCGATATCCAATCACTTATTGAATTAATCAACAAACTAGAAAAATCATGTAAGCCACCTCAATCGTGTCTAGAAACAACACCTCCCTCATGCGAATAAGAACTAATCATATCCCTAGATACTCACTTACCTTCTAGCTTGAAACATTTTCCTGAATTAAACACTACACGGTCATATACCATCACACTCACTGGCTCTCCCTTGTCACTTGACACGAGTCCCCCTTTTCTATCTAACACAAACGTTATAAAATCAAAACATGTCACATCTATCGTCTCATTCTCATTGCTGTTATATAAAACACCCACCTTTACCTAAAATCAATACTACAAAATTTAAGCACACACCATCTAAGGCCTCAACTTCACCATCCATTTTGGGACCTCATCCTTTATCACAATCTAAGTCTATCAAATCTACAAGTCTACCCTTACCATCAATTTTAGGACCCCATCCTTTAGCTCAATATCATGACACACAATCAAACCCTATCTCATCCATCAACCATCCCTCTTCCTCTATTTTGGGACCTCATCCATCATCCAATCTTATCAATCACACATGCTATCCCTTTCTTGGGTCATATTATCCCTCTTATCAACCTCACATTGTCCTTATGATGTTCCAACACCATACAACATCCATGAATCCACCCCATCCAAAAACAAGACATGTCCTCGTAAGCGCTCTTATAAATTAAAATCAAAATCTATTAATCCAAATCCCCAAAAAGGTACTTATGTTGATATCCTCAATAGATTCATGTGGGCCTCCCTTATCACATTACCACCTATCAAAACACCCCATCTTCATACTCGAAAACCTACCCTAGATGATCAAGACAAAACATGTGCCTACCATAGATTCTTAGGGCATAACATAAAGAGTCATAAAGCACTTAAAGCCATAATCTAATGACTCTTCCTCGTTAATGATCTTCTCCCCGGAAGAGGACCATCCCGAGCCATCATCGATATCATCACCCTTGTCAATTTCCACACCGACATCTATAGGACAAGGAAGACATCCTTATTCTATCACAACAAGTCTTCATTAGACGTCTCGTTAGTACCTTCCTTTGAAAGTCCGTCAATCTCGTCGGATCCTTCCTTTGAAGGACATTCATCCGCGTTAGCACCTTCCTTTGAAGGTTCATTAATCCTATTAGCTCCTTCCTTTAAAGGACCTTGAACCTCGTTATCACCTTCCCTTAAAGGACCTTAAATCTCATTAACACCTTCCGATGAAGGTCCCTCAATCTCATCGACACCTTTTATTGAATGTCTCTTGACCTCATCAATGTTTGCACCTTCCTCAAGGTATGCCAACCTCATCAACATCTATGCCCAAGCCACTAACAATGTCTTCACTAAAATTTACAGAACCAAGGGGTCATCCTCAACCAAATATTGACAAACCTTCCTCATACATTTTCCCATCACCTTCTAGAGAAGGTCCCTTATCTCAAACCAATATAATTCACCCACCTATATGAACCCAAAATCAACATACACAAAGAAAATAAAAAACCAAAGCTTCATCATATGCCCCTCTTTATCAATTTTCTTCTCATGTGCCATCCAAATTTCTCACAACTCCTTTATCAAGGGCTCCTTTATTTACCATACACTCGATTAATCAAGACCAAAACTTTTATCATCCTCACGAAATCATTCCTTTTAACACATGTCATTTCTATCCACAATATTATGTTAGGAAGGATCCTATCTACTGAGACTTTGAAAGTCTTACTTTACACACCTTCCCTTTTACACGTCCTCACCAAACCTATCATATTAACCCAATCAAAATGTCATTACTTTGGAGTGAACGTGGGAAGCTTTCCCTTAAATTGATTAGTCCATATAGCATGGGGCAACCTTTAAAAGCCTTGCACTTATGGCCTTTCTACTATTAACACATTGATCGTCATGATAATAGTCACATCAAAGGTCTTATTCGATCATTAGCCAACCATTCTATCATCGTAATGATTTGAAAGCATGTGGTTTTCTGTCACTATCTTTAATACACCTTAAAGATGAGCACCACGACTCTTCATCGCATCTTTCGCCACGGAAAAGTTCCTCCTCTGTAGGAACCCTCGTAATCATTACATCCATCCACCTTGTCTACCAACCAAAGACATGTCTTGGGGCACAAATGTGTAGTTTGTGTACACATTTCTTTTCCTCTCTTTGAAACAGTTTATTAGGGTCTTGCCCTCAGCTCAAAATAAGGTCAAAAATATCTATGGATGCTTTCTATCAAAGTCAAAAGTAATAGACTAATCCATGGAAGGAAAACTATTCACAAGTCTAAATCATTATAAAATATAAAAGTAGATTGATCCCTCGAAGGACAACTACTAGTCAAAATCATAGACCGATCCCTCGAAGGACGACCATCTCGTCAAAATTCAAAATGCAGACCATACCCTTAAAGGATGGCTACCCATGTAAAAGGATTATTGCGTCGATCAACCTTCAAAATACAAAGCATCTAGGAAAGCTTCCCGCATTGATCAACTTTCCCATGAGCAAACTTCCCGCATTGATCACTTTGCATTAAAATAAAAATGTGAACTGGGCATTTCCTATGAAACCGTTGAAAGGAGAACCATATTTTCCCATACAACCTACATATGTCAACCCTTATGATTTCCTAAAAAGGTACACTCTGTCACTTCAATTTATATCTAAGATCCTAAGTGTGATTACCCATTGTTAGTCATTTGTTAACATTCGTTGTAAAGGCTAAAAGTGCAAGCGCCTTCACCTTTTTGTTTCCCATCATATATGTATCAAATCCAATACAAAGAAATCAATCCATGTTTCATTATTCACCATGGTTTTGACAAATATTAAATCACATTAACATCAATATCAAATACACATCATACCTAAAACAATTGTCAACCCTTCCACATCAACATCTATCAAAACATCTACCAAATCTATTAATCACATCAACATCATACATCAAAACAATCTTGAGCATATATCAACATTATATTGTTGTTTCTAAAACATCACATTTACTCATTAAAGTTGACACTTGTCAATCAGATGTCTCCTCCAACATTATGCCCCTGATTACTTTGTCAGGACCCCCATCTAGTCCTCAAAATCCTACCCTTGTAGCATCATCAAATTTTTGTCCCTTAACCCCATCAAATCATTATGTTATCATCTCTTATCATATGTCTATAGGACATAAACCCTTTGGTTCCCCTATCAATTGACATCCCAGTCTTGTAAGTCCACCTTTGTGGCAACATCAATTCTTGATCCTTTGACCTCGTCAAAACATCTTGTCTACCGTTAAGTCATATATCTATAGGACACGAACCCTTTGGTTCCCCTGTCACTTGACTTCTTGGCCTCGTAAACCCACCTTTTTGGCAACACCAATTCTTAGTCCTTTGGCCTTATCAAAACATTATATCTGTCATTAAAAATCATGTCTATAGGATACGAACCCTTTGGTTCCCCTATCACTTGATTTTATGACGACACCCATCTTGTTTTTTCCTCGTCTTGGGGCATCACTTTAACATCTTCCTATCCTTCATCTTTCCATCTATCTCTTTCAAGCTCCTGGTCAATTCCTTTTCTTCATCAATCCCTAGTTTAAGGAGGATCACCTCATCATGTAAACTTGCAACATTTATCTATCACATCTTGTTTTTGTCTCGTGGCTTGTTTCAAAACCACTCAACAAAAAGGGGTAAATGTAGACACCTAAAATTATCACCGATAATTCTATTTTCGGCGTCCATTAGCTCTCTCATTATCACATTTATTAAATATAAACATCGTAAATGCGTATTTCATAAATCCACATCCATCACTAATCGACATATTACTTCCATATTCTTCATCTTAGGTTATACCCTCCATTTAATCAATTTATCCTGTCACACACTATTTTAACAACGCCCTTAGACCTAAGTCATTGATCCCATACCCATTTAATTAATTAATAATCTCACATTCCTTAAAGTTACATTACCCATATCAAAATTAATTAAATAATTAAATAATTAATTATATCCTCACACCTCACCCTCACACCTCACCATGGTAACTAGGACACCTCACTAACCACCTAACTAATTTACTAACCTTCTAAGAATCTCTAACTTATTCCTAACCTCCTCTAAAACTACCTCCTAAAAAAGCCAACACCCCCATCCTAACTAACCTTCCAAAAATATTAAATCTTCAACCAACTAAATTCAAAATAGCAAATTTAACCTCCCACTCAACCTCTCTAACTAATTTAGATATTATTCCTCTAAATCTCTAACCAACTAAGTTCAAAATAGCAAATTTAACCTCCATATCTCAACCAAACTCAAACCACCAAAGAATTGTCGGTGATTGCCCAAATCACCGACGATTCTCTCCAATTTTCACTATAAATACAAGCTCTAGGCCTCCATTTTGAAGGAGAATGGCAGGTGGATGGGACTCTAAGATTTCATATTCTATACTTCTTTCATTGTAGACCTTTCAAAATCCATAGATCGTCCATAAAGCTTCTTCAAGTGTCATTCATACGTCCCGGAATCACGTCGACAATCTTGTTGCTTCGACAATCTTTCTCTCTTAGGTAATCTCATATTTTATTCTAATTTTCTCAAATTATGCAAGGTAAGTGGTTTCCCTAGCTTTATTACATTATTTTTCATCATTTCCAAGCTTAATCAACCTTTCTAACCTTTTTTTGAAGTCTCGGATTTGTCTATTTTCCGACCTATACATTTTTACAGCAATTGTTGGTGATTTTCCAAAATCACCAACGATTTTCCCAATCACTAGCAATTCACATACAATCGCTAGAAATTCTCTAAATAACTAAAATATCTTGAAATCAGCTTTATGACATTTCTTTCGGTTCACGAAACAGAGCTACGGTTCAAAAGTTATGATCAAAACATCAGAGGGTGGTTTTTATCAGATCCAGAGCTCCACCATCAACAAAATCATCATTCCAAGGCCTTCTCAAATCAAGTAATATCACATTTTCAGTCTTATCATTTAATTGAAATCAGGTAAGTTCCTTTCATTCAAATTAATCATTCATAATCTAATAATTTAATTCATTTCTTTTCATTCATTTGTTTATCATTCACCTTATCATTGACAAATTAATTTCTTGAACGCGGATTAACATCCCTTGCAAGGAAGTACATTGATTTATGGGGACTGGCCTTTGTCGAAATTTGTGATATATTTTACTAACTCTAGCTTGTGTGAGTTTTTTTATTTGTAGGCTCGCTTTCAGGAAACAAAGAAGCCTTGTTCACTTTATTCACGAGTGCAACATTACATAATCCACATCCGTGGGTATCATGGAAACCCTGCCATATTGAGGTTTGGAAGGTCGTATCAGCTTGCTTGAAAACATGGGTTGAAGACTGGTAAGATTTATCCCGAACACTGACGAATAATATAGGAAGGGTAGCAGGCGAGCATCCATGTTGCATGCAAGAGACCTGTATCTATGATCACAACTAGAAAAATACATGAACACGCATGTGTGGATGATATAGATAAATGACATACAAGTAATCTAACTAGCATGTGTAATAAAATGACCATGAACAAGAAAAAATAAGCAAGAGTAAGAATAACCATAATATACAATATGTTGTGGATGGATGTAATGGAATGCAAGATGGATGGTAGGAGTTGCATGCCCCCTGAGTGAATGGAAATGTATGTAGTGAGGTTCATTTGGTTTGCCCCTCGTGATCAATAATGAACCATAAATGAGAGTGTGTAATCGGGCAATGGTCTAATAGTCGGTGTTGTGTCTAATGCGTGTGATGATTGTGTATGCGTAGTGATGATGATATGTGACATATATAAGAGATCTGCGTGAACTTTATAGTTTAAGTGTATATCATGAAAAAATGAATGTATGAGTGATGATTTATCCCTTAAGCGTGTATCACTACAAGATGAATAGTATGGAGTGATGAGGTAGCCTAAAGCATATACCACTATAAGATGAATAGAGTAAGGGACGGTTTAGCCTATAGTGTGTGTCACTACAAGATAAATAATAGGGAGTGGTGATGTAGCCTAAAGCATATAACAATAAAAGATGAATAGAGTAAGTGACGGTTTAGCCTATAGCGCGTGTCACTACAAGATGAATAATAGGGAGTGGTGATGTAACCTAAAGTGTATACCACTACAAGATGGATAGTAGGGAGTGGTGATGTAGCCTAAAGCGTATACCACTACAAAATGAATAATAGGGAGTGGTGATGTAGCCTAAATTGTATACCACTACAAAATGATAAAGTAAGTGACGATTTATCCTATAGCATGTGTCATTATCCTAGAAATGTCTCATGATGAAAGGTAGAATGATAAATGTGTGATGAATGTAAGGCCCATTTAATTTGTAAACCCTCGATAGTCAAGTATGGACCGAGGAACTAAAGTGCGTCATATGGTAGTGAGTGCGTCACGTAGAAGATGATGTATTATATGTAATGAAGATGACAAATGACCATGTGATGTGGATTTACTTTATATTATTGAATGCAATATGTGTAGTGTGCTTAAGAGCGTATAGTATGTAGGATGCAATTTTAGGTGAGTATGATGAAGAATAGTATGATGGATGATGTAGAAATGCGTAAATGTCAAAATAAATGTAGAAATTGTGGTTTATGATGCATAATGTGTGAATAGATGCAGTGTGTAAGCCCTATAGTGTAGTGTGTGGGGTTCATGTGTTGTAAGTCCTCAATAGTCGAGTGTGAACCAAAGCACAAGAGTATGTCATCAAGTAGTGACGATGCTAGAATGTGTGATGAGTAGGCATATGCTAGTAGATGGATATATGATAATGATAAAGATGTAGATGTTATGGTGAGTGGGGGGTATGTTAAATATTATGCCCCCAAGTGTATGATAGAAAAGATGACTATGGGCCACTATCAAGAAGATCATCGTTATCATGATTGAAACCTACTGGAGCAACATCGAAACTCTGATAAGCTATAGAATGAGGAGGGTCATATAAGGACCCATTGCAGTAGAGTGTGTACACATTCATTGCATATTCTTCATCAGTAAAGGCGATTGGTGGACAACCGTGAGCATGCCAACGAGAGATGTTTGGAATGTAAGCAGGAGAAGAATCATTATGAATAAAGATATTGCCAAAAGGCATAGGAAATGTAAGCAAAGAGTGATGAGCATCTATTTTACCACTAATATAGTCAAGCTAGGACTATCCAAGTGTGAGTGGAGAGTCATGAGGGGTGTATGCAACAAAGACCATCAAATGAAAGACACACAAGCCATAAGATGTCATAATGTGAAAATAGCCATGATAGAGATGTGGTGAATGAAGAGGTGGTAAAATGTCATTGAGTGTCATGTCGAACCTAGCCAAATTGTCACATGTAAAAATAGTTTCTAAGCACATAGAATCAATAGGGATGTGTTGCCAAAAGGACCTGTTGATAAATAGTGTGCATGTAAAAGGAGGTAGTGGAGCTACAACCCATGGAGGAGAAGATGAAATAACATCTACACTATTTACAAATCCCTGATATAGTACCATAACATTATTAGATGGAGGGGTCTTAAACTTATATTCTCCTAGTCCATCGACCACAAAATTTTCTTCGAAATAAGAATCATCTACACCAAAAGGAGTAAAATCAAGTTTTCTTAATGCTTCATCCATAAGTTTGATAGTGTCAACTTCATCATCATAATCCTTATAAGCATCGGTGTGAACATCATCATGTTGTATAGCATTATCAAGGATGTTGGTAGGTGGCACCATAGGTGGAGTAGTAGAGGGTGCCACAACTGGTTGAGAAGGAACACTAGTAGGAACTGATATTGTAGGTGAAATAATAGTCGTAGTGTAAGTAGAAATAGTTGGAGCACTAACAGTGGTAGAAGGGGATTGTGAAGCACTATACTGACCAATGTCATATGTGTCAAGACTACTGTATGGAATACATTGTGAAGGTGGTATAGGCATGGCAATAACATGGTCTATGTGACAATATTTGAATGGCTCTAAGTCCGTGGTGATAGTATGTTCATAGTCATCATGCAAAAACTTGACACATTGGTGAATAGTAGATGGGACTGATTGCATTGTGTGAATCCAAGGCCTACCTAACAAGAGATTGAAATGAAAGGAGGCATTGATAACATAGAAATCAATGAGAACAGATATTAGGCCCAACCCAAATATGTAATGAGATAGTCCCTAAGCATGTACAAGTGGTAGAATCATAACCGCAGATGAGAGTGGGGTTTTTAGAAATGAGATTATCACTAATACCCAATTACTTTAAAAGAGAATGAACATAAATATTAACAGTTAATCCATTATCAATGAGGATGTGTTTGATGCAAGTAGTACTAACAACGACAATAATGAGCAAAGGAGCACACAGATTGCTTTTTAGCAAAAGGTGACATATCCTCATTAGTGAAAGATATAGCGTGTGGTAAATTACGAAGGGATTGTATAAGATGTGCAAAGGTCACCACAATTATCACTTTCAACATGAATGACCCGAAGGGTAGCCTTTAGCGTGTTACGATAATCCGACGCATTATGCAATAAGTCATAAAAAGAAATCTTAGCATGCATATTTTAAAGTTGTTCAATGATGTGATAATCCTTAGAAGTGGTGGGATGAGTTGTTAGAGTAATGGGTGGAGGAATAGATGTGGGTGGAGCCATAGGTGGATTAGGACGAGCATGACAAGTAGTAACTACATTAATAGATGGATCAGCCCTAGGTGTGACAAAGCGAGGAGGATGTTGGGTACACACGCACATGAAATCAATGGCAGTAGTAACTATGCCTGAGACCTTAGTTGGTGAAAAGGTAGAATAAGAAGATTGAGTCATAACTTGATAAGGAGATGACATGATCAAAATGAAGTGTTGAAATGCCATGTTCACCAAAATGATTAAATAAAATTAGGGATAATGTGTGTAGTTAATATAATCCAAAACGACATGTAAATATAATAAACAAGTATGGAAAATGACCCAAACAACTACGACAAAGGAAATGTTAACCCTAATGTGCAAGAGAAAAGAGGAAAGAACTCAGTTTATTTGATGATCTTGTGGGACTGTGTGTTGCGAAGTGACCGGAGAATAAAAAATTAGGAATGACGTGTTGAAGCCCCGAAAAGGATGGATCTCAAGTATTTAGCTGGACTGGAGCACCTTGAGAGGGATTAGGGTGCCTACGGGTGATCTGGTCTACAAAATGGGTGCCCTGGTCCATGTAAAAGATCCATAATTGAGTTTCATAGGTCTAGGAGGTAGTGCGAAACCCTCGATGTGTGTCGCACTGCATTCGTTGTCTGCGCGCTAGGTGTTGCCAATAATCTAAGATGCATAAAAGACTTGCAAAAGACTAAATAAGAGTATCAAAACCCTAAAAAAATAAAAATGTAAATGAATGGGTCAAACTGACCTTAGCAAACCACAACATTGGGATTACTAACTGAGCGCTACACTACATTTTAGACCCAAATGTAGTTCTGGTGTGTGTGTGCATATTGTGCCCTAGGTGCTCTTGTGTCGATTCTGATTTTTGAATTAGGAAGCAATAACTAGGTGTAGAAAATGTAATAAAATATGTGCATGGAATAAGATATAATCCTCCCCCTATGTTGTGTGTGATGAAAATGTTCTAGTCTTGTGCATTGTGATGGAGCTATGTGGATGCAAGTGATCTCCAATACAATAGATGGATGCAACTCTAGATGGATTATAATAATGACTAGTGCTTGGTCCCTCATTATGGTCTCATAACTTTATATTTATAGGGTTCTCTTGATCTAATTTCATAATTAACCCTAAAATGGCCGACCACCAAAAAGATAAAGACCTCAAATGGCTAGAAAGAGCCCAAAAAGTGGCGAGAAAGTTCAAGAAGGATCGAGGTGCCCATGGTGGGACCAAGGTGCCCATGGGCACCCCAAAGATTAGCCCGAACACCCTAATCAAGGCTAAAATAACACGAAAGTGATGAAACAAATTGGGCATATGTGTGGTGGAGGTCAATAATGATGAAATAAAATAAAACAAGATGGCTAAAAGATGGGGGTTAATTAATACTTTCTTCACTCAAAACCCTCTAAATAGTAGTATGAGACCGAGACTAAATAATGTCTAAAGTGCATGATTTTGTGTTTACACGTGATTCTGCTTCACAAATAATTCTATACATTAACTTTCCCAAAGACTTGTTTTTATTGCCACTCTTTTGAGCACAAAATAAGAGATTGTCCTTTGTTTTCCTCTCGATAACAAAACCATGCCAAAATGATCTACCAAATTCATGTCTAATGGCAAAGAAGGTCGAATCAATATTTGTGGTCATGAAAATGGTCGTAATAAAGGCATGACAACAAACCCTTTTATGGGGACAAGCCCTATTTGGGTGCTCGCATGTAGGATGCATTCAAGACAACGGTGGACACTCAACCCTCTAGGGGTAACCACATAATCAAAGGAAACCATCTAAGGATGCCAAAAAAATCCAAGTTTTTGCAAACTAGTTATCAATGTTCTCTCAATTTCTCGGATAACTATGTAGACACCAATTTTTTGTATCCTCTGCTTCCTCATCCCATGTCCACTCCCCTTTATCATCATTCCTCACATACATATATCTCTTCCTATTCAAATTCCCTTTCCCTCTTAAATCCCATTTATTTGAATTTCCCACTTTCCTATCTTATCCCATCATCTATTTTATTTCCCTAATTCACCCTTAATCCCATTTAATTAATCCCTAATCATATTTATTATCCTAATCACATCCCATTTATTATCCCTAGACCCTCATTTAATGCTTTTCCACCCTCCAACCACCTTTTATCCATCCCTAGGTTCCCACCTACCCTCATTTAATGTTTTTCTATCCCTAACCACATTTTATCCTCCCTATGCACAACCCTAACCCATATTAACCACATGAAACCCTAATTTCACCTCATAAGGGCTCATTGTCTCGAGTTAATCAATCCTCCACCTCCCAAATCAATGGATCGCTACAGTCATCGGTGACCCATCTAGGTTGTTGTTGACCCTATAAATACACCCATACCCCTCCTCTCTTGAGGATGTAATTTTTGAGACTTTGGGCTTTCTTGTAATTTTGGCTTCATTTCTTACTCTTCTTTGCAGTTGTTATTACCACCTTGGAGCTACTTTAGAGATCTTGTGCATCACCTTTGAAGATTTGAAGTTCTCTTGTTGCTTGGTATCACACCTTTTCTTGCTTGGAGTCCCCATTGCCATCCCATCACCATTGTGCATCACCTTATAGGTTTACTAGCCATCTCGAGTTCTACCTTTTCATCATTCATCGTTAGTCCATCTCTATAGTTTGGCTTTTCCACCCATTTTCATTCTTCAAACCCGGGTCTCTTCCCGATCGCCATCGACTCACCCCAATTGTTTGTCGCCCCAATTCACATTTATGTGTTACCCATCTGTCACTATCTCGTCTTTTGATCACTCCGGATCC
Organism: Taxus wallichiana var. yunnanensis; assembly: GCA_018340775.1. Classification (NCBI taxonomy): domain Eukaryota; kingdom Viridiplantae; phylum Streptophyta; class Pinopsida; order Cupressales; family Taxaceae; genus Taxus; species Taxus wallichiana. Next base: position 319,939,818 of record CM031235.1, on the reverse strand, counting down.
CATATCTTTCGATCTTGCCATTCTACACGCTTTCTACCTAAGATTTCATGTTCATCACACACCCGAGTCATAGTCGATCCTCTTAAGTTGTTGTCGACCCTATTACAATCTATTTTATTTTCAATTATTTATTCCATCTCTGAACCTCCTCGCTGCTTGTTGAGTGCCTAGACCTCTCTCGCTTCTCTGCGATCCACCTGTTCAAAGTTCCAAATTTTACCTTATAGTCCAGTCACTATCGATTCATCTTGGTCATTGTCGATCGGATTAGTAGTTATATCATCTTTATCCTCATATCCAACAATTTTATGGCATCCTCATCAGGTCCCGGATCAACTTCATATCATCTCTTCGAGATCTTCTAGTTCTTGTCAATGTGCCTAGTAGTCTTGGGTCACCGTCGACTTGATCAGGTTTGGTTTAGTTTTCAACATTTTTGTTATCATATCTACATTTTATCTTATCTAATTCATCTCATCTTTTTTTGTTTCAAGTTCATATTTTGCTTTGCATCATATTACTTATCTATCATCCTTTTATCTTTTATCAAAAAGTGGGTTGACATCCATCTAGGAATTTTTCACTTCTCGGAACCGGCTTTGTTGGGCAACCCACCATCCTATCTACTAATCCATTTTTATTTTTATTTTCTCTTTGTTGTGTAGGTTATCAAGGTCACTTTGAAGGAGGATCGTTTGCGCATGTATCCATAATCATCTCATCTAGAGGTAGCCTTAAACCCTCTCATTATTGGAGTTACTTATTTTCTTTGTTACCATTTCACTAATATGAAACATGAGTGAGAAAATTAGGTCAAAATTATTTCACGCCGGTGGGACACACCCTTCTTAGGTGAGTTATTTCATTCAATTTCATTTCCATTTCCATTTTCCATTTCTCTTTTTACTAACCTCGCAGGTGGGAGCTTCACTTGCTTACGTACATGGTGGATTGCTTGCTTGGATCAACAACACACTTGCTTAAAATAAAATAAAAAGGAAAATAGTGTTATCCAAGTATTCTTCATTTTTCCTATTTTCTCTTTTTACATCTCTCTCCCTTCTTTGACTGTTTGATTTCATCAAATTTCACATTTCGATTTTGGACTTAAAAAGAACCCCTTCATACTTTCTTGACAACATAGTCTTAGTAGGAGGCTAATTCTTTGCATCCACTTCTTCCGCACACATCTAAAACACATATATCAATTTACACATCTTAGACATCATCTTCGAGGTGGAACTATTGGGATTTCATCACCCTATAGGAAATCCGTCATGGTGTTCTAGCCGTGTTATAATTTTTTTGACTATCGGTATATTGGCTAAGCGCCCGACACCCTTATCATTGTAATGCATAAGTGTGGGGGCATGCCCCAATATCAAGCCCCTGTCTTGTAGTAGTCATCACGAGTTGAGCCTCACGTACCTTCAGGTATATCAAGGATGACATCCAAAACAACTTGAAACCATCCATAGTCTGGCCATTTTTTAGGTTCCCTTTGAGCCCATGTTCCTTTCTTAATCACACTCTTCTAATAAGCAATATAATTACACCTTTGTTGCATGACTTGATAGAAATATTAAAAATTAGAATAAATTATTGTCTTATTGTTTCATGCCCATTATTACACGTTCTCAAGCAAGAAAAATGGAACAAATCACATCATCCAACAAAATTCCTACTTCCAACACTTCCTACCAACAAATTTCAACCCTTTCCATTATCTCTTCCACCCCCTTAGTCACTTCTTCTTTGATCACACAACCTATGATTTATGTTTCTCCCCTCCATTAATCCCAAGATATCCAAGCCAATCCCCATGTCAAGACTAACCCTTTTATTTCCGTTCCTTCTAAACTAGCTACACCCCCATCTGTCACTTCCTTAGAAACCTTTGGGCCTCCCCTTATCCCTCATGAATCCATGGAGTTCCAAGAAATCTTGAACGGTAACCTGTTGATCTTTATGACTACCTTCCCATCGATGGACCCCCTCTTTAATAAATTTATGCTTATCATTCTCAACCCAAATCCGCTTAGTTCCTCACCTCTCAACTCATGTTCTTCCCAAGAGATATAAAGGAGCTTGTTATGGTGTAATGTGAACTTGGCTCCCACTAATATTCCTATACAATCCCTCAAACTCACCAATCCACTCAATTGGTGGTTCCCATTCCTTCCTTCCTCACATTAACACCACACCCACCTCTTCCATCCATGTCACTTCTTCATACACTATCGTCATTAGTGCCCCTACCTAGACGTTGTAAGAATCCCATCTACTTCTTCCACTACCCAAACAACATGATCAAACTTTGATTCCTATATCTACATCTCAAGTCTAGGCAAACTTCGTCAATTCAAAATCTCATCCTTTAGAGTCTACCCAAACTCACCAACCTCCACTTCAGAGTGTTTTTTGCCACATATTCCCTGATCAATCTACTCAAGCCTCTCAACCACCCCATACCTATATCCCCACTCACCCCATGCAAAATCAATCTAACATCCCCATCTCTCAACAATAATATATACAATCTTATCCATTTAATTACATCCCTACCTCTCAACAACATCCTATCACCCAACCAACTCAATCACAACCCTTCAACAATCTCCCCTTATCAACCACCTCTACAAACACCTACTCATCCCCAATCATATCAATCTCATCCGCAACCTTACCCATCTACTTCTTATATCCCACAATCCCATCCACCAGTCTCTAATCCTCACACATCTAATGACCCTATTCGTGCTTTGTTAAGTAGAATGGCCGGTCTCGAAGTTGCTTATGAACATATCTGTAACTAGCCCATCAACCCATCAATCTCTGTCAAGCCATATCCTCCACACTAGTAACTTCCAAAATTCTCCAAGTTTAATAGTAAGGAAGATCCTCAACAACACCTTCACACCTTTAGACATGCATGTTATCTTATTGCTCATGACCAAGATCTTATGTTTCACACCTTCCCTATGGTGTTGTTCAGGCCTATTTTTGATTGGTATTATGACATCCCCTAACATTCTCTATTATCCTTCACCCAACTCGCACAACTCTTCCTAGAGCACTTTTATATCAACATTGCACGTAAAATCACCATTACATACCTCTATGCCATTAGAAAATTTGATGACAAATCTATCGCAAATTTTATCGCTAGATGACATGGCATAATCAATCAATTGTCTTTTTCTCTTCCACAGACCAAGCTAATCAAACTCTTTTCATGGTCTTGTGTGAAGCATATTTCATCAACCCTTCAAATCCAATCCTTCCAAACTTTTGAGGAGGCATTCACCATGGCTCGTAAACTTGAACTTCGTGCCCTTGAGAAAGGCCATGTCAAAATCTGATCTAATAAACCAAAACCCGAATTCACCAAGCCATCCAATCATAGTGAAAAATCTAAAAATGTAGTTAATATCATCATTGTCAAATCTTCATATGCATCTACTTCTCACACAAAGCCTCCATAAAGGGCTCCTATACCAACTCCCAACTATACCCCTCTCAAGGAGTCCTATAGTTTTATTTTTGATAAACTCGTGAATCGTAAATATCATTCAACTTTCTCTTATCAAACCCGTTGATGAATCACGACCCAAACCCACATGGTAATGAAATGACCACTATTGAAAACATCATTGTGTCCATAGCCATGACATCAAAAAGTGTCATACTTTCAAATATGTAGTCCAATGAATCATAGACCATGTGTAACTTCGGTTGAATAACCCTAACGCACCTCCCAATCAACCTCTCAACATCTTCAAACAACCTTTCCCAAATCACCCCCAAAAATCAAACTAACCCCCACATCATATGAACCCAATGCCCAACAATCAATACTTTGAATCAAGATCCAACGCCACCGCCTACATCCATTACCCACACCGCCTTACTAACACCTACATCCATCCCTACATATACAATCACACCTCCATATGAAATCTCACCTATAACTATCATACATATACCTACAACATTTATCTCTACCATATCCACTCCTATCACAGGGCCTATCCCGACACCCATCTTCACTCTTGCATCTACTCCCTTATTCTTATCCGAACTTCACCTATGAATAAATCTATTCTCAAACCCATCCCAACACCCATATCTATAATTAAAAACTTAAAAAAATATCTAGGGATTTAATGCTTACCATCCTCCGTGTTCTTTGGTGCTTCTCATTCCACTACTAGCCTCCATCTCACTCCAACCATGAAAATCCTTCTCTCTCATATATCTCAATTCGTAGTTTTGCACAGTGTAAATGAGCTTAGTCGGTGGCCTCCATTGTTTATATAGACAAGATGAACCATTCACATCGACCCAAACCTAGTCATCATCGGCCTATCCTAGTCACTATAAACCCAACCCTAAATGCTTATTCTCTAATCACTCTCCCAAATTATCTTTTCTTCCACTTTTGACTTGTTGTTCATCACACACCTTTATTTTTACTATCGACTTACCTCTCTATCTCTTATCTCATCACACATCCTGAATCATATCCAACAACTTGCTTTGTGATCATCTCCATATCTCTCTCGGGCACCGTCTTTCAGCCTAAGCCTATCATTGTGGTCATCTTTTATCCTCAAGTATGAAGGATATCGCATCTTGAACCTCCTTGTATTTGTTTGCCAATACTTTTGATGTCTCCTTTTGACTGTTGGTCCCATGGCTTGCACATCCATCCAAGTGGATTACCATTGGACTCTCTCCACAAAGATTTTTACCAACTCACACGTCGGTGAGGAGATTGCCATCATCTCCATTGAGGCCGTAATTTTTCCCTACCAAAGTGATTCCAAAATCACTACCATATTTTTGTTTTTCATTTTTAATATATCTCCCTCTCTACTTGGGGCATCTTATTTTATTTTCTTCTTTTCTGCTCCTTTCCACTCTTTATCCCTTCATCTATCTCTTTTAACCTAGTGATTGATTTTTTTCGTTCATTAATCCCTAGTTTGAGGGGGAGCACCATAACCATCATCTTCTATCATTTCTCGTTTTGTCGATGACACATCCAACACAAACCACTCAACAAAAGGGGCAAATGTAGACACCAATTTTTGGTATCCCCTCTTCCTCATCCCACGTCTACTCCCCTTTATTATCATTCCTCACATACATATCTCTCTTCCTATTTGAATTCCCCTTTCCCTCCTAAATCCTATTTATTCAAATTTCCCACTTTCTTATCTTATTCCATCATCTATTTTATTTCCTCTAATTTACCCTTAATCCCTAATCATATTTATTATCTAATCACATCTTATTTACTATCCCTAGAGCCTCATTTAATGCTTTTCCACATTCCAACTACCTTTTATCCATCCCTAGGTTCCCACCTACTCTCATTTAATGCTTTCCTATCCCCCAACTACCTTTTATCCTCCCTATGCAAACCTAACCCGTATTAACCACCCAAAACCCTAATTTCACATCATAAGGGCTCATTGTCTTGAGCTAATCAATCCTCCACCGCCTAAATCAATGGACTATCACAATCGTTGATGACCCATCCTAGTCACCGTATCGACCTATAAATATTTCTTATAACCCTCTTCTCTTGAGGATGCAATTTTTGAGACTTCGGGATTTCTTACCTTTCTTTGCAGCTGTTATCACCACCTTGGAGATACTTTAGAGACCTTATGCATTCGATTCAAAGATTTGAAGGTCTGTTATTTCTTGGCATCACATATTTGTTTGCTTGGAGTCCCCATTTCTATCCCATCACCATTGTGCATCATCCGTATAGGTTTACCAACCATCTCGAGCTCTGCCCTTGCATCATTAATCATCGGTCAATTTTTATAGTTCATCTTTTCCACCCATTTTATTTTTTCAAATCTCGGTCCCATCCCAGTCACCATTAGCTTAGCCTAGTCTCTGTCACCCCAATTCACATCCGTCTTATTATCTATTACCCATCCCGCCAACTATTTGTGTTCGATCACTCTAGAGCCCAAATCCTTCAATCTTGTCATTTTGCACTCTTGTTGCCTCGCATTTCATCTTCATCACACCCATTCATCATCGATCCTCCTAAGTCATCATTGACCCTATTCCAATCTATTTTATTTTTAGTTATATATTCCATTTCAGAACCTATCTTATTCTTGACTTAGTGCCTGGACCTCTATGCTTCTCTAATCCACTTTGGTTCAAAGTCCATATTTGACCTTACAGTCCAAGTCTCCGTCGATTCATCTCGGTTAGCATTGAAAGCACCCTAAAATCTTCAAAGTAAATAACATGACCAACTAAAGGAGGCTAACACCATTACCACCTATAGCCAAGGCTCTAAGTCTAGGAATGTAACACTAAAGATAAAAGCTTAATGGAATGTTAACTAGCATGAATATAATTCAAAATCTAGCTAATAATGCCTACTAATATATTGAATTGATAAACTAATAAAGACTTAAATAGATCTAAGAGGGAAATCAAATGGGTATGGTTCTTTACTTCAAATAAGGTGAAATGGTCTCTCCAAATGACTAGAAGGTCATTTTGGATATCCATTTACTAACCCTATTGAAGGCTTTAGGAAAGGATTGAACTTGGCTATAAATCATATTTATTATATGAGATGCAAATCAAAACATGGTGTCAAGTTTTAGGGTGAATACTTAGTCCATTTTATAGTTTTACCTTTGAAGAAAACTTGTATTTTGGTGCACTTGGGAGTAAAAGTACAAATTATATTAAGGATGCTAATCATGATTAAGGCTTTGCTAATCATAATTAGTGAATTAACAAGTGATTAATATCTGAGGAGCCTTAGTCAACCACTCAATTAGGAGGCTAGGATAAGCTTGCGAAGCTTGTTGAGATGTTGTAGAGGGAAACAAGGTGATTTTGAGTGGTTGGAAGAGGGGTTTGAACCAATATTAAGGTATATTGACCAAAACAAGGGAAAAACAAGATTAATTATCTCATAATCACTAATTATCTGTTTGGAAGAGGATTTTGACTTATGATTCATCGTAGAGCAACATCCTGAATGCGAAAGGGGTTAGACATTCAACAAAGCGGCGTTAATTGGCCAAAGTGGTAAGAAACGTCAGTTAATTAGTGAAAATCACTAATTATAATGGAAATGGTAAGAATGAGAGTGATTTTTGTGTGTTTGGTAATAAGATTGCAAAATTAGAATATAGGTGTCTACATTTGCCCCTGTTTAAGGTGAAGTAAGTAACTTCTCTTCAAATATAGTAGACAAATATAAATAAGTAAAATTTTGAAGAAAAATTAGCAGGATAAAGGATGCCCCCTCGAGTGTCAATGGGGTGATAGAAGAAGTCAATCGACGATCAAAAATATGATCAAAATAGATAGAGGAAATAAGATAAACGACAACGAAATATTCAGTTATTTAGAAGAAATAAGGATAGGGATAAACATGGTTGTTTATTGCCCTAGGTGATTTGGAAGAAAAATTAGTAGTGATAATAAATGATAATGGAGAATATAGGACAAGCCCAATCTTTGCATCCAATCTTTCAATAAGCAACTTTGTTGTATCATTTTGCCCCTAGATCTACATCATCGACCTTTATTGAAATAAACAAAAGTGTAAGATAACATGAAAAGATAAATTACTAACATTTGTTCATTGTTACGTAACTCCATGCAACATACATAATGTAATGTAATACGAGAAAGTAAACTAACTAACCTAACAAATAAATCAATACAATCACAGATACTCAAACAAACAACGTTCAAGACATTTGCACCAATGTTTTTATTATCAAGCTGTAATTCCCAAATGTTCGTGTTGTAATGAAAAGGATTAAAAATGGTGCCCCAAGCAAGGATACATGTGAGGGGAATAATGGAGGACAAAAGTAGTCCCATGGAAAAGCTTTCGTGCACTACAACATAGTCTTTGGTAACTCACTATTACACGTGAGTACCAATATAGTAAACAACCTAGCTTCTATTAACGGAGGTAGATCACGATGATCCACAAGTCATTAGAGACCATAACGAGCAAGAAATTTAGAAATATGTTTTTGTAGGACATATTTCGATGTTCGAGACAATGCCTTTGATACAGAGGCTTCAATTTGCGTGTATGTTATTTACCAATTTTTGCAAAATTTAAATTTTTACAACTTTTTGGATTTTTAATGATTTTACCAATTTTTTTGATTTTTTTTGGGTTTTTACAAAATCTTATAGAAGAAATAACAAATTTGTGAGACAATGCTAAAAGTGACTGTAAGGAAAAAATATGCCCTGGTAGTAGGAAAAGGTCGCTAGAAGCAAAAATATGCTCCTACGTACTAAAACGGGTATGAAAATAATTATTTATTTAAAATAATCATCAAAACGAGTTGTAGAATAATGTAGAAGAACCACGATGGATTCAAGATGCCTCGGGGTGAGAAACACATCGCGGGGTCAAACGGGGTATATAAGTCACCGTGGCAAGTTCATTTACCACATTCACTTTTTCTTTTTACCACCGATTGGGGCTCTGACCTACGGGAGGAAGTGGCGAGGGTGTAGAATCGGAGGCACCATGCGGATTGTGTGATAGAATACATGATGTTCCTAATAGATGGACCACAGGTATATAAAGCTACCCTTTTTACCCTCATTTTTTAAAGCATTTAATTTTTGGTTAAAATACATTTTTAGGGTAAAAATGGGGCGTGCGACTATGTTGGTGCATGCATGTACGCATATGTGCTGGTGTACAAATGGGTGCACCTATGCATTGCACTTTGGTTTCATTATTTTATTTTTCAAGTTTTACGGGGCACGTATGTGCTTTGGTGTCTGAAGGGGTGTGCGTATGCACTATTTGCCGGGGGTATGTATGGGCACGTGTGTGTTAGTGCACAAAGGCATGCACCTATGCACAATCTTCTCTTTTTTTGTTTTTCCAAAGGAGCACGGCCACGCGTGTGATAGTGCACAAAGGCATGCGCCTATGCATAATCTTATCCTTTTAATTTATTTTTGTTTTTCCAGGTGGAGCGTGACCACGCGTGTCTTTGCCGGTGCACAAAGGCATGCACTTATGAAAATTTTCTCGGTGCATCGTGGGTGTGTATGTCTTTGGTGCACAAAGTGGTGTGCATTTGCACTATTTTCCAGGGCATGCGTGGGCACGCGTGTGCTGGTGCACAAAGGCACGCGCCTATGCACAATCTTCTCTTTTTTCATTTTTCCAGTGGAGTGTGGTCATGCATGTGTTGGTGCACAAAGGCATGCACCTATGCAAATTTTCTTAGTGTAGCATGGGCATGTGTGTGCTGGTGCATAAACCCATGTGCCTATGCATATGACAAGTTTGAGAAAAAAAAGAATGTGCCTATGCATTGAGGGGTGCACTGAAGAGTGTCTTTGGTGAATTGGGTGCACAAATGCACTAGGGGGTGTCTTTGGTGCAGCGAGGTGCACCAGCATAAAAACCATTTTAAGATTGCCTTTAGAAGAAAATGAAGGTTTTTGGAAACCCTAGATGGTAAAAATAGATGAATTATATAGCAAAATAGAATAATTTGATGATAAAATAGAAAATTAGATGATAGAATAGAAGAATAAGATCATAATAAATGACTGATTGGTTCCACAGTGGACTTGGATGTGCTAGAGTCATGGGAGTGACAGGGGGTGACTCTAGGCCTACGAGGTGACGTTTAGCCGATGTGACCAGATTTTCTTAGAGATCACCCTAGAGGTGACTAGTTATCTTACGTGGCTCACATGCCATGGATTACCTTAGATCACAACCTACTCACACTTTTCGATGAGAGATGATGGAGCGAGAGTCAGACCTTCCGTCTTCCTACTAGTGAGATGAGTATTACATTGGAGGATGTATGGTGGATCTTATGAGTTCCTATCCAGGGTCACTTGATCACCTATGATGGTCGTTAGGACCGTATTCAACGATGGATAACTGAGCTATTTGGAGTAGTAGACATACCCCATTGGGGTATGACAATCTTCATTAGGAGGTGCATGGACGATCCACGGCTAGGATGGGTCCCTGTATTCTTGTTAGCTCTTATCAGTGACATATTGTTGCCTGACAAGACTGGTGCACAATTCCCTTTGGGTCTCATTGGAGAGATTCACAAACCGCTGTGGGAGAGGTGTCTGCTAGGGTTAGTGTATACTGGCTCATTTATACGTTGATTTGCACTTGATAGATTATCATGGATATCGGTATGTGGGCCCTTCCAATTTATTAAAGATATGGTCATGGGATCACATTACGAGTTTTTTCCATGCAGGAACTTTGAGAGTGCGAGTTATTGGAGAGCCTTTCGTCATTGGCTGGGTTCCAGATGGAGATGATATTCATGGCCACAGGGGGGACACATATTATTACAGTTGAGAGTTTGAAAAGGTACAAGCCCACATGATAACATGATAGCCCTACAAGTTGTATCATTAGCCTCAGGATGTAGTTGAGTTGAGAACTACTGCAATAGATCATTTCATTCTAGGGAGAAGGAGCCACATCATGGAGTGTTACATAGTGGATCAAGTCTAACGTCGGTTTGGTCTCATCGAAGGGATTCCTGGTGATGACATGTGGTATACACATAGGTACAGAGATACCTGCCATATGGGGCCTCCGATCGGGATGGATCGAGTGTGTATTAATTTTTACAGGTGTTTCCACAACCTTGGGTACAATGGGCACAAATAGTAGATCCAGGGACAACCCTAGAGTATGCAACATGGTATGTGATAATGCCGCAACGTAGATTAAGTATACCACAGGAGGTATTGGATGTAGTAGCGCAGGGGGGACATGGCCCAAATCGTAGGGCACAAACACAGGAACATGCATAGGAAGGTCCATGGGAGGACCATATATAGGGGTACCAGGTGCGGCGGTGCAAGTCCAACAACAATTTTTAGTACAACAATAGGTAGTGGTGCGACCATAGGCAGTGGCACCACAAATGCCCATTCAGGTTCCATTATGGGCACCCTTGTAGGCACCTCCATCACCCCCTCACATGAGTCCACCACATCGTCCACCAAGAGGTGGAGGAGATGGCGAGGGTGATGAGGATATGGAGGAGGATGTTCAGGACATACAAGCCGGGTGAGCGGTGGCCGCCTTACGAGGTATGCGATTCTGATAGGTGTGTTGGCGAGAAAATTTGTCGGGTGGACAAACTTGTGGATTTCTTGCCAATGCTCTGGGAATCTAAGTCCCTCTACTTAACCGGTGCAACTTCGTATGTGCATGCACAAGAAAGTGTGGATTTCTGTGGTGGTCTTTTGATCGGGGATCCAACAAGGGCACTCCACTGACCTTGCGGCAAAGCTAACAATCTCTTGCTAGGGAATTCTTTGTCTGTAGAGCAGGAAAAGGGGAGTGAGAAAAGAGGTAGGAGAACTAATGTTGTAGGTAGAAAATCATATTCCTGCACACACACTAGTTAGAAACTTCAACACATGCATTTATCGGAAGAAACAACTCTGCGAATAAATAAGACCAAATAGAATTCACCGATCACCAAGTATCAAGAAACCCCTTAGTCAAAGAAAGCTAGAAACTCCTTCTTCTTGTATTGATTGCTCAAATCAAAGTTGTACATAATGTGGGAATGGAAGAAATTTGAGAGGGGAAGAGAGTAGAAGAAAATGGCTATCTCCTTTGCTTTCTCTAGGTACAATGCACTCTTGAGTCTACAAGATCAATTACTAACCCTTTGAAATGGGAATGGCTTTACAATTTATAGAATAGAATATGACTCTTCATCTTCCTCATGACCTTTCGAATACCTTAATATGACTTAAAATTGTTCATATTCCACTTTAACTATTTAAGTCCCTTTTATAATAGCAAGGTGACTTAATTTACATTATGTTTCTAAAGTCACTTTTAAGTGACTTAAAGGTATATCAAAAGTGCAAACCCCAACGAAGAATTAGAAAATTTGAAAGTGAGAGAAAGTTGGGGGGAAGAGGAGAGAAAAAGAGAGAGAGAAGAAAACGAGGATATGTCTCCCGATGAAGTCTGTTGATCCTTGTTGATGGAAAGCTCCAAATGCAGCGAAGTTCTAAATGTCCCATTGTGCCAAAACCCCTTTGAGTGTGACTTACTATTTTTAGTAAATGGTCATTTCCACTATTTTTTGCTCTAGATAATCATTCTAGCCTTTTGGAGATCTTCAGTGCACACTGCTCTTTCCATAGCCACTTTTGATGAAGACTTGCCAAAAATAACAAGCATGTATAGGAAAACTTACTATTTTTAGAAAGTGTGTTTCCAGTGCTCGATTTGCGATGGAACATACTTTTTTGGACTCTTCTTGTCGTTACGATCACACCCTCCGAATTTCACATAGTTTTGCCCACTAGAATGCCTGGAAATAAATTTTGAAATTTTGACTGCAGAGGCTTCGGCACAGAGTCATGCATGGCGGCCATTAATGGAGCTCAAAATTTTCATGTCTATTTTTTTGTCTCTGTTTGCAATAAAAAAACTCCATTATGATAGGTTTTTCATTTGGAACTCATGTGCAAGTTTTTAGCTCATTTCCATTGCTCGGAATGATGGGAAATTCGACGAATGTGAGCCGGTGCACGAAGTGAGGGTTTTGTTGGAGCAAATGATTCTGGCACCATTTGACCTCTTGTTTGTTGGATCTTGATCACCTTGAAAAATTAGGAATTCTACAAAAGATGACATCTCGATCCGACTTGTATCTTGCAAGATATGAGGATTTTTCGATCGGGTGACTTCACGGTTATCTGGCAAAAATCTCCATTTTTCTCTTCGTTCTTCATCATTTCACTCCATTTTTCTATGAGGCCTAGATATTTCGTGCATTCATGGTTTGGAGAGTTTATGTGACCATGGTGGATCTGGTTCGAGCAACAATGGTGGACCAGTGTCTGGACAATCATGCACGGAGCCATGGCAAGGTATGAAGTTGTGAAGGAGAAATTCGAGCTCCCAAAATCTTCTTCTGAAGCCCAACAACTATTTTAGGCCTGTGTGCCGCCTAGGCTTGTGAACCCTGTTTTTAACTCAGACTGCTCCAAGTCTTGCAAAACTTCCCCAAACCTTCCAGTATCATTTCCATGATGTTATAAGGTCCTCCAATCACCTCCATGTTGAATTTTTCCCTTCTGTTCCACTTCAGGGGGTCAATCCAGTCCTGGGAAGGCCAAACAGCCCTTCCCGTGACTCCCCAAAATTTGCATTTTCAATGAAGTCCTAAAATCACCTAGGGGAATGAATGGAATTTCCTAAATCACCTAGGGGATGATATAACATTGGTTGGGAGGTAATTTGGACTGACTAGACAGAGCTAGGGTTGCCTAGGAATGATAAAGCATGAAAATTTTGGCATAGGGGTATAGTTGTCATGCTTGGAAATTTCCAATTTCCTTGTTGCACATTTGCACGACAACAAGGTGACAACTTTACAATTTTAGGTTGCAGAATGAGAGGGACTAGGCCATTACTCGGAGAAACCAAGTTATTATATAGAAATAACAAAGCTATCGTAGATGGGGATCAACTCATGGCAGAGCAAGATCAAAGCTAAGATAGAGGGAGTACAGGCTATAATCGAGCGAGATCGGGTGATAGAAGATAGTATACAACCTGCCAGCAGTAGAGAGGGATCAAACTATAATAGGAAAGAGGGATCGTGTGTAGAATAGAGCCCAGCACTAACAAAGTTAGCTAGTGCGAGAGTGGACAAAGTGATACGCTTCAACGTAGGCATTGGTTTAGGGGTGCACGTATTGATTGGTCGAATTCCTCCCTAAGCAATCGAGACTACATATTACATGATACGGTATCATGCGGTTGTCCCTGCCAAGTAGAGAGATCCTGAGTATAGTCAAATAGTTGGCAGCATGTCTCGATCTAGATCCCATAGGAAATTGCGATCAAGGCAATTTGTACAAGGTCCTTCAGAAAACATGCTTTAGAGCAACATGGGTTAGCACAACATGGCACAACTCCTTCCACACGTCCAACACCTTAGATGTCCCCACCTAGTGGTGGACCTAGACCAAGCGATTCCGGTGAGGGTGAGAGTCATGGTTGACTCTCTTATTAATGTACTAGATGTATTTTTTGGTGTATCGCCTCGATATGAAGGCATACTTTTATATGGATGTATATGTATTATTTTTTATCATGCCTCATGATGAAGGCACTTTTTTGTACAAATGTACGTTATATAGTGTTTTTGATTATGCCTTGTGATGAAGGCACTTTTTGTATAGACGCCCATGATGGTTCATTGTATCGATGTACTTTTAAGACGTACTATTTTGTATATGGACATTTATATTTTTGATGATGTATGATGATTGATGGATTACTGATGTATCACATTTTTCTTATGAGATATCATGTTTAATCTGTATGTTTATGTTTGTATCACATGTTAGATTATGAGATAACCTTAATTGATGTCATATTGCATGTTGATGAGATACTTTGAGTAAAACATGGTTTTATTTTTGATGTTGGTTTGAGGGGGATAAATTTGTGATCATGCGCAACCCCTCTTGCCCCATTGGTGATACAAGATTGATGATTAGCTTCATTATACATGTGTGATTTAGACTTAGATTCTGTTGATATATGATGTATAAAGGTGATGGTTATTTGATATGATGATGAAATGATAAAAAATGTACAAGTAAAAACAACAAACACAAGTTAAACAAATCTAATCAAAGCAACACATTTATCTACAAGTATGTAAGATAAAATGAACTCAATGCAATGCACCACATATTAAAGTAACATTCAATCTAAGTAAGCAAGTGAATCCAACTTAAAACACACAATACGAAAAATCAATGCAACTAAAAACCATACAAACCAACAACTAAAAGTAAGCAAACTACTACTTTGTTTTTGTGTGACAGTTTTGGGACTTTTTTTTTTTGTTTTTTTGGTTTTATCTCCAAGACAATTTTCTATTGTTTTGGAGCTTTCTACAAAAAGTATTTGAATGTTTTTTATTTTTCAAGGAACATATTTGCATGTTTTGGGATTTTTAAAATTTATACGAATGTTTTTGACATTTTCTAAACAGTTTTGTGAAGCGAACATGCAAGGAAATGAAGAAACGTGGATGCCCCCAATGTTAGATGGGATGTACAAGGGTAGAATGCCATGTGCTATATGCCAAAAGTGACACTGCGAAGTTTCCCCCACCGTGAGATGGGTTCACTCAAATTCAAATTTTCCACATTTAAAAAGGTTGGATCAGCCAGATCAGGGCAAAAAAGGATAGGCTCACAATGGACTCAGACGAAGGCAAAGGCTAACTTAGGACAAAGTTGTCACACTCTTGAACCTGAAATGCTTGTGAACAATGGACCCTCCTTTGGCGCCGAAATTGGTTTTCACCAAAGGACTTGTCCAAAGTGCCACCATTGCATGGTTTTCACTATTGGATGCACCTGTTTATTTCTCTTTTTCTTTTTCTGGTTTTATACCTTTTTACTTTTCTGATATTTTTGAGACCCCATACTTAAGCATAAAAGTGCTTAAGATGCATTGCATTCATGGGTTCTCAAAGCTCTTGACCATCTGAATAGGAAATCTTATAGGAACCTGGATTGAACTTGGCAACCACAACATACAATCCTACCCATTGGGTTCAAATTTCCCTTTCTTTTCTCGATCCTTATTGGTGTTCTTCTAATTCTCTTTTAACACCAAGTCCCTTACCTCAAATTGACGAGGTATGACTCTTTTATTGTAGCTTCTTCGCACTCAATCTGGATACACTTTAAGGTGATTGAAGGCACAAAGGAATTTCTTGTCTAATAGCTCCAATTCTGCTAGTCGAGCTACTCTGTAGTCTTCCTCTTCGTTTAGGTAATCCCTTAGCTTGATACACAAATAAGGGATCTCGATCTCTAGAGATAGGATAACTTCCATGCCGAATACTAATGAGTATGGAGTGGCACCTGTAGGGGTGCAGATAGATGTTCTAAATACCCAGAGGGCAAGGTGAATTTGTAGATGCGATTCACGCACTGTGGTATTCATCGTCTTCCTCATAATGAAAATGAGGGTTTTATTGGAAGCTTCAGCTTGCCCATTACCTTGAGGGTAATAAGGGGTCGAAAACTTGAGGGAGATTTGAAAGTGTTTGTAGAGTGCTTTCACAGTTTTATTCTTAAATGATTTACCATTATCAGTGATAATAAAAGAGGGGATACCGTATTGACAAATGATATGGTTCATTATAAATTTAGAAATTTGGGGATCTTTTATATAGGTAAGAGGAACAACCTATACCCATTTTGTGAAGTAATCAAGAGTGGTTATAATGAACTTGTGGCAATTTGAGGAGAAACGGTTAATATTTTTAATTTGATCGAAACCCCACTTTGAGAACGACCAGGTGTCATGATTGGTTGCGAAGGATTGCGCCGACGTATGTATCAAGTTGTCATACTTTTGACAATCCACACATTTCTTCACATGAAAGCACCCTAAACTCTACAAAGCAAATAACATGACTAACTAAGGGAGCCTAACACCATTGCCACCTATAGCCAAGGCTCTAAGTCTAGGAATGTAACACTAAAGATAAAAGCTTAATGGAATATTAACTAACATGAATATAATTCAAAATCTAGCTAATCATGCCTACTAATATATTAAATTGCTAAACTAAAAAAGACCTAAATAGATCTAAGAGGGAAATCAAATGGGTATGGTTGCTACTACAAACAAGGTGAAATGGTCTCTCCAAATGACTACAAGGTCATTTTGGATATCCATTTGCTAACCCCATTGAAGGCTTTAGGTAAGGATTGAACTTGGTTATAAATCATATTTACTGTATGAGATGCAAATCAAAGCATGGTGTCAAGTTTTAGGGTGAATACTTAATCCTTTTTATAGTTTTACCTTTGAGGAAAACTTGTATTTTGGTGCATGTGGGACTAAAACTAGAAATTAGATTAAGGATGTTAATCATGATTACGGCTTTACTAAACATAATTAGTGAATTAACAAGTGATTAAGATGTGAGGGGCCTTAATTAACCACTTAGGGTCAATTAGGAGGCTAGGATAAGCTCGTGAAGCTTGTTGAGATGTTGTAGAGGGAAATGAGGTGATTTTGAGTGGCTAGAAGAGGGGTTGAGCCAATATTAGGGTATATTGACCAAAATATAAGGGCAAAATAGGCTTAATTAGCTCATAATCACTAATTATCTGTTTGGAAGAGGATTTTGACTTATGATTCATCGTGCAGCGACATCCTGAATGTGAAAGGTTTTAGGCAATCACCAGATCACTGTTAATTGGAAAAAGTGGTAAGAAATGCTAGTTAATTAGTAAAAAACACTAATTAAAACGGAAATGGTAAGAATGAGAGTGATTTGTGTGTGTTTGGCAATAAGATTGCAAAAGTGGAATATAAGTGTATACAAGCATCAAATGGATTATTAGTTATCACACTCATCATTAGATCCAAAAAAATTCTTACATCCTCTATGTTCGATCAAATCCAGCACTTTGCAGATCTTGACATCCTCATCCATCCCACATCAACTCCATATTATCTCTTTAGTTATTATAGTTTCCATCGATTGTGCTAACGCCTCTCGTTGCCATCAACCCGATCAAGTTTGGTTCGGTTTTCATTGTTTGTTGTTATTAAATTTGCATTTTATCTTATCTAGTTCATCTCAACTTTTGTGTTTCAACTTCAGATTTTGTTGCATCATATTACTTATATATCATCCTTTTATATTTTATCAAAAATGAGTTGGTCCTAGGAAGTTTTCACTTCTCAGGGACCGGCTTTGTTGAGCAACCCACCATCCTATCTACAAATCCATTTTTCACATTTAGTTTCACCTTGTTGTGCGGGTTATCAAACTCACTATGAGGATGATATTTTACACTCGTATGCATCGCCATCTCATCTATAGGTAGCCTTAAACCCTCTCATTATTGCAGCTTACTTATTTTTTTATTACCGTTTCACTATTCTCAAACATGAGCAAGAAATTAGGTCAACATACTCCTCGAGAGGCCTCTCAATATTTTCAATCGAGTTTTAAATTTTCTTCTATGAGCAAGTCTCGTCTAAATAATGTCATATTAATCCTCATCAAGTGGAGGGAGGATACATTACATGCACATGACACCTTTACAACTCAATAATATTTAGTAAATAAAAAAACAACATTTTTAGAGAACATGTATGGAACCCTTAAGGGCTTAGGTTTAGAAGATATGTCATTTGATGTTTGTACTCCATGAATTGTTTCTCATAGAATGCGTGGGCTCACATTATGCCTCACAAGTATGTAGTGCATGAATCTCAAAAATGATTCCAAGATATGGACATTATTTTCCTACAAGAAATTAAGGTGGCAAAATTGATACTCACGGTCGTTAGTAAAATGAATTAGCCTATGATGTTTTAACTAGTAAATTATAGCACCTAAATTATAGCCCAAACACTTAGAAGTGTGTCATTTTTTATTTATCGTAATATAACTACCATTTAAACATTATTTGGAAGACTTAGAGCACCTTCTCATTCTATTCCCAAAGCTTACATCCACTCGACAATCACCTTGTCTAATTTAGCCTTTCAAAACATAAGAAGCTTGATATTGATTATTTGTTAGACACCCTCCATATTTATCTAAGTTTATCATCATAAGATAGTTTCGTATGGCCCGAGATAATACCATTTATAGTATTTTCCATGTGCCACAAAACTTTCCACTTAAATTCTAATAATCATATTACCATTCAAACAATTTGTATGTTTGGCCTAGGTGAGACTTTTTGAGTTAGATAAGCAAGGAATCATTTGAATGATCACCTTTATAAACACACCCACCCTAAGCTAAGCTTTATGTGAATATAGGTATCCTCTATCACATTTACTCTAAGAAGATGAGGAGATAAATTAAAGTATCCAATTCCTTAAATTACTACAACAACAAGTTATTTAATTTCTAAAGATATATATATGAGGCCCTAATCAAGGGTTCCATCTATATTCATTATATCCTATGTGTTTCATCTTATGATTTAAGGGGAGTATATGGGTTTGATTCTTATTCAAAATAATGGTATATAACGCAATGCTCAAAACATTAGAAGGGATGTGGTGAGATAATCTAGCACAAAGTCTACAAAACCCTTTTTCAAGTCAAATCACAAGATTTGGTATTTGAGGGAAGAAGCAGACTAATCTAGTCTAGACACGGTCATCACTTAAAATCAGTCATAGAAAGCAATAAAACATACATGGATGAATGTAACCAAGTTAGAGTGAGTGAGAAGACACCCAAGAAAAGTTCATAACATCCAATATAGGTTTGGCGCAGTGGTCATGTTTAACCCCACAAACTAGTATAAATCACCTACACACCATCTCGATATTTTTTGAATAGCCTAACAATAGTCTAATCCACCTTTGTCATGATTTTGAACTCTCTCGCCACTCCTTCTAAACATGAAGTTTGGTTCATCTTTGTTTACACCCTAATTATATTTTAGAATGTTATTATATAAAAACTAAGAAGGATGTAAGGGTTAGCAACAAGTAGATTATTCTGATCTAATTAACTTCCAACATCAATTATACATGACCAAAATAATGCATTTGATCCTGAAATGAAATAAATGATTGATAAATGATAAGTGACTAGTTTTAAACATGAGAGGAGTGATAAACTTAGTTGTTCAGGATGATTTGGACATGATTTTGGTGTGCGGGGGTAGTTGAACAAGAAAATTTGAGATTATGGATTATGTATTAGAGATTTTAGGACTATAACATTAGAAGGTGTAGGATCGCATGGATTTTGTATGTCCTAGGAAGGAGTTGTACAGTCTAGGATAAAAGTATAGTTTTGGACCCTAATATTGTCTAGATATGCATCTTCCTATGTGTTTTACTTACCTAGAAATGGTGCTCATTGCATGTTGCTCTTGCTCACACAACTTAGGAATAATTTGTGATAACTTATAATAAAGTAGAAAATTTAACAACATGCACAACCCTATTAGAGAATTAGCAAATAAAATGAGAAAAACATGTATCTACATGTGAGTTTGGACCACCCTTTGAAGTCATAATCCCAACTATTGAACTAATCCAAGTATCACACTACATATCCTCATTGAGAAATCAAGCCCCGTGTAGTTCCCTTAAGTTCTTGTGCAATTGTGTATAGCTAACCAACTCCCTTAGGGTTCCCTCGTGTCTTGTGACACCAAGATAGTGGGATAATCATGTAGTATAGAATGTACCTAGCGTTGTAGTAATCATATAGGGCGTGCCCAAGATATGTGACCTAATCCTTGTGTTGATTGAAATCTTTGTGCAATTCTTGGAGTGACTTTTCTCTTGTTGATACACGACTCTATGATATTTTCATGTTTGTAGATGGATGAAGCTAGACACTTTACGTACACTAAAATCTGGTAGATTGTCATTGTGCAATTCCAAGTTTGACTTTGTATCCTTGCTAAGACAAATGCTCACATTTAGAATCTAATATTTTCATCCCTCTAACAATTTTACAACTTACTTATCTCTATACCATATTATGTTGATGAATCTAGAAATATTATTCAATCAAAGAGACATAAAACATCTAATATTCATTGCATAAATTTTATTTTAGGAGTTTCTCTTTCCTATCTATAAATGTATAGAAGGGTTAGGATTGGGGTCCAATCTTGGCCAAACGATATTGTCCTACCCTTCTCAATCACACTTTAAGTGCTAAATAATTCTTTGGGTATTTCATCTTCATATGGTCGACCTTATTATAATATCTTGCCTACGAAAGACTATATAAGGAAGTCATTATCACTTTGTAACTCACTTGACATTCTTATAATCTCATATTGTAAACATCATTCCAAAAGCACTAAAAGTGTTCCTAAATCTACTCAAATTAGTTGCACATCATCTAGATTAGTCCCTACTACAAGTCATGAGAATTGAACTAGGTCATGGAGTTTCGTTTCACCCATCTATAAGTATGCAAAGATCATATAGTTATGTCCTAAGAAAAACCAAAGTAACTCCAAACATTGCATAAGGGTTTAAATCATCATAAGAGCTAGGTTAAATGGTTGAGTCACACCACACCTCACTATTATTATGTTGGGTACATTATATACTATGCATTTAACCCAATATCTTGGTGTCAAGAGGCATAAGGGAACCTCTAGGGGTTTGGTTAGCTTTACACATGTTGGTGAAATAATTTGTCGCAATGTAAATTATTGGTTTCCACCAATGGTCACAGGGCTAAGCTCCTCCTTCTTAGGTATGAGGAGGATCCCATTATTAAATGTAAACTACCTAAATCCATGGGGTGGCTGAATAATCCACTAAACTTGTGGAAAAATTCTTGTACTATGTACAAGGGAGGAATTTGCAGTGAGAGGAGGTAAAGGGGAGTAGGAGAAATAAGGAGAGAGGGGGTTAATGTTATGAGTAGGAACTATCAGATTCTCACCAACAGTAACCAAAGTATGTCCACATTTAATTAGAAGAATCAAACCATGCAAACAACAATGAGATTAACAAACTAAAGACACAAATTTCTTATTAATTTGTTCCTCAAAAGTACAAAGCCTTTTCTTGGTTGTGCAAGATCATCATGTTTACAAAGTTGAGTATGTGAGAGGTAGAGGAAACATAGACAAAGACAAGGAAGAAATGTAACTCTTATTTCTTGATGTAGTAGTGATGCAAAGTTCAACAACATACAACAATCCACAACTGCCAACCTTTTGGAATGGAGAAGTCATTTCAATTTATAACATTACAAATTATCTTCTCATCTCCCCCACATGAATTTTCACCTTCCCTCATCACTTGTGACCTTCCACATTCCTAGGAAACAAAAATGAGCCTTTTTCTTATTGATGAAAAATGACCCTAATCAGACACAAAATCATGCACTTTTGACATTATTTAGCCTTGGTCTTATACTTTATTTATTTAGAAGGTTCTCAAGTGAATAAAGTACTAATTAATCCCAACTTTTTTCCACCTTTATTTTATATTTTATTTCATCATTCCTACATATTCCTTCATATATATCCACCTATTCTGCAACTTTCCTAGCATTTTAGCCTAAACCCGGATGCCCAAAGGCTTGTCTTTTGGGGGCCTCGTGGTGCCTTGTCCCACCTCGGGTGCCTTGATCCATGTGCCACTTTTTTGCATATTTTTGGGGTCTTTCGAGCCTTTTTTCATCCTTATCTTTTTCCTAGTCAGCCATGTCGGGGTTAATTACAAAATTAGAGCTTAAGAACCCTATAAATATAAAGTTATAAGACCATAATGAGGGTCCTAACGTCACATACTACTATCACTCCATCTAGAGTTACATCCATTGCATCACTTGCATCGACATAATGCCATGCATCAAGGCTAGGAGATCTCGTATCAACACACACAACATAGGGGAGGGATTATATTCTATTCCATGCACACATGCTATTACATTTTCTATAGTTATTATTTCTCGCTTATTCACAAAGTGCGACTCGAACAAGAGAACCCGGGGCATAAAATGCACACACTCACCAAAACTACATCCTGGATCCGAAATGTAGTGCAACACTTAGTGCAACACTTGGTAACAGAGGTTAGTCCACCCATTCATTTTGCATCTTTTATTTTTCTTAGGGTTTGATACTTCTTTTCTAATTGCAGTAGTCATCTAATTATTTTACACATCCAGTGCAACCCAAAAAATCCAACGTGACATACATGCATTACTTGAGATCACTTTGCGACCATACAAAATTTAGATTTTGGGCATTTACAGAGACTAGGGCACCTAATCTGCAGACTGTGGTGACCTAAGGTGCACTAGTACCTTCCCAGTGCCCCAGTCGGTTCGGATCTTGCAGACTTGACCTTTACAAGACTTATAAGTGGTCTTCTTCACTTCTAGATTTTATTTTTAGACTCATGGCAGTCTCCTCCAATCAGCTAAGTCATTTCTTCTTCTTTACTTGTATGTTTAGGGTTTCATTTCACCTAGTATATTTATTTACAATTATTCCATATTGTTTTAGTTCCTTTATACAACATTTGTCTTCCTATTTAGATTAACTAGTGGCTATACTTTCATTAGTTTAGTTATATTTTAGTTTAATCATTTTGGTGAACCCGGCCATACACACTCCTTCCTTTGTTAGGATTGCCCTTTTCCCTTTACTATGGCTCCAACTCCTAAGGAATTTACTGAAGCCCACCTTAAGGATATCAATGATCACCTTGTGAACACCCCTAGGATTTAGATTTTCTTTTGCATGTGGCTTGTGAAGAGGCTACCAATTTGGTTGAACTCAATTCTTCTATAGCTTTACCCACTTCTGTAGCCACTCAACCCCTTGCTTCTACACTTCCACCTATCTCTATTATTTCAGTTTCTATTCCCACTACTACCAATCATTTTACACCTTCTTTGGTCTCGCATTAAAGAAAAACCTCCTCTATTAGTATTGAAGATCTATCCTCTCTATGTCACGATCTCCGTGGATCAAATTCACAAGTTGCAACATGTTACTACATCTCCATCTTTATATTCTACCTTGTTATTGTATACTCCATTTTCACCTATCATCTCTACTTACCCTCTCCCTCCTAATTTTGTCACCCCTAAATTTCCCATTTTCAATGGACATGGTGACCCACAAGAACATCTTCACACCTTTCATGTTGCTTGTCTCGATTTTGCTGGATGATCATATTCTCTTAGCTAAAATTTTTCCATGTAGTCTCTATGACTATGTCAAGCATTGGTTCTACAATTTACCTGTTCATACCATAGTTTCCTTCACACATCTAGCCAATGCTTTCCTCACACATTTCTCCATCAACATCGGTTCTAAGATGTCTTATGCCCAACTAGCCCAACTTAAACAAGGACCCAATGAACAATTCACTAATTATGTTTTAAGATATAAGAATAATCTCGCTAAAATGACTAATGTCCTCGCCGATTCTCGAATCGCTAGATCTGTTTATACAGAGTATCTTATCGCTCTCTCTAAGAAAGTGTTCTCTTTGAGACATTTTCTTCTTTTGATCAACTTTTTCATACTCTTAAGCTACGTGAATCTAAACTTTTATCCATTGGCAAGCTTAAGTATCAAGAGAAACCTTCATCCTCCACTCATTTTCAAAATAAGACACCATTCAAACCCTCTACATCTAAGCCAACCGATAATAAACTCACTGTCAACACCATTACCCCTTCTAAATTCAATCAGCAACCGCCTAGGCATATGTTTACTAACCTTCATATGGCACCACATCTTATATTAAAACAACTCCTCAACAATAACCTCATTACCCTTCCTCCGCCACTCAAACTAGACCCATCATGACCCAAAGGACACAATTACAATGAAAAATTCTGTTGTGATTATCATCGTTGTGTATGACACTCTACGAATCAATGTCTAAAACTTTGCACAATTATTCAAGATCTTCTTGACAACGACCAAATCAAACTTTTAGAACCTACTAGCCTGGCTCCCTCTAAGGACAAGGGTAAAATCAAACTCTTTAACAAAGACTCCCACCAACATGACACAAAGACCATAGATTCTTATGCTAATCATACATACCATGCCTTACCACCTCCAGATTCTGGCGCGCTTGATTTATTAGTTACTAACACTAACACAACATCACCCACCATCTCTTTTTCTAACACCGACTAACACGCCACGTTTGTATCCGATTATATATATATATATATATATATATATATATATTCACATCTATTGGATCAACCGTTATCAATAACACCAAGGTTGATCCATATTCCCCCATTAGTACATGTTCCCTATCTTTCTTATGATCTATCAGTTACCCTCCATCGCAAATCGACTATCCATTCAAAAGACCCTATGGTGTGGTTAAGTTACATATCACAATTGGTCCTCTCACCCTTCTTATCCCTTACCTTCTTAATCAAGTCATCAAAGGATGTGACTTACTTCTTGGTCTTAATTGGATTCATCAATCCCAATCTATTATTTCCATGAACCACTTGCGCCTTAAATTTGTGTACAACAATTAAGTTATTTCCATTAACGATGTCCCTCTTTCACCGCCTTTATCATCGCCTTCTAGTCTTGTTGCTAGTCTTCTTCACACCGCTCCTATGATGTTTCCCATAATACAATCCACTCCTACTTCACCTTTTTGATTAACTATTACGCAATCGTTCCACTCTATTAGTCCTACACACCGGCATAGGCCTATTCTTAGGACCACTACCACATCCTGCATCGCTCACCATTTTGTTTTATTCCACATGGATCGCCTTCCCTTTTACGCATGCCATTTCCTCAATTTCCATCACCCGTACATATTTTCTATGCCACAATACTCGCCTCATGTACACCCATCACATGCATATCAACTTCATTACCCCGCGCAACATTTGCCTACCATGCTACTATTAATCGATCATCGCACGCCACTTTTATTATCCAAGGCATCGATCAATAGACCTTCGTCCCTTGATTTTATCGCGTCGTTCTCCTTCATTCATGAGCACTTGGGGGCATAGCCATTGCATAATCCCCCTTCCTCATATTAGTGCAGGTGCATCTTTCATCTTCATACATCCATTTCTTCACATACACATACACATTACATGTTGTAACATCATCATTACCCGATGACACACTCTTGTGCTTCGGTTCACACTAGACTGTTGAGGGATTACCATTACACTGAACCCCACACACTACACTATAGGTTCTACACATTTACATTCTATCACATACATCACACATCCTACATCATCCTTTCTATACTTATTCTACATCCTACATTATCTTATACATCCCTCATCTATTAGTCATTTATACATCATCTATATCATACACGCTACACTAGTCGTCATATCATTTGTATCTAGTTTTAAATCTCTTTCATACATTCTATATTTATGCTAGGTTACATTATATATGGGTCTAGCTTTACATATCATCACTACATATTGTCTCTACACCTATCACTATATCTTGCATAATCTATACACCCTACATTTCCTACAATGCATGAGTCACATAACACATTTATCCACCATATACATTCTACATACTACACTAGATTCCATTACATATGGGTCTAATTTTAATTATCATCATTTACATATTTCATTCATATATACCCTCATTATCACATTTCACATGTTATATATCCTATACACACTACACATCCTATATTGCATTTCCCACACCGCACATTTACATACCATATTCATCACTTGGTCGTTTATACTACGTTGTTTTCTACGCGCTGCACTCACCACCCTATGATGCACTTTAGTTCCTTGGTCCATACTCAAATGCCGAGGGTTTACCAATCAAATGGACCTTATATTCACCATGCGACATTTTCCTCATGTGACATTTACAACGTTAGTGACATACACCTTAGGTTAAATCATCACCTATTCTACCATCTCATCATGGTATATGCGTTAGGCTAAATCACCACCCCCATTCTATAATATTGTAGTGGTATATGCTTTAGGGTAAATCACCACCCCCATTATCATCTTATAGTGGTATACACCCTTACGTTACATCACCACTCCCTCCGTTCATCTTCTAGTGACATACACTTTAGGATAAATCATCACCCATCCCCATCTACTCATTTTATAGTGATATATGCTTAGGGATAAATCATCACTCATCTATTCAACAAGTTTTGATATACGATTCAACTATAGGGTTCATGCACATCTCTCTACATGCCATACATATACACACTCATCACAACACACTAGACACAACCAACACTACTCGACCATTTCCCGATGACACACTCTCTTTTACGGTTCATTCTTGACTGCCTATGGGGGAAAAAAATTAACCTCACTACATACACTTCCATCCACTCGGGGGCACGTTGCTCCTATCATTCCATCTTTCATTCCCTTCCATACATCCATCACATACCACATTATCTTACTCTTGCTTACTAGTGTTTTGCATGCTCACTTTATTACACATGTTAGATTGTTTTCTTATATGTCATTATCATACACACATGCACATTCATGCCTTTGTTTAGTGTGATCACATATACATGAATCTATACGCGGCATGGATGATTTCCTTCTACCCTTCCTATACCGGTCGTTGGGGGCATCCAAATTCATCTTATTTAGGTGTTATTGTTTCATTTTGTACTTAGCATCTTATACTACTTGTTCATACACACTTTGACATATTTCTTATCACTCTAACATGCTAATGGG
This sequence comes from Taxus wallichiana var. yunnanensis, assembly GCA_018340775.1. Classification (NCBI taxonomy): domain Eukaryota; kingdom Viridiplantae; phylum Streptophyta; class Pinopsida; order Cupressales; family Taxaceae; genus Taxus; species Taxus wallichiana. Next base: position 319,912,498 of record CM031235.1, on the reverse strand, counting down.
TTTTCATGTGTAGTATTTGTTTTATAGGATCACATGTTTCCATGACTACTTGTTTGTTTCTACTTGTCTGCTATTGTTTTCCATTGTATGCAAGATTTTCCCTTTGATTTTGTGCACACTTGTTTGTTGTTTGCGACCATGATGGCCTTGCGTGTTTTGTGACATCGTGAGTGATGTCCCATGTTTGTAACCCACTTTATGTGGTCTACTTGTTTTCTTGCGTGTTTACACTACTTTGTTTGGTAGTTACTACATTGTCTACATATTTTACACTTGTCTTATTGCATGCATGTGTTTTTGGACTAACACTTGTTTTGGCTAGCCATTCCTTTTATGCATGCCTTGGTATCTACCAAGTGCTTTCCTTTCCACATGTAGGGTAGAGCTTACTGGTCGAGTGCGGTTGGTCCTCTTTTAGGGCCTCATTCTCCTTTTAGCGACGTCACATGCGCCCCAAAAGAGGGGGCATCATTGAGGGTTTCTACTAACACAACGTATTTACATCGGTTTACATACAACGAGTGAGTTCAGACTAGTCTATGAACTCCATACACAATGGCCTTTACAAGACATGGTGTCCTTTGACAATTCCGTGGAGCAATTCTGAGGCTTGGGGTTCCAGTGGGTGTGCCTCTCTACACTACTCCATCAAGTGGTGTTGAATTGCCCAAAAACCAATACAACAGAAAAGATCTTTTCACACATTTAAGCAAAAATGGTTAAATATTGGAGGATACTTGAGCATTTCCTCCTATACATCTTCAACCAGGTGGCATGAGATCACCCAAAAATTCGAGACAATACATGATATCCTTCTACACCCTTTCTTTCGACATGGATCGTGTACATATTCCATTTACTTTCTTTTTCACGTATTTTACATTTGCCTACTTTTGATGCAGAATCACAAAGCACTTCGGATGCGAGATCGCTTCTAGGTTGATCACTCAAGCATCCAGTGTGATTGCACAACATGGAAACCTCTCTCCAAGTGTGGGACTTGTGAAACCGAGAGAGGAATCTCTAGAGAAGGTCGGTTCCCGCTCCTAAACTACTCCGCCACAAGCTATTCCAAAGTGCAGCAGCAAGCTAATCTAATCCTAATCTAACCGTAAAACAAGGAGACAGAGAGAGAGAGAAAAGGGAAAAACAACAAAAGCCTACACTAAAACGGTGATACACCAGAGAAGGAGAATGTTGGACATCTATCAAAACTGCCATGGGACAAAGAGAGGTGAGCAATGTGAAGGATGGACAGATGCATCATCACAGCCCAAAGATAGATTTCACACGAGAAAATGTCCCAAAACTCCATGAACATAGCTCCAAATCTGCAATGAACATTCAAACATGCACAAATACCTGCAATGAAGAGAGGTAAGAAGAGAACAAGCAAAAACGAGGAAGGATGGACAGATGCATCACAAAACACGTTTTGTTGCTTCAGAAGTTTGCACAGAACATCATTCCATTAATAAGAGGCAAAAACACCATTACAGAGCAAGGGAGGAGGCTCGAACTCCATTTTCAACCCTAGAGAAGAAAAGAAGGGAGGGCAGAGCAGAAAAAATGAACAACTTTTTTTTATCTAAGCCAAATCTGGCTTTTTACATTGCATGGGTCGAGCCCAGGGGACAGAAACGTGGGAAAACGTGTAAGCCCATTCCTCATTGAATGCCAATGCATTAAAACGGCATGGGATACCTTACCAACCCATACCCTGCCATCTTTGACCGATTTGGAGGAGAATGCGACCCATTTGTATTAATTTTTCCGCTGAAATGTCACTTCTGGCCGTGCTGAAGAAGAATGCGACCCATTAGCATTAAAACAGGTTGTTGAAATGTCGTTTCAGGCCATTACCACGCGTCAGAGCCGTTTCTCGATTTTTCTCTCTCCAGACTACACCAAAATTCGAGATTGATCCTAGAATCATGTAGAGAATTTCATAAGCTTTCCGTTGATATAAAGAACGTGCAAATCCGAGCTCTGGATCAAAAGATATGTTGATCTGAAGATTTAGGGCACAGAATAGACCAAAACGGATTTTGAAATCTTTTCCCGCGCTTCGCCACCTGGACGACACGTGGCAGGCTCTGATTGGATACGTAATTCTCTCTCCTCTAGCATTTGCATCGGGTTTGGGGAATGCCTCGACATGTGTTTGATGCTTGTGTTTTCCCGACACCCGCTTCCGCCGGTATTGCCAAGTTTTCCTTTGTTTCGGGTTCGGAAGTGTGACTTGCATTTGCATCGGGTTTGGGAGGTGGCTCGACATGTTTTCCTCCCATGCTTTTCCGACTTGTTTCCCCGACTCCAAGACCCGATTTCCTTTGTGTCGGGCTTTCCAACCCCTCCGACACATTTCTTCCTTTGTCGGGTTTTCCAACCCTTCCGGCATGATTTTTTCCTTGTGGGCCCTAGCTTGGACACGTGGCACTATCCCATTGGTTCGGGTCAGTGCTTGAGACCTCGCCCTTTGACTTTTTGACTTTTCTCCTTGTGACACGTGGCATGCGTTGATTGGTCGACGGGTCTGCCGGCTCTTTCGCGCCCTTCGCGTCTTTTTGTCCCGGATGTCCCAAACCGTTTGGGACAAAAACCTCCGATCCGCCCGAAATGGGCTTCCTTGTCCCTCTTTGCGTTGGACACGTGGCAAGATTTGATTGGCTCTCGGCTCCTTCGGCTTTTCGCGTCCCACGCGTCCCTTTGTCCCATTTGGCACAGTGTTGAAATTTCCCATTTCGGCCGAACCGGCTGGTTCGCGTCCATTTGTCCCACTTGTCCCACTTTGTTTGCATCAAGTTCCTCATTTCGGCCGATCCGGCCGGTTCGGGTCTTTTCCCACTTGTCCCACTTTGTTTCGGACTGTTTGTGCTCATTTCGGCCGATCCGGCTGGTTCGGGTCTTTTTGTCCCAGATGTCCCAAATGCTTAGCGGGCCGCCTTGGAGGCTTTTCGGCCGATCCGCGCCTTTTTGTCCCAAATGTCCCAATTGCTCCTAGGACTAGGACTTAGCCGATTTTCACAATTTTTTTTGGATCAACCTACTTGCTTTCTGCAACTTTTTCCGCGTTTTCTCAGAGCTTGCTCTTTTCAACCTGGACAGGAGAGTTAGAAAAATATCTGAGGGAACCTCAGAAACATGATGTTTGCTCTGAATCAATCAATGTGCCTGGGACTTGAATATTCTGATGCATGTTATCAAAATTACCCTGGGGGGTGAATTTTGGATAACACCTACTTTACACATTTCTATACACATGCGTATTTTACACAACATTTTTACATACATACACATTTGACTACTTGATCATTTTCTCCTTACATGTCCGACCGTATGAGAAACACACAGTCAGATTGGGGGCAAAAACAACATCAACAATGACAACGAAAACACGCCGCTATAGGCACTTTCCTTTACTAACCATGTGGGTACACTACACACCACAATAACTACACATACATTATGTCGTAGGTTCACTCTCATCACTTTTTAAGGGCATTTTTCATTTTTAAAATCCATGCTCCTCAACATTTTTATTTTTGGTCATTTCGCGCTTGAGTCTAGTCCATTGGCAAGTCTTCTTCTACACTCTAGATGGATATTAGGTACACATCTCCATCTACTTTATGTTACTAAGTGTTCCACTCACCAACATAAAGTGGAGGCAAAATGTAGACACAAAATCATGCACTTTAGGCATTATTTAGCCTAGTCTTATACTACTATTTAAAAGGTTCCCAAGTGAATAAAGTACTAATTAATCCCACCTTTTGTCCACCTTTATTTTATATTTTATTTCATCATTCCAACATATTCTTTCATATATATCCACCTATTTCACAATTGTCTTGGCATTTTAGCCTAAACCCGGCACCGAGGCCTATACTCAGGGCACCTTGGGGCACCCTGGTCCCACCTCGGGCATCCTGGTCCCCTCCAGGCGTCCAAATCCATGTGCCACTTTCCCACTTCTTTTGGGGGTCTTTCTAGCCATTTTTCATCCTTATTTTTTTCCTAGCTGGCCATGTTGGGGTTAATTACGAAAGTAGAGCTTGAAAAACCTATAAATATAAAGTTATAAGACCATAATGAGGGTCCTAGTGTCATATACTACTATCAATCCATTTAGAGTTACATCCATTGCATCACTGCATCCACATAATGCCATGCATTAAAGCTAGGAGATCTACATCAACACAGAATAACATAATGGGAGGGATTCTATTATATTCCATGCACACATTCTATTACATTTTCTATAGTTATTATCACTTGTTACTTCACAAAGTGTGACTGACACAAGAGAACCTAGGGCACGACATGCACACACTCACCCAAACTACATTTGGGTCTGAAATATAGTACAACTCTCAATCCGACTCATTCATTTTGCATATTTTATTTTTCTTAGGGTTTGATACTTCTTTTCTTTTTGCAGTCATCATCTCATTATTTTACACATCCGGCGCACAACCCAAAAATCTAGTGTGACAGACATGCATTACTTACTGGATCACTTTGTGACCATATAAAATTCAGATTTTGGGCATTTACAGAGACTAAGGTGCCTAATCTACAGACTAGGGTGACCTTGGGTGCCCTAGTACCTTCCCAGGCGCCCCGACTCGGTTTAGATATTCTAAACCCGACCTTCGCAGACTTCGAGTGGTCGTCTACACTTCCAGATTTTATTTTCAAACTCTCGCGACAACCTACACTAGTCTCCTCTAATCAACTAAGTCATTTCTCCTTCTTTACTTGCATATTTAGGGTTTCATTTCACTTAGTATATTTATTTACAATTATTCCATACTTGTTTTAGTTCATTTATACAACATTTTAGTCCTCCTATTTAGATAAAATAGTGGCTATACTTTCATTAGTTTAGTTCCATTTTAGTTTAATCACTAACAACAATGTTGAAAATAAAACAAAATAGAGAAAAACAGAATTTTCAATGAGGAATTAGAATATAGAAAGAAGAAGAAAGAAATATATCGAAAGAGAAGGGTTAACCAATCTGATGAAGATGAAGATTTTGATGATTTAAAGCACGATGATTTTGGTGATTTAAAAAAGAAGATAGAAAAATATCTAATTTGGGATAATATCGCATGGATTTTTAGGCATAGCCAATATGAGGTAGAAAAACTTGTTACCATAGCTATTACTATGACATTCTAATTCTACCCAAATCAAGCATGAGATTTCAAGAAATCCTAATTTATAAGCCCCCATTTACATGATCTTTATTTCATTTCTTTTGGCATTTTCTTGTTTCATTTTAGTGTGTGAAGAGATTGAACACATTTATTGTCTTCTCATGTCCCTGAATGAATTATCCCATTATATAATATAATCCCGATGCTTTTGTTTCCAAGTTTTTAAGAACTTTGATTAACGCACTAGATTCTCTATTTTGTGGTTGATTTAGGATAAGATAAGCCTTTTAACTAGCTAACTTTCGTCATAATGCGCCACGCTATAACATGTTTGCATTATAATACACTCACATTATAACACGCTCTGCTTATGATGCGAACACGTTATGACTTGGAAAATTTAAGCTATAATGTGTTCACATTATAACATGAGCTTTATTTTTTGCTATCATGTTATAATGCAATGAGCCATAATGTGAGCGCGTTATGGTTAAAATGGCCAAAAATTAGATTTTTGGCCGCTTTTTGTCCCCCATCTCCATACTCAAGCCCATCTCACAAAGTGAAAATGTCCATGTCTTGAAAATTTATGTATTTCATATATGACGATCCTCCCTTAGAAAAGACAACAAATAAGATGCATGATGAGAATTCTCAAGTTATTAAATAGGATCCATTTTCATAATTTTGATAGAAACAAGAGGATCACGGATGGTAATAACTAATTACCAAATTTAGTATTCTAAACAAATATTTGTATTATGTAGTGTTTGTAAGATTGACAATGAAGGCTCAATTAATCAACTTGTTGTTTTGAACTTGAGTCACCCATATGATAGTTAGGGGTTCCAAAAAAAGTACATCACGAATAAAATATGCGAGAAAGTCATTGAGGCATATGCTTAGATACAAAGAAGTTGTCAAGGATTAATTGCTAAAAGGAAATTCATTGAGTCCCACTAAGGTTGATGAATTTCCTTACCACTTGTCACAAGTGATGAGAAACTGATCTCATTGAGGTTGAATTCCTCATAGTCAATACAAATTCCTTGTCATATGAAACAATCTTTATTTACTGGATGTTGTAAAAAAATTTAAGTGGTAATGGAATGACAATATTTCTTCCTATTTCATTGGTTGGTTTTGCATATTCAAGCCCTTCTAGGTGGGTTTGTCTCTCCTTATGCATTGTTTTTGAGGTCATGGAACCCTATAAAAACATCTTTTATTTAGGTAGCAAAAAAATAGAAAGTATTCTTATGTTTAATTGCATATAACATCCATCTCTCACGTTTTTGGATTGAAAATCTTTGTCACGATGAAGTAAATTAAATACACGGGTCTTTTATACATTCTATCCCACATCGATCGTAATAGATTTACTATAATGCAAGATTCATCTTCCAACCCAAATGCACTCATTGTTGACCAAAAATTATTGCTTTTATGTGCCTTGGTTTCGATCCTCGCAACCTCTATATCTAGCAATTGCACCAAATATTTGCAATCAAATCTCCAAAACTAGAAGTGAAAGGTCATGTTCTTAGTTTTTATGAGCAATGGGTTGTTTCAAACACTAAAATTGTACTACAAATCGTAACCACAAGTGCGATTGATGAAGGAAGACTTAATTTGGCATAGAGCCTAAAAGAATACCCAAAGTTATCCAGATACTAGTATTATCACATTCCACCCTTCGACCAAATTTAAATTCACTAAATTGCTTGTATATTCTCCAAAAGGAGGCTTGAAATCTTTAATAATTATTAACACCACCGACATGTGTCCAAGGGTAGTAGCTAAGATGACCTCTTGCATGTTTTCCTCTTTACATAAACCACATTATATGTGTCAACGGAGTATTATGGAACTTTGCATTCAACGGGAAATTAATCCCCATTAACGTTAATGTTTTCCTTTCCTAATGTTTTCTATTTTTTAATTAATCAATATATTATTGGTGGGAAATTTAATCATGTATTGCTCATGCAATATGTCCAAGGTGAGGTAGCTTATGTGACCATGGCTTTAACTCAAGTTTAACATCGACGATGATTAATTTCATAACTTTCTTTTGACATTTTTTTATTAATAGCTTACATATGGTATAATAATATTAGTGGTGATGGTGGTATCCATGATTTGTGTTATAATTCGATGCACCTTGGACTTGCTTCCATGAACCTAAAAATCCACATTCAATCAAAACGATCAAACTCGCCTAGGTTGGATGGTATGGTTTGTGGTAATATACTACAATCCTTATGCCAATAGGGACGACACTCGCATATGAGGTGGCGGATCAAATATTTACCACTTTAATACATCTTGCAATTGTATCAATGACTCTACAACCCCTTATATATAACTATCTTGGTAACATTGCACTTCTTCTTGGTACAAATGCTAGTTAATAGAAACATTTTCGATTTATTAAAAATAAATAGAAAAATATTTAAAGCTGGGATTAATAGGAATGGATTTGAAGTCATAGCCAACATGAGGTAGAAAACTTGTTATTATAGCTGTTACCCAAATCAACATGGGATTACGAGAAATCCTAATTTATAAACCCCCATTTAAATGCTTGGTTCTTTATTTCATTTCTTCTGAAGTCTTATTATTTCATTTTAGGCTCACCGTATGAAGAATTTGAACGCGTTTACTGCCGTCTCATGTTCCATTGAATGAATTATATTAGATAATCTGATTCTTTTGTTTCCAACATTTTTGGAAACTTTGATTAACGCATTGAATTCTCTGGTTTCTGGGTGATGCGGAACAATATTAGCCAACTCGTCATATTACACCATATTTGTTTTTATTGAGCTTTGATTACATGTCTTTCCTACATTTTTGTATGTTTTCAAATCACATAATAATGTAATCACAGTAATAAAAAAATGCTACAAATTTATTAAAATGTAAGGCTTCTTAAGTTGGCATTGGTTAAGACAAATGCAATACTCAACAAATAGTTATTCATGTGCATTAATCCTTTCATATTTATATTCATCACGTGATTAAATTTTTATATCATACTCCATCACGCTCCTTATGTCCAAGATATTGTCCCTACACTATTAAATGTATGTTTGGTTTGCCACACTTTTGACAATTGAATCCATGTTTGTGTGGACATATTCCTCTTTTCTCACATCAATGATCAAATTGGATGAATGTTCTCAACAAATTAATAGCTTCAATAAATTTGAGACTAGTTTCAACTAATGTTTGCACTTATGACATTGACTTTATGTTTTGTGATCACCAAATCAGTGGCCTTTAAGTCTTCATTATGTTGATAGGAGTTTACCAATTTGAATCACGAAGCTCCCAACGACAAGTGGAAAATATATTCATGATTTTTTTCTTCTAGTATAGAATTGAAGTACGACCTTATCAAGACCATCCATATGACATCTTATTTTCCATAAAATAGACACTAGTTGTGGCCTAAAGAAAAGGCCTTCTATTTACATGACAATCATGCCAAAAACAACAACCACTCCCCAAATGCACACCTTCAAGTACATCAATGTTTAAATATTCATCAATTACAATACGATAGGGAATGAAGTTAATGTCATTTAATCTCATTCATTTGCAAAGAAAGAAACAAAACATGGAAGTGCTACTAAAGGTGATGTTCCCTACAAAATTGCCACCCAATTAACATAAATTATGTTAATGGCAATGTAGGCAACAATGCTAACAGAGGGTGCAATGCGTGAGAGAGTTTATATGGATTTTTTTGTGATTTACATGTTTCCTCGATGCGATAATTTTGTTCTTTAGTGATGTGATGTCTTAAATGTATACACATACAAAATGGATTTTTCTATTTTTCATTGCGTTTGTTTTCACCGCATTTTGTATGTTTTGAGTTTGTTAAAATTTTATGCTACACTTTCACTATATATTAAATATAAGAATATTGATGGAATAATATGGTAGCTCTCACATGTTTTAAATATTTTGCAGTTCACAACTAATTGTTCATTTAGAATACATTTATGGGGGTGAGGAACATGTTTTTATTTCCTAATATCTTTGAAACATTATTGCATTCTAATAAGAGTATTGAGATATTACTAGATCATGCATATTATATTTTCATTAAAAACGTAAATGTCCATATTTTCTTTGTAGAGGTTCATTCAAATTGAGTGGAGGCTTAGAACATCAATATTATAGTGGGTGCATAATGCACCCACTCACCAATTTTATATTGAAATATACATGGTTCAAAAGTTAGTAAAAATACTATTAACGTTGCCCTATGTTTTCGATTTTTTGGGTTATAGGGATAAGTGTTGTCCCCTACATTTCAATGTATCCGACCTATAATAGTATTTATAGTTTTTTTATTATTGCTAAATAATTTTTTGAAAGGGACTATACCCTTGTACAAAAAGGCTCGAACTTGGATAATACAATAGTATCAAATAAAAAAAGATCAATATCAGGATATTACAATAAAGCCCAAAAGCAGAAAGCAATATGCCAAGACAAAATCACTTATACTAGGAAAAAAAGACTAAACAACAAATTAACAACGATATAGCAACAACATAACAACATGATCAGATGCTAAAAAAGAAGGCAATGATATCCACATCACTCAAAGGCTTTTTTAATAGTCCTGTTTCATCTCCCCGAAAGGTAGTGAATAGTACCAATGTTGTGGGGCCTGTGAAGGATCAATCTTGTCCACTTGGCTAAAAACTTGGTCTCGTGTTGGCCCAACCTTCCAAATATTTTTAGAAATGTTTCTCAACATGCAAACATTTTTTACCTATGTTTCCAGAAATTTTGCTACTGCTTTGAAGGCTAAAAGAGTGTCTTCTTGAGTGTGTCTAACTTTTTGAAGCCCGGTGTCCAAGGAGAAAAAAATATTGTAGATATCAGTAAGCAATGGGTCATCATATATGCCAGGGCCCTCATTTAATTTTCTTTTTCCTTCCTTCTTAGAAAATTGTTTCACCTCACCCTCCAAAGATTTTATTTCCTTTTCCATATCATCAATTCTATTTTCCGGATCCCCTTCCTTGGCCTCCTTTAATGACAACAAGTCTTGAACAACTTCAAGTTCTTGGTTTTTGTCACTACGTAAAATTATTTTTGTGGGTGAAGGGGGATTGGGGGAATAGTAGGGGTTCTTTGACTAAAATTTCCTTGGCCCTATTGGGTTAGGAGGAATAGACATAGTGGCTTGAGGAGGTGGGCTAGGGTTACGTGAGACATGGGAGGTTTGGCGGAGGTTGTGTTGATGCAAAGAGACAAATGTTCCCCGATGCGGGGGAGGGGCCTGAGTGCTTCTCGACCTCCAAGATGGAGTGTTCCAAAGAGTTTAAAATGAAGTGTGGAAAACAAACTTTGACATTTCTCTTGAAATGATTAAGAAAAACAAGGTGCTTTAAAGGTACAAAGATGTATCTACCTTCCAATGAGATATATCTCACCATCATTATGACAATATCATCAAAAGCTGCTAGGATCAAGCCACTTTAACTCTAGTAGTGAAAAATCTAGTTCTTCACCTTCCTCCGTAAATTTCTTGGCCTCCACGACTTTATCAATGCGTTTGTCAAGAAGCGGTTGCCCTCCATCTCTAGCCTTGTGACCTCTCGCAATCATCTCCTCTCAGTAACATTGTATGAGAATCCCTCATATGACACGGTCATGTCTTTCCAACCATTTGCATAATAGATCCAAACACCAAATTTTTACATTGGAAAGATACATGGTTCAAAAGTTAGTAAAAATGATATTAGCGTTGTCCTATGTTTTAGACTTTTAGGGTTCTAGGGATAAGTGTTGTCCCCTACATTTAGATGTATGTGACCTATAATAGTATTTATAGTTATTTAATTTACTCTAAGTAGTACAATATGTGTTAAACAATTTATTCTTAAGATAAAATGTTTTCTTTTGTTTCAAAGTGTTTTATATTTTTCGTTATAGAAAATTTAGCATGTATTATTTCAACAATTGTTTTATCGAAACACATAATAATATAATTGAGGAATCTAAAAAAGTTACGACACTATTAAAAAGGCATGCTTTGTTGCTGAAATTAAGACATGGTTAGTACTCAAAAAAACATCACATAAATATCATTGTCATTTGTATTAATTATTAACATCTATATTTGTAATAGTGTAGTTGAGTATCGATTTTAATTTGAAGTTTAGTGTGCTCATGAATCCAAGTATGGCTAACCGAAATCCAAATATTGCAATGAAAATAATTTTTAAATTAATTAAATTTAAATTTATTTTGTTTACAAATCAGTAAGGACATTTTTAATCTTTAAGCGTATATATGTCTAGACATCCCCACAACTCATGTTTATATGTATACACATTAATGCTTTTCATCGGGCCATGACTAACTCCTGGGATTGTTTGTTCGAACCCCATTCAAACCAGTAGGACATTTTTAATCTTTAAGCGTACATATGTCTAGACATCCCCACAACTCATGTTTATATGTATACACATTAATGCTTTTTCATTGGGCCATGACTAACTCCCCGGATCAGAAAAGGACATTTTTTAATCTTTAAGCGTGCATATGTCTGTGACATCCCCACAACTCATGTTTATATGTATACACATTAATGCTTTTTCATTGGGCCATGACTAACTCCCTGGGATTGTTTGTTCGAACCCCATTCAAACTGTAAAGGACATTTTTTAATCTTTAAGCGTACATATGTCTAGACATCCCCACAATTCATGTTTATATGTATACACATTAATGCTTTTTCATTGGGCCATGACTAACTCCCCGGGATTGTTTGTTCAAACCCCATTCAAATCTAATTGTGTTGTGCTCTCCTTGTTCCACGTGTAACCTAAGGGGGTCGAACAAACATTCTTATTATCAAAATTTTAGGTAAACAATAGTTTTCCAAAAAATAGCTCCTTACAAAAGTACTTTTAACGTTGACATTTTGTTGTGGAAACAACCACTCATTTAACATAAATTGTGTTGGTGGCAGCGCAAGAAACAATGCTAGTAGAGGGTGCAATGTTGTGAGATAATTTAGAGTGAATTTTTTTGGGTATGCTTGTTTCCCCGATGTAGCAATGTTGTTCCTCGTTGATATTATGTCTTAAACCTATACACATACAAAATGGATTTTTCTACTTTACATTGCATTTGTTTTCAATGCATTTTACATGCTTTGCATTTGTTAAAAAATTATGCTACACTTTCACTATATATTATATACAATAAGATTGATAAGAATATGACAACTCTCATGTTTTGAATATTTTGCATGGTTCACAACTTACAATGCATCAAGGGGATTGAAATATAGTTGTTTCCAAGGAATGTGATGAAATTATATTTATTTCCTAATATATTCAAGATATTATTGTATTGTGATAAGAGTATTGAGAAATTGCCATCATGTATATTATGTTTTCATCAGTAAAAGGTAAATGTATGTATTTTATTTGTAAATGATCATTCAAATTAAATGGAGGTTTAACAATATCAATATTATACTACACACATAATAGATCCACTCACCAAATTTTTACATTAGAAAGATACATGACCTAAGAGTTAGAAAAAATGTTATTAGGCATGTTTCTAGGGATAAGTGTTTTCCCCGCCTTCCAATATATGAAACCTATAATAGTATTTAAGGTTATCGAATTTACTATATTCTTACAATATTTCTTGAAATTTATTCTTAATATAGAATGTTTTATTTTGTTTCAAAGTGTTTTCTATTTTCATTATATAATATTTTACATGTATTATATCAATGCTTATGTTATTAAACACATAATAATATAATTATAGGAATCCAAAAAGTTACAACACCATTACAAAGGAAAAATTTGCTACAAAATTAAGACATATTCAATACTCAACAAACATTACATTAGATAGGGTAGTTGTTTGTATTAATTATTAACATCTATGTTTGTAATGGTGCGCTTAAGTATCGCTTTTAATTTAAAGATTAGTGTGCTCATGAGGTCAAGTATGGCCAACCGAAATTGAAATATTACAAGGAAAATAAAAACTTAAATTAATCGAATTTAAATTTGTTTTGCTTACAAACTTTAAAGGATGATTTTTAATTGTTAGGAAAAGATATGTCTAGACATCCGCATAAATCACATTAATGTTTTGTCATTGGGCAATGACCGACTCCACGGGATTGTTTGCTCAAACCCCCTTCAACTTCAATTGTGTTGTGCTCTCCGTTGTCTACATGTAACCTAAGAGGTTGACCAAACATTCTTATTATCAAAAATTTTGGTAGACAACAGTTGTCCAATAAATGCCTCCTTACAATTTTTGGTCCCACTACAATGCCACACCCGAGGTGGCCATATCGACATTCACCTCTTCAACACATCTTGCAATTGTTTCAACAACTCTACATCCCTCATATGTAACAATTATCAGTAACATTGCACTTCTTCGTGTAAGTGCTAGGTAGAAAAATTTGTTACTATAGCTATTAGTATGACATTCTAATTTGAAGTGATAAAATTTATTGCTTTTATGTGCCTTGGTTTCAATCTTAATTGCTATATCTAGAACTCGCAACAAATACTCGGCAATAAGATCTCCACAAACTAGAAGTGAAAGGTTGTGTTCTTAGTTGGTATGAGCAATGGGTTGTTTCAAACACTAAAATTGTATTATGAACCGTAACCACAAGTGCGACTCATGAAGGGAGACTTAATTTAATTTGGGATTATCAAAATTTTACCCAAATCAATGGGATTATGAGAATTTTACCCAAATATTTAAAGTTGGGACAATAAGGCATGGATTTAAAGGCATAACCAACATGAGGTCGAAAACTTGTTACTATAATCATTAGTATGACATTCTAATTTTACCCAAATCAACATTCTATAACATTATAATTTTACCCTAATCAACATATGGGATTACGAGAAATCCTACTTACTTGGCTCTTTAATTCATTTCTTTTGAAGTCTTTTTGTTTCATTTCAGTTAGTGTATGGAGGGATCAACGTGTTTATTGCCTTCTCATGTCCCATCAACGAATTCCGCCATTATATCGTATAATTTGAATGCTTTGGCAACTCGATTAACACACTGAATCTCTATTTTGTGGTTGACATAGAACAAGATTAGTCAACCTATCATTTTACACCATCTCTGTTTTGCTTGAGCTTTGATCAACCTGTCTTTCTTGCATTTTCATTGCTGCTTCGAGAGCACCATCATTTTGATGCATTAAGAGGCCTCTTTGCCAATCTTGTTTATTTAGCCACGATCAACATACTTGCATTTTAATCCCATACCCCGCATTAAGAGGCCTCTTTGCCAATCTTGCCAAATTGGTTTTTAAAGAATACCAAGTTTATGATTGTTGCGAATTCAACAACAAATCCATACTTTTCCATTTTCATTTTCAACAACAAAATCCACTTCTAAACGTCCAACTTAGATGTTCTCAAGCCTCTTCATGAATTTTAGAATTGTCTATAAAGAAAGAAAAGAAGTAAAATATATAGGAGGTTCAATTACACTCCAAACGAGTAAACAACGATTTTCTTTAGTAGACAATTTATATCAAATGCAAAAGACTTGAATGATTATTCTATGTTTGCCAATTGATAAAATAGAATTAGTTAACTTAGCGAGGGAGTACTTGAAAACGCTTTTGCAGCTTGAAAAGATCAAAATTGATCAGTAAGATATACGTTCACATTATCAAACCTTTGATATAAGAGATTGCATTGTTTTAGGATGAACAAATGTTAAAATTACCCTTCTTGAAATGTTCCTAGTCAACAAGTGTTACATGTGTGCATTATGAGTGTTGGTGGGTATACAACACCATTCTTATTAAAAATGCAAATACGAGAGAAGATTTGGTGTATGACCTCGTTATGATGTGTTCATCAAATGTTAAGCAAGGTTGTTAAAGTCTTTCCATACAATAGTCAAAATTTCGGGTGTTGTCTTATATGTTTGGCGTTTTCGCCCCATGATCACTCTTTCATCACGAATACAAATAAATAAAACATTTGAAATAAATAAATAAATAAAATTTTTAAAATAAATAAACTGCCCAAGACAATAAAAACGATTATTTTGGTTGATTAAGTTTTAGATCTGTCAACACACCTCAAAGAAATGTGTTTCTTAGACAATAATGATTGTAGAATAAGTGCAAAATGCACGTAACATGATGGTAGGAAAAATCATCTAAATATTGAACATCCACCAATTATGTTTGAATCCTCAACGTTTGTACTTACGAAAAGATATGTCCTACTCTTTGTAATGATATATATTTTGAAATAAATGGCAAATTTAAGATTTTTTTCGATAGAAAAATATAAAAGAAGATTTTGAGAAAATTTTCATTATTGGTTTGTGGGAACGGCCGTTTAAAAAAATGAATTTGAGTGCCTCCACATTTGCACATTTGCGAGACAAAAAGGTCGAATATGGAATGAGAATATTTTCATGCTTTAATTTTTCTATTTTGGCAGGATTCTATTGGTGAACCCCTTTATTTGTCACTGTTGAGGGGAAAGGCGGATGCCTTGAGAAGGTGTACTACAATGCAGTTAATGCAATCACTATGTATGATGCAGCCTTGGTCGCTTTTGTGTGGCTCAAGGCTGCTTCTGTTCATCTGTTCAATGGTCCACTTTTTGTATCGGCTTTTCTTCCGTAACAACGCTTTTTTTGGTACTCCCACGCGTGATGCCATTTCCACTCGCTCAAGACCAACGTGGTTTCTCATATTTGTTTGCATTATAGTAGGTATACACCAGAGTTTTGAACTTAATAGATGTCAGAGTTTTTTAATAACCGGAAGGAAATCGACCTTTATCCAGTGACTTGAAGCTCTAAAGTTCTAATCTTTGGGTGAAGTACAGTGAGCCATTCAGATTTATTGGAGACTCAACATCCATGGATCCAATCTGTACTTTTTCTTTACTTATTTTCCTCTAAACTCTGTATTTTACATTTTAATCCTTCATTTAAATACATACCTTACTGATCCCCCAAATTGAATGTGCCTCTCCTGTACATTTTGAAAATCCTCATCTGCTCTTCTGAAACCAGGCCGCAGCCCCCAACTTGATTTCCTGGAAATTCAATGGCTTCCTCTTCCACAGGTGCCCATCATGACAGGGAGACATGAAGTGCTTTTGATGACATTATGTCCATGCAATAATCTTAATCAGCGAAAAAGAATAAAGTGCCATGCAACGTGTTTATTAATCATCTTGGAATCGATGTGAAGCATAAGCTTGCTAACACTCTGTACCATGCTCTTGATCTCGTGGGTTTACGCCCTTTTCTTGATAAAGAATCGCTAGAGTCGGGCATGCTTATATCAACGGCAATACAAGAAGCAATTAACACGGCGTCCCTTCACATCGCCATTTTTTCTCCGAGATATGCAGAATCCCCCTAGTGTTTGGCCGAGCTCTCATTCATGCTGAAAAGTGGCACCAAAATTGTTCCTATTTTCTATTATGTTCAGCCATCCGACCTTCGCTGGATTGTTCAACGGAAAGGAATCTATGCGGATGCATTTTCCCAGCATGAAAAGAAAGGAAGATGCCCTTCACAAAATATTGAGGAGTGGAAAACGGTGCTACTCGATGTTTCATTTCTTTCTAGCCATTTAATCGGATCGGATGAGTACATAAGAGCAGTTGATGAATACTTAGATGGTGTTGGAAGCAGTCCAAAGAGTGCAGTAGACAACATTGATGAAGATGAAAGCCATGCCACTGCCGTAAGGGCAGTGGATGGTGTTGATGAGTGCTTAGATAAAGTTGGCAACTAATAAGAGAGCTTTGACTGGAATGCAAAATGCTGATGGTAACACACCCAGACGCATGAGTGCAGGTGGTGCTGTAGCATCCTCAGCTATCAAAAAGCAAGAGGTAATATAATCATATACATTAGCTTCCCTGATCTCCTAATTTTAATTTTTTTAGTCAGGTATTTTAAAGGGAATATTTAAGGCCACAATGAGTGATGATGTTAAGGATAGTAGGTCTAGTGTGTATCAGGGATCTTTGCTTTCTGTTCTCAGAATATGTCCAGTTTTAGCTTTTTTTTGCCTTAAATAAAAGGAGTTTCCTTGTTTCGCTTGAGCAGTCCGCTGCAAAGCCTGCATCAACAACATCAACCAAATCTCTTTTACGCTCAAAAAGTATGAAGTAAGTGATTTATATCTTCTTATGGCTAATGCTGGTTATATTTATATAAGAATTTAGTTGACATCGTCAAATTTGAATAAGTTTGATCCTATTGCCGATAATCTTTTTGTATATCGAAAACTTATTCATTTTCTATGCACAGTACACATATCCAAAATGAGAAGCCTCTGAAGCAAGGGGGAGTGAAGCAAGCGGATACAACGAAAGATGATGAAGATGCTCGATCTGTTACCTCATCGTATCTTTTTAAGTGGAATATGAGTAAATCATTGGAACACAAATTCAATTGTTATTTAGTTGATAACCTTTTTAGTAATCTTGTATGTTATCTCTATCAATAATGCAATTTTCTTTTCTACGTTCCATATTATGACACATGCTGTATACGCAATCTTTGACTATTTCTAGAACTACAACCAACTTAAGTTCTAAAGCAAGACCACGTAGTGCTTCTTCTGTATCTGGTTTCAATTTTAGATGTAACGAGCGAGCTGAGAAACGTAAAGAGGTAGTGCTCTTGTCTGCATCTTTTAGTATCCATATGGTTTCTGCTATTATCACTTAAATGGTATCTTTCATACTTCTGGGTTTGATGTAAAGGACTATGCTAATGATTGTTCCATCTCCATATAATTATTCAGTTCTACTCAAAACTAGAGGAAAAGATCCAAGAAAAGGAGAAGGAAAAAAGCCATTTACAAGCCAAGTCGAAGGTAATTATTGTGTGTCATGTAGATATGTGTTACTCTCCTGCATTGCTTGCTTAACTTATGAATGTTTTGGCATTCTCATTGGATGGTGCAGCAAACATGCTAATTTTGGGACTACTATCTTATGCACCAGCCTCGAGTGTGCTCACAAAGATTTTCATCAAATGCCAAATCGAAACGCCTTTTCATGGACTGTTCTCATTTCAGCTTATGCTAAACATGGATTTGCAGAGAACGCTTTGACATTCTTTCACCTGATGCAAAATTCAGGCCTACAACCTGTTGAATTTACATTTGCTAGTGTTATTCCAGCATGTGCGCAGTTGGCAGCTTTGCCACAGGGAATTACAATTCACGGACAAGTAATTAGAATTGGTTTTCAGTCTAATGTTTTTGTAATGAGTGCTCTCGTTGACATGTATGCAAAATGTGGGAAAAATGAGGATGCACGCCAAGTGTTTGACGAAATACCTCAACGAGATGTGGTTGTCTGTAATGCAATGATTGCAGGTTATGCACAGAGTGGGCATGTCGATGAGGCTATGAAGGTTTTTGAAGCAATGTCTCTACGAGATCTGGTGTCGTGGAATATCATGATTGCGCTTTGTGCCAAGGATGGATTTTTGGAGGCAGCATTTGGACTGTACCATGAAATTCGACAAAGAGGTGCCCGACCCGATCATTCTACTTATGCCAGTATCCTCTCTGCATTGGTAAGCCTGAGACGATGTATGGAAGTACACGGGATATAATCAAAAGCGGACTTTATTGTGATGTTTTTTTCACCGGTTCACTTATTGAGATGTACGTGAAATGTGGTGACATGGAGAAGGCATGGTATGTGTTTGATGAAATGCCTCAACCAGATGTTGTGTCATGGAATTCTTCCTTCCGACTGCCCTATGCATGTAACGAGAACATTTTATCTTTGGCGGAGCATTTATTTTTATCTAGATTTTATCACGAGACATCTATTTTCATTGAGGTTCACTTGTACTTACTTTCATTGAGATAATTTCAGCAAATGTTTCTTTTCATTGAGATAATTCCAGGAACGCTTGGTTTAACTGAGATTTCTCATGGAATACTTTGTTTTCTTAGTGATATATTCATAGATTTTATTTTTTGCACTGAGATTTGGCTCAACGTGTATCCAAGGTATCTGAGCTGCAGTAACAGGTTGCATAGGCTCAAGAAGAGATGAAGAAGATGAAGGAGGAACACGTTGTAGCTGAGACTGAAAGGGCGCATGCATTGGAGGTCCAAAAAGAGCTGAAGAAGACAAAGGAACAGTTCGTAGCAGCCGAGACAATGACTGCTCAAGCGTTGGAGTCTTTGCAAGAGGCTAAAAAACTTAGGGAAGAAACTTCTGCAAAGCTTGAAAAATCTGAGAAGAGAGCTCTGGAGATTACTGAGAACGGGACGACTCATCTCATTGAGCTGCAACAGGTGTATGAGGAGGCTTTGAAGGAAAGGTAAATGTTATGGCAGTCCGAACTTGAAGACTTGAAAAGACACCATTCAATGAATGTGGCTGCCTTGATGTCGACAACTCAATAGCTTCAGAGAGTTAAGCAAGAACTGGTTGTAGTCTTCAAAATGAATGTTTGTATGAAATTTTAAAAGGAAAGTAGTAACTATTTTAATATTCTACCGCTGCATTTTGTTCAAGCTTAGATAGTCCCTTTCCCAAAATTATCCACCAGTTTGCACTCGAGCACAAAATCAATATGAAACATTTTTCTACTAGTGAAAGGAAACAATAAAACTATCACCTCAACTATGTCAATGTCAACATACCATGTCTTCAATTGGTTCACAAATTTCTTTAATAACGATGGTGGTGTAAGACATAGTGTATGTAAAACACTGAACACATAATCACTTCCATGATTTTGAAATGTTTCCTTTTAGTTGTGCCAATCTGGTGACTCAAAGCTTTCATGATTTTTTGCAAAGGTGGAGAAAACTATGAATTGTTTTCTTTCATTGTCAGTTGAGATGAGCAGTAAATCTTTCTAGACATTTTCTTACGCTTTGCAGCTTAGCTCCCTTTCTAAATTGCACATCCCATTTACCTCTTTGATGAATTTTTCCGTCTCGACCTATAACTCTGTACATGAAATAATTTTATCTAAAAAATGTTCAGAACTAAAGATCTTCAACATCTGTTTATTTTTTGTGAAACTGGGCTGCTAAATAAAAACTATGTACATTTTTTACAACATCAATCATAATTTCCTTTCAATTCCTCTGGTATTTTATGATTTTGATCAATTATAAGAATATATTTTCTATGAGGTTTATGCTTGTCGATGACATCCTTAACTCATCATAAAGCTTAACACCTGTCACCTTGCGCAACCAACACTACCCACTATCTTTCGCTCTTGCCTATGCACTTGTCAAGGTGGCAAACAATTAACTCGCTTGTATTTCGTGATAATCTACACAAAAACCAACTAGAAGTTCCCCAACATTAAAAACCGAACTCACAAGGAGCAAAGCTAAAATCAAGTGCTACTAGTTCAAGAACTACTACAAGAACAAATCATTTCAACAACAAATATGAACACTTTTATTTACCCACATACAACTTTACTTTACTAGCAAATGGATTTGTCTCATACATTCCACAACACCATCGCCAATGCAACGAAAAATCCCTTGCAATAAATAACAAACAACACCACAAATCTTCACCTTCGGCAGGATTTGCCATATCATGGCCTTGTTTCATAGGATTATGAGCCGTTTATTATCACCAACTCTTGTCATTTTACACCATCTCTATTTTGCTTTAGCTTTGATCACATGTCTTCAACTTTTGATGCGCCCTTTTAAAGAAGGGTGATACTTTTCCAACGCATGTATTCTGAAGGTGTCGCAGTGAAATTTGGTGCAAAATCTTCTTTGTTGAGGCTTCCTCGCAAGCGCCAAGGCGCATGCGCCTTCCCTTCAAGTCAAAACATATCTTTTGTTGCGCACTTGATTTTGATGCGCCAAAGGCGCACATTTCCTCTCTGTTAACACCACTTCCGGTGCGCCCATAGGCGCACATCTCTTCATGTTGACAAGTTCTTTTAGTGCGCCAAAGGGCGCATGTTTTCTCATGTCGACAACTCTTTTGGTGCGCCACTTTAAAAGTTGGTGGCGCATTTATTACTGAAGCCTGTACCTCGCCTATATATAGGCGCATGCGTCACATACTGCCATTATCACCGATGCAAAACACGTGATTTTTCTCTCGAGCTTGAGCTTGCACAAAGCACCATCCCCTGCCGCTTTCGAATTGAATTGCTTCAGGACCCGCTTCACGCATTTTTTCATCGTTATAAAATCCGGTAAGAGGTCCTCTTTCTTTTTTTCTCGCTTCATGTTTTTGTGTGGTTTTTGGCTGGTTCCTCTTTCCTTTCTCGCTTCAGGTTTGGGTTTTTGTCAAGATTTGGATTGAAAAGAATAAAATCATGATTTTTTTTTTCCCCCCGCTGTCTTTTCCATATTTTCTTCCTCCTCTTTCCAGATCTGCTGGTAGAGGAAGCTCTGTCCTAAAAAAGTGATGGTCTGAAACCTCTTTGTTTAAACCTTTTCATCACCTCAATGAACCTTGCAGAAGGAACTTAAGCCATATGCGGAAACCCTCTGAAGAATTAAAGCCTTGAAAAGGAACCCGTATTTTCTTTTCTTTGCAACATCAAAAACAGCGCATTCGCACACATGCATCATTATCAAAAATAGCGCGCCTGGCGCACATTCCCCGCCTCGCTATATCATGAAAAGCCGCGCCAATGGCGCACTTCTCTCGCTTGCTGCAAATGCTTTCCATGCGCCCTCTTAGCGCATCAAACTTGGATGCAACATTGCTTATTCCTCGCCTTTTGCGCACTCCAAAGATCCATGTAACAACCTTTTCCTATGCGCCAAGTGCAAAGCTATAAAAGGCAGCAGCGCATTCCTCATCACAAGCAACATCATGTTGTGCAAACCCTCCATGCGCCGCGCCAATTTCCCTTAAAGCGCGCTAAAAGCACATGTTACACAAACTTTATATGCGCCCTTTGGCACACTGATGTTCCGTGCAACATGAAAGATCCATGCGCCACGGGCGCATCCTGTTCCCATGTAACATAAAGATTTCGTGCGCCCTTTACAAAATGCATCCACATGGCGCAGGCGCACTTGTCCTTGCAAACACACAAATGTACCCTGCAGTGTCTATGCGCCATGCGCCCTTTGGCGCTGATTTATCTCCTGCAACACCCTTTTCCTGTGCGCCTTGCCTATTTAGCTCTGCAATCTGTAATATTCATGCGCCATGCGCCCTGAGGCCTCAAAATTGCTAACTCTTTCTTCTGAAAGCATTTCAATGGAAAATCAAGCAGCTGACACGGCTTTCTTCGATTGGGTTTCACGTCTTATTCTTGCAGATCAGCAATTAAACTCAGAAGAACATATGTCAACATCAAGCAAGAGGCCTACCAAATCCAAAGGCAAGGCCAAGCTCACAGAGGAAGAAATGAAGTATAAATATCAGAGGGTCAGAATGCCCGACTCCCAGGCCGAGTGTGACCTGGACATCAGAGACTCAGAGTTGGGTCATATTGATTGGAGGAATTCTGGGTCAGGACTCAGAAGGTCACAAGAAGTCCATGGATGGACAAGCTAATAGGCAGTGCCCTGCACTTTGCTGGGGAATCCCAGTCAGCGCCGTTAACAATGAATTCATGATGGTGGTTGCCCGGTGCTATAATAAAGACACAAGGTGTGTCGTAAATGAGAAGGGCGAGGTCATAATCAACCTCACTGCCCGCCACTTTGAGATAATACTCGGCATTCCTCATCACCGGCACTTTGTGGCCATCAGCCAAGGAGATTGCATCAAGGCATGGGACGACAATGAAGATCAGTGCATGCAGCTGATGAACGAAGTCTATCTGAAGAATAAAAAGGTAGTGACCCGTTGGCCACAAATCATTCACCGCAGTGATTTTTCAGAGGAGCTCAGTGACACCATCACGTTCCTGAGCAGGGTGTTTGGGCTTCCTGACGCCCACTTTTTCCACAAATGGATGCTGCGGTATTTAGAAACCATGAACAAAAATGTGCCTGATCAACGCTTCGAATGGGCAGAAATTATAAGCAGCACGATATCAGAACAGCTGCAACAATTCCCCACAACGGGAAGATTCTACATGAATTCCTATGTTGTTTATGCTGCAGCTTCTGAAAGGGACTATCCAGCTCTGATGCGGAGTGGGGTTTGGCCCCAGGTCAAAATATATGAATACTATCCAGAATTGAGGCTGGAAAATAGCATCCCTCAATTTACAAAGATCAACGATGCATTTTTCTACTTCATCATCTACCTATTGAGGCCAAATATGACTTACGGTCGCACGACCAAGAGCATCGTGACAGCCACTGAGAAATGGGGGGCCCTGTTCACCCAATTCCCCACATTCACTTATCTGAGGGCAGCTAACTTCTTGGGAGAGCCAACTAGACTGCCAAGGTATGCTGGACCCAAGTTGATTCTAGCTAGAGCTGTCAAGACAGCTAATCACCTACCATGAGAAAGTGCCTCAAAAGAAAGAAGGGTGGAACTCCTTTCCCCCTCACAGTGGGTAGATATACATGTCTTACTCACCACAAGGCAAAAGACATGTTTGCAGAGCTGGAGCTGCTCAATCTGAAACATGACTTCCCAGCAAGGCCTACCTTCGACCCGAGAAATTGTCTTCCGAGGGCTA
Organism: Taxus wallichiana var. yunnanensis; assembly: GCA_018340775.1. Lineage (NCBI taxonomy): Eukaryota > Viridiplantae > Streptophyta > Pinopsida > Cupressales > Taxaceae > Taxus > Taxus wallichiana. The sequence goes on along the minus strand of CM031235.1, from coordinate 319,888,658 downwards.
AGCTCGATCCAATCCACATCCCTCAGATCGAGGATATCTACATCGACCTATATCATGAGGTGGAGCTCAGGAGGAAGGACCATTCTCGTTTGGCCTTGGGTAAAATCATCCAATACGGGGTAGCCATCGTCCCCAAAGGCTACCAAACTACCGAAGAGGAAGTGGATCAAGTATATCTTGACACAGGTGGGGACGATTGGCCTTTTGCGGCAATTGATAGAACCAAAGCACCTCAGACAATTGAGGAAAGGGTCAAGGAAACTCGCGCGCAAGAATGCAGCATTGGTGCCGAATGAACGGACTCATCTACCTCGGTCGATTTCACAACCTCTCCATTGGGTAACGCACCTCCTCGATCAAAACAGTAGCCTAAAGGCAAAGGAAAAGGCAAAGAGGGTGAATCCAGCACCACTCAAGAGGAAGCTCCTGAAAGTCCTCCTTCCGCTGCACCAGAACAAGTTATAACTCTGCTTCTCCAGAGAAAGAAGCGGAAGAAGATGTTCCAATAGGCCCATCCACTCAGGATGTCGCCACTGCTACAACAACCGAGGTCCCTTCTGTCCCTTCTTCTTCTCCTCCTTCCCCTCCTCGAGTGACTCAAGCGACCATTCCTTTGGTCGTGTCCTCTCCCCCTTCTTCTACTGTTCCTCCCGCTTCTTCGTCCATCTTCTCTCTCTCTCGCGATCTGTCCCCTCCATTTCTTCCCTCATCTCTCGAGCTCCCTTCCTTCCTATGTCTTCCTCTCCCGCAAGATCTCTTCCTCCCGTGAGCACTTCTTCGGCCTCCTCTCGATGCCGCCTCCAAGTGTCTCCACTTTTTTTTCTTCTACTACCGCAGCTGCCCCCCTCTCTTTCTCTCTTCCGGCCCTTCTCCCATAAGTCCACTGATCTCCCAAAGACTTAAGTCAGCAGAAAAGGAAAGTTCCCATCGCTCCGATGGACTTTTCTGTAATCCCGTCCAAAGGGGCAAAGAAGCAGAAGCCCGTCACACGCTTCTCTCAGAGTGCTTCGGGAGAGAGGGTAATGGAGATCGCATACCCCAATCCCCTCAAGGATAAAAAGGATCTGTCTCCCACAGATTATACAGTGACTCAAGTCACAATGGGTACGTCTTCTGAAAGCCTTCAGGAGAGGCCCTATCTCAGCCGACGCCTCTCGCAAGAAGCTTCAAGAAACAAAAGAAGAGAAAAGGCTATCAAAGAGAAAAAAAAAACATCTCGCTCCAAGCCTTACAAAGATGGGCAAGCAGCACTCCCACAACTGCCGCCGAGACTCCTGAGCCTCTGAGCCAGGATAAAATTAATGAATATGCAAAGATCGGCGAGCAGGGCATGGCAGTTTCCGCTTGGAGGAGCCAGATCCTCAAAGACAGTGAAAGAGTGATCGCCAAGTTCTCTGATTTATATCTAAACATCAACAAGGTGAATAAAGAGCTCCAAGCGTTAGCAGGACCCATATCAGAAGAGCTGGACCATGCTAGGCTGCAGCATGAGACCTTTCAACAAATGTTCGACTGTTCAGTCGAAGATCTGGTCAAGTTCGGCGTCTTCGGCCATCCCAGGGCCCTCAATAAAGTCATTTCCACTCTGGACTACCGGATGGATCAACTGAATTTGTCCTTGAAAAGATCGATAAGGTAAAGGAAGAAGCCCTGGACACGATGCACCAAATGGAACAAATCGTTCTCAACATGTCTCCAGGGTTGCTTACTCCTTCCTTCGCCTTAAGAAAAGTCGATGAAACCATCCAGATCTTTAAGAGATCGCTTCACGAGGGTCAGCCGAGGTCACTTTTGACGCAGAGTCCATCAATAACCTCGCTGCTGTCGACTTCATCGGGTTCCTCATGTAAGCAGAAAGAATATTCCAAACTCCCAGAGAAGCTCATGACGAGCGGGAGACTCATGCGAGGTGATCAAAGGAGCGACACAAGGATCCTTCCCAGATCAACTAGGCCCATGATCAGCAAGTTCATGGAATACCGCGCTCAATTCCACATCTCGTCACCCGAGCAAAAAAAAAGCAAAGCTACCCCTTTCGGCCGCAGGATGACGATGATGAAATAGTGGCTTCTTCTTCTTCTTCTCTCTCTCTTCTTTCTTTTTTTAAATATCTCAAGTATGTCAAGCACAAATGATGACATCATCCATGTTGCACCATGAGATGATGTCATCCATCAAGTTGTCAAAAGTCAACATGACTTTAAGATATTTTGTATCTCCTTGTAGATATTTTGTAAATATCTTTGTAAATAGGTGGTTGGCTCCTTTTTGCCTTCTTTTCTCTCCTTCTTCTATAAATACCCCAATACTTGTTGTATTGGGCATGAGTGAATATCTTTCAGATGAAAAATAGAAGTGAGGAGAAAAGACTTTGAGCTTTTTGTAACAGAAAGAATTATTAATACAATATTTAGACTTTGTGCTGAATACATGTGTTATTTGCATTGGATCTTTCTTACGTTAGATCTGTGTGTTTGTTCTGTTGGATCTACTTCTGTTTTATTGTCATTTATTCATCAGTATTGCTTTGCTCGTTTATGCAAGTAGGTTTGGCTCAGTTTACTACCAATCCCAAAACATAAACCCTCCGACCTTTCTCGCTTGGAATTCATTTCTTTTCTTTCTTCTGACCTCGCTTTCTTCATCCTCTCTTTCATTCCTTTCTTTTCACAATGAACACCCTACCGGGATGAGATCCCAAACCCCGAAGGCGAATATTGTGAGACTTGCATGCATTCCTACCGGTAGAATAGCAATAAACCAGCCACTTTGCTGACTCAAAGAGGGGCTATGCCCTGCACACTGTTGGCTCGTCTATCCATAGATCTGCCCAAGCGACAGATTTTCGACCAACAGTTTTTGGCGACTCTACTGGGGAACGAACAGATCTATCAGATCTATGATAGTGGTAGGATAGAAAATCGAAAAATCAGAAAAATCACTATCTATTTGCAAACTTTAACTTTTTTCAAAAATCCAAAATTTTGCAAAAGTGACCCGAATTGAAAATTTTCTTCTGAGATCCATAGATCTGGCCTAGTTGGAGATCTTTAGTTCACTGAGTTTTTATAAAAATTTGTGTTTTTCCGTAGATCTGAGTTTTTGACTGTTTACCAAAAATTTCAAACTCTTTGAAAAAGTCAAATTTAGATCCGAAAATCAGCTTGCTAATCTTCACTGTCATTTTATCCTCGCTATTATTTGTCATTAACCGCAATCGGTTTTTAGAAGAGGATAGTTTTTAAATATTTAGAAAAGTACATGCTGCTGGTTTTTGTCAAAAAACCAGAAAATCAGCAAGTACAACCAAAAATAAATTTTAAATCTGCACCACAACATTCCAGATCTGGAAGGTACGCTGGCAGGTGAGCCATTTACGCGTGGCAGGTGAGCTCATGGAGAAGTCGATCCTACTTTCGATCGGCTTCAAAGGCACAATTTCAGTGTAGCACCGCGCACTTTTCATCACTAAGTTCAGCTGATCGGTCAACCAGAAGCGCCTCACCCCCACGGAAGAGCCGGTTTTCACAAGGAGCCTCTACATCCCTTTGCAGTGCTTTATTGCTTAGTGGAACCGCACTCCCAGCCCGCGTTCTTTTTCCAGCTGTCCAGATGGCGGTGCCATGGGGAAATGCTATGGGTCCTCTCGCATTACCACATCCATCCTGCTCACGCGCTCCTCACTAAACCGAAAGAATTTTCCCAAATTCGACGGGAGCGGAAACCAAAGCACGGATTCACACATATCTGCATTCATCATGTCGTGCAATATCTTGGATGTAACTCACGAAGATGTGTCGCTTCACCTTTTTCTAGAAACTCTACAAGGACCTCGCAATGAATGGTTTCAAAGATTTGCCGCCGGATCTATTACTACCAATAAGCACCTCATGGGATGCTTTTTCAAGACAGTACAAGCCTTCGTAAGATGCATTTGCATTATTATCATAGATCACTCACCTGAAGAAGGAGGCCAATGAGACCATGCGATTTTATCGCCAGGTTCAATGCATTAATCAACCGTGTCCCTGTTGCCATGCTTCCAACACCGAAAATCAGAAGTGTTTCTTCGTGAACGCTATGAGCTCGAAAGTAAGTTTCTTACTCCTTCAAGAGCGAGTGGCTACCTTGATTCTCACCCAGGCCGCTGCCATTCGAATAGAAGATAATTTGATAATATCTGGCGAATTGAAAAAGGAATCATCCAAGCCTAAATCTTCGGACCCTTCTCCCACTACTTCGTCTGATCCGGTATTTCAAAAGATGGCGAACGACTTACTTGCATTAAAGAAGCAGTTGCCCAAGCTTCTCCCAGTTCCTCATACCGGATATTCCACGGAGGAACTTCGTTTCCAACAATGTTCCTCAAAGGCCGCGCTTACCCGCAACTGCTCCGCGGTTGGCGCTTGAGGCTCCTCCGGTCAACGCTCTAGCCGAAATCGAAGAAGAGGAACAAGATTATGAAGAACCTTCGTCTCAAGGCGAAGATGATCAAGACGTCGGTGAGCCGACTGCGACTCTCTACTATCGGGTATATGGAATTTGATGAGGAAGAATCTGATGAAGAAGAGGGTACCCAGGGCTATGCAAGCGGACAATCATATGTTGTTTTTACCCGCTCGCAAGGAAAAGAAGCAGAGGTCGCTGCCCATGTGCAGAAGGAGAAGGCCGTGTCAAACGCGCCTCCAACCATTGCTAAAAGAGGTAATCCTCTTCCTACTCAACTCCCTGTTAAGTCTTTTACAAGGAAATCTTTTCCCCCCATCTCTCCTCCAAATCAGCCCTCTCATATTCCTATCAAGACCAGTAATCCTACTCCACCATCACGAAGTGAGGGACTCATTCCTTCACCAGCCAACCCTTGGCCGCATTTGATATCATAGATCATGCTAAAAAGACCAAGATCCAAATGTCTGAAGCCGAGTACCTTCAGTCAAATCCCGAACAACTTGTAAGATTGACTAAGTATATTCAAAGTCAAGCTGTTATATCTAATCAGGTTTCCCCAAAAGGAATCCTTTCCACTCCTCCTGAATCCCGCATAAATGTTGCTTCAACATCTGCATCAGGCAAGATAGAGCCTTTCTATCTCTCCCTCCTAATCAATGGTCACAAGTTGAGTAACTGCATAATTGATTCCGGAGCTTCTGATAACGTCATGCCGGCAAAAAGTCACCCATGCTTTGGGCCTCACCCTTACCAAGCCTTTTGGCAGATGTTATTCCTCGAAACCAAGCAGTTTCCGTTGATTGGTCAAATCAAAGACGCGCAATTTGCATTTGCATGCATTCCCAGAGAAAGAGTAAAGATGACCGCCCTTGCTTCGACATTCCAAAGAAATTTTACGGAATTTTGTCGGGAAGAAGTTTTTGCAGCGAGTCAAGTTGGTGGGGAAATTCATATGGACTGGTCTAAGGCTAGAATCCCCATCAAAGGTGTAATGTAGACTTTGGAGCCAGAATCACAAAAGAAGTACTTGGTTACTAACTCTGAGGACCCCAAAGCTCAAATTCTTTTTGAATCATCGGGATGGGGAACTATTTCTTGTCTACCGAGTCTGACAAAATGGTTGTTCTCGCTCAAGAAGAAGATCTTAATAAGATCTGGACTTTGCAGTTTGATGGCAGCTGCGCAACCAGTGGATGTGGCGCCGGAGCCGTGCTAATATCTCCCGAAGAGGAGATTATTCCTCTCTCTTTCAAGTTGCAGTTTTTTAATACGAATAACACTGCTGAGTATGAATCTTTGTTACTCGGCATGCAGGCAGCAAGAGAGAGAGGGATCAAAAATCTGAGAGTACAAGGTGATGCAGAGCTAGTCGTGAATCAAGTTAAGAGGATATATCAAGTGAAGAATGAGAGGCTCAGGCACTACCGTAATGCAGTATGGGACAACATTGAAGAGTTTGATGCTTTTTCAATTGAATCCATTCCAAGAGCTCAAAATGACATGGCCGATTCATTGGCCGTTTCAGCATCCCTCATGCTCCCTCACCCAGGTTTGAAAACAAACAAATACACCATTGAGGTGGTTTTCCGCCCGAGCGTGCCAGACAATTCTCAACATTGGCAAGTGTTCAACGATGATAATCAACTCATTGCCTTTCTAGAGAAGGCGGAAAATTTTAAAGAATTGCACTTTGAAGGATCTACTTCCACTTGCCGTGAATCAGTCACCAATCAAGACAATGAATCCGAAGGGAACGACGGCATATGTCAGCTCAAAGGAAATAAAATTCCAAAGGGCCTGGTTTCTCTGGAGTGGCTTGTTCGACAGGCATGATCGTTTTGTGAAAAAGAAGAGGCGAGATGATCCTGACTCATCCCCAGAAACCGAACCGGTCAATTTAGGTTCGGTAGAACACCCGCAGTTTGTGAACATTGGAAAATGTTGCACGCCAAGAGAAGCGGAAGTTTGTCAAACTACTGAAGAAATACATGGATGTATTGGCATGGTCCTACGCCGATCTAAAGTCTTTTAAGCCAAAGGACGTCCAGCATGACATCCCGTTGAAAGAAGACGTTAAAGCCTTTCGCCAGAAGCAGAGGCATTATAATCCTAAGATCTCAGGTACTATCCAGGCTGAAATTCAGAAAATGCTGGATGCGAGAATCATTTTTCCTATCCATCACAGTACTTGGGTAGCAAATATTGTGCCAGTGCGCAAGAAGAATGGTGAAATACGCATATGCGTAGATTTTCGAAACCTGAATCAGGCTTCCTTGAAAGACAACTACCCCCTTCCTATAATGGATCAAGTTCTACAAGCAGTCACTGGATCGGAAATGTTGTCCATGCTTGATGGTTTTTCAGGCTACAATCAGATTGAAGTTTCACCTGAAGATCAATTTAAAACAACATTCACTACTCCCTGGGGTACATTTGCCTATAGCAGGATGCCTTTTGGCCTAACCAATGCTGGCGCCACTTTTCAGCGGGCCATGGACCTGGCATTCAAAGGTATGATGGGGAAAGTCATCATTGCTTTATCTCGATGACTTAACTCGTGTTCTCTAAACAACGAAATGATCATCAGTGATCACCTCGAGCAAGTATTGGCCGATGCCGAGAACATGGGATTTCCCGAACCCAAAAAGTCCGCTTTTGAGTCACTAAGGAAAGTCATAGGGCATGTTGTTAGCAAAGAAGGAACGAAGATAGATACCGAAAGAGTTAAGGCTATTCGAGCCTTACTCGCCTACAAGTAAGACTGGTGTTCATTCTTTCTTCGGAAAGGTGAACTTTCTCAGGCGTTTTGTTCCCGACTTTGCTGAGAAGACTCATCATATATTGGACATGATGAAGGGGTCACCAACTTTCCGGTGGAGCGAGGAAGGAAAAAGGTCGTTTGAAGAAATAAAAGCTTCCGTTGCTCACGCACCAGTCCTGTATGTCCCGATTTCTCCAAGGACTTTATCATGTATAGTTATGCATCTGAGCATACTGTGTCTGCCATCTTGATGCAAAAGAATTCGAGAATGTTGAATCTCCGATTGCATTCATGAGCTCTCCCCTCAAGCCTCACGAACTAAAAATGTCTCAATTGGAAAAGCATGCCTTCGCCATTGTCAAAGCAGTAAAAAATTTCAGGTATTACATTCTAAATTCTCATACAGTGGTGCTGGTCCCTGACACGGCAGTCAAATCAATTCTAACTCAACAGGAGTTAGGAAGCTTGCGAGGAAATTGGATTGCAAAGGTCCAGGAGTACGACCTGGATATAAAACCAACCAAGCTGGTAAGAGGCAAGGGCCTATGTCAGCTTATGGCTGAAAACAAAGATTCAGAAAGTCCTGAGGAAAAGGATGATTGTACCAATGAAGCACAAAGCCAGCTGGAGAAAGCCCATTCTCTGCCTCTGGTCCTATTTGTCATGCAACCAGCGATGAGTGGTATTCCGATATTGCTTTCTTCCTCACCTACGGCGAATGTCCAACTCACCTAACTACAAAGGAGAAGCGCACTATAAAGCTCAGAGCAGCCAAATATGTCATCTGGGATGATGGTTTATACAAACGCGGGATAGATGGTGTCTTCTTGCGATGTGTCGACAAGCCACAACAGGTGAAGTTACTTGAAAGTTTTCATAATTCAGCCTGTGGAGGCCATTTCTCCTCTTCCGTGATAACACACAAGATCATCCGAGCTAGGTACTATTGGCCGACGCTTTTCCAAGATACAACCACCTGGGTAGCAAAATGTGAACCTTGCCAGCAGTTCGTCGGCAAGCCCAAGTTGGCTGCTTTTCCCCTCAGGCCGGTCATTGTCAACGAACCATTCAGGAAATGGGGAATTGATTTTATCGGTGCACTCAATCCCCAATCGAGTGCCGACATAGTTATGTCCTTACAACAACGGATTACTTCACCAAGTGGGTGGAAGCCATACCTGTAAACATGCCACTTCTGAGGTTGTTTGCAGTTTCATCAAAGAAAACATCATTGTCAGGTTTGGCGTCCCAAACAAAATTGTTGCTGATAATGCTTCTAACTTCTCCTCACGAGAAATTATTAGTTTTTGCTATGAATATGGGATAACTTTGGCTCACGCCTCGATTATTACCCTCAGGGAAATGGTCAGGCGAATCCAGTAACAAGAACTTGGTGACCATCATACGAAAACTAGTGGATGAGAATCAACGAATGTGGCACAAGTCCTTATACGACGCTTTGTGGGCAGATCGCATTACTCCCAAGAGGTCTCTCGGTATGTCACCTTTTCAAGTGTTATATGGCACTGATGCCGAGCTTCCCATTTCTGCTGAACTCCCGCTCGCTGCTTGCTGCACGAGCTATCAAGATGAAACTTTCCAAAATTCTCTTGAAAAGAGGATCATGTATCTGATAGAGCTCGAAGAAAAGAGAGTAAGAGTGGTCGACAGGATCACCGAACATCAGAATCAAGTCAAGAGACTGTTCGATAAAAAAGCTAAGCAAAGAAATTTCCAGTGGGGACCTCGTCCTTCTATGGGACAAGCGAAGAGAGCCAAAAGGCATGCACGGAAAGTTTGATTCCCTATGGAGAGGACCTTTCAAGATCAAGCAGCTCAACGGAGAGAATAGTTTCTATCTCTCATATCTGGATGGAACCAACTCCCGCTTCCCTACAACGGGCAAAGATCTGAAAATTTTCAGGAAGTAGAGCTTGCTCTCTTCTTTGTACAGTTTGCTTTAAGTTGTGTGTTTGTTTTCGCCGTGTGTTTGCTTTCTCGTTTGTTGTTGTGTTTCCTTTTTCCCCCTCCGCCACCCTTGTTTTTTTTGACTCTCCAGCCCAATGGATAGGCACATGAGATCTGGGATTCTCTACCCCCGAGTTTGCTCAGGGATAGTCCCCAGAAAGAGCCAGCTGTTATCCCGTAAAATTGGCAAGGGAAATTTTACAGATAACCATACCGAAATTTTGTTCCGATCCCTCGTTAGGGATCCTCGCGCTCGAACGCTGCAAAATCCCTTCCCGAAATCTGGGTCGAACTTAGTCATTTTTGGTCTTTTGGCCGGCGCATAGAATGACTATGCAACATCAACTTTTGATGCGCCCCCTTTAAAGCCTTTGGCGCATGTCTTCTTGTGTCAACAGGCGTTCTGGTGCGCCTCTCTATGTTGAGGCTTCCCTGCGTGCGCCAAGGCGCATGCGCCTTCCTGTCGACATATCTTTTGTTGCGCCTCTTTTTGGTGCGCCAAAGGCACACATATTCCTCTGTCAACACCACTTTCGGTGCGCCATAGGCGCACATATCTTCATGTTGACAAGTCTTTTGGTGCGCCAAAGGGCGCATGTTTTCTCATGTCGACAGCTCATTTGGTGCGCCCTTTAAAAAGTTGGTGGCGCATTTATTACTACCTCGCCTATATATAGGCGCGTCTCATACTCATGCATTGTCACCAATGATGCAAAACACGTGATTTTTCTCAGCTCTCTCGAGCTTGTCACAAGACCCAGCCCCGCCGCTTTCAATTGCTTTGTGGACCCGCTTTCACGCATTTTTCATTATAAAATCCGGTAAGAGGTCCTCTTTCTTTCTTTCATGCTTTTTGTTTTGTGGTTTTTGGTTGCTTGGGGTGGGTGTTTGATTGAAAAGAAAAGAATAAAATCATGAATTTTTTTCCCCCCCTTGCTTTTTCCACATTTCCTCCTCTTTCCAGATCTCGCTGGAGAGGAAGCTCTTTCCTAAAAATGATGGTAGCTTGAAACCCTTTTTTAAAACCTTTTCATCACCCAAAATGAACTTGCAAAGAGAGCTAAGCCATATGTGGAAACCCTCTCAAGAATCAAAGCCTAAAAGGAAAAAACTATTTTTCTTTTCTTTCGCGCATCGGGCACACCATGCAACATCAAAATAGCAGCCTTCGCGCACACTCGTCCTCCCCATTAAAAAAGAGCACACGCGCCAATGGCGCAAAAGCCCTCGCCACTACATCATAAAAAGATGCGCCCTCATGGCGCACTTCTCTCGCTTGCTGCAAATGCTTCCCATGCGCCCTCTTAGCGCATCAAACTTGATGCAACATATAAGCTTATTCTCGCGCCTTTTGCGCACCCAAGATCCATGTAATGCAATATGCTTTTCCTATGCGCCAAGTGCAAAGCTATAAAGGCGCAGGCGCGTTCCTCATCGCAGCAACATCATGTTGTGCAAACCCTCCATGCGCCGCGCCAAGTTCCCTTAAGCGCGCCAAAAGCACATGTTACACAAACTCTATATGCGCCTTTGGCGCACCGATGTTCCATGCAACATGAAAGATCCATGCGCCACGGGCGCATCCTGTTCCCATGTAACATAAAGATTTCATGCGCCCTTTACAAAATGCATCCACATGGCGCAGGCGCACTTGTCCTTACAGCAACACAAAATGCACCCTGCAGTGTCTATGCGCCATGCGCCCTTTGGCGCTGATTTATCTCCTGCAACACCCTTTTCCTGTGCGCCTTACCTATTTAGCTCTGCAATCTGCAATATCCATGCGCCATGCGCCCCGAGGCCTCAAAATTGCTAACTCTTTCTTCTGTCAGCATTTCAATGGAAAATCAAGCAGCTGACACGGCTTTCTTCGATTGGGTTTCACGTCTTATTCTTGCAGATCAGCAATTAAACTCAGAAGAACATATGTCAACATCAAGCAAGAGACCTACCAAATCCAAAGGCAAGGCCAAGCTCACAGAGGAAGAAATGAAGTATAAATATCAGAGGGTCAGAATGCCCGACTCCCAGGCCGAGTGTGACCTGGACATCAGAGACTCAGAGTTGGGTCATATTGATTTGGAGGAATTCTGGGTCAGGACTCAGAAGGTCACAAGAAGTCCATGGATGGACAAGCTAATAGGCAGTGCCCTGCACTTTGCTGGGGGAATCCCAGTCAGCGCCGTTAACAATGAATTCATGATGGTGGTTGCCCGGTGCTATAATAAAGACACAAGGTGTGTCGTAAATGAGAAGGGCGAGGTCGTAATCAACCTCACTGCCCGCCACTTTGAGATAATACTCGGCATTCCTCATCACCGGCACTTTGTGGCCATCACCACCAGAGATCAGATCAAGGCATGGGACAATGAAGAAGATCAAATGCACGCAAATGATGAACGAAGTCTATCTGAAGAATAAAAAGTAGTGACCCGTTGGCCACAAATCATTCACCGCAGTGATTTTTCAGAGGAGCTCAGTGACACCATCACGTTCCTGAGCAGGGTGTTTGGGCTTCCTGACGCCCACTTTTTCCACAAATGGATGCTGCGGTATTTAGAAACCATGAACAAAAATGTGCCTGATCAACGCTTCGAATGGGCAGAAATTATAAGCAGCACGATATCAGAACAACTGCAACAATTCCCCACAACGGGAGATTCTACATGAATTCCTATGTTGTTTATGCTGCAGCTTCTGAAAGGGACTATCCAGCTCTGATGCGGAGTGGGGTTTGGCCCCAAGTCAAAATATATGAATACTATCCAGAATTGAGGCTGGAAAATAGCATCCCTCAATTTACAAAGATCAACGATGCATTTTTCTACTTCATCATCTACCTATTGAGGCCAAATATGACTTACGGTCGCACGACCAAGAGCATAGTGATAGCCACTGAGAAATGGGGGGCCCTGTTCACCCAATTCCCCACATTCACTTATCTGAGGGCAGCTAACTTCTTGGGAGAGCCAACTAGACTGCCAAGGTATGCTGGGCCCAAGTTGATTCTGCTAGAGCTGTCAAGACAGCTAATCACCTACCATGAGAAGTGCCTCAAAAGAAAGAAGGGTGGAACTCCTTTCCCCCTCACAGTGGGTAGATATACATGTCTTACTCACCACAAGGCAAAAGACATGTTTGCAGAGCTGGAGCTGCTCAATCTGAAACATGACTTCCCAAAGACCCACCTTCGACCCGAGGAATTGTCTGCCGAGGGCTAAGCTCGATCCAATCCACATCCCTCAGATCGAGGATATCTACATCGACCTATATCATGAGGTGGAGCTCAGGAGGAAGGACCATTCTCGTTTGGCCTTGGCAGAAATCATCCAATACGGGGTAGCCATCGTCCCCAAAGGCTACCAAACTACTGAGGAGGAAGTGGATCAAGTATATCTTGACACAGGTGGGGACGATTGGCCTTTTGCGGCGATTGATAGAAACAAAGCACCTCAGACAATTGAGGAAAGGGTCAAGGAAACTCGCAGAACAGAGCATTGGTGCCGAATGAACGGACTCATCTACCTCGGGTCGATTTCACAACCTCTCCGTTGGGTAACGCACCTCCTAGATCAAAACAGCAGCCTAAAGGCAAAGGAAAAGGCAAAGAGGGTGAATCCAGCACCACTCAAGAGGAAGCTCCTGAAAGTCCTCCTTCCGCTGCACTGAACAAGTCATAACTCTGGCTTCCTCCAGAGAAAGAAGCGGAAGAAGATGTTCCAATAGGCCCATCCACTCAGGATGTCGCCACTGCTACAACAACCGAGGTCCCTTCTGTCCCTTCTTCTTCTCCTCCTTCCCCTCCTCGAGTGACTCAAGCGACCATTCCTTTGGTCGTGTCCTCTCCCCCTTCTTCTACTGTTCCTCCCGCTTCTTCGTCCATCTTCTCTTCTCGCGGATCTCCCCCTCCATTTCTTCCCTCATCTCTCGAGCTCCCTTCCTTCCTATGTCTTCCTCTCCCGCAAGATCTCTTCCTCCCGTGAGCACTTCTTCGGCCTCCTCTCGATGCCGCCTCCAAGTGTCTCCACTTTTTTCCCTTCTACTACCGCAGCTGCCCCTTCTCTCGCTTTCCTCGCCCTTCTCCCATAAGTCCACTGATCTCCCAAAGACTTAAGTCAAGCAGAAAAAAGGAAAGTTCCCATCGCTCCGATGGACTTTTCCGTAATCCCGTCCAAAGGGGCAAAGAAACAGAAGCCCGTCACACGCTTCTCTCAGAGTGCTTCGGGAGAGAGGGTAATGGAGATCGCATACCCCAATCCCCTCAAGGATAAAAAGGATCTGTCTCCTACAGATTACACAGTGACTCAGGTCACAATGGGTACATCTTCTGAAAGCCTTCAGGAGAGGCCCTATCTCAGCAATGACGCCTCTCGCAAGAAGCTTCAAGAAACAAAAGAAGAGAAAAGGCTATTGAAAGAGCAAAATAAACATCTAGCTCCAAGCCTTACAGAAGATGGGCAGTGCACCTCCCACAACTGCCGCCGAGACTCCTGAGCCTCTGAGCCAGGATAAAATTAATGAATATGCAAAGATCGGCGAGCAGGGTATGGCAGTTTCCGCTTGGAGGAGCCAGATCCTCAAAGACAGTGAAAGAGTGATCGCCAAGTTCTCTGATTTATATCTAAACATCAAAAAGGTGAATAAAGAGCTCCAAGCATTAGCAGGACCCATATCAGAAGAGCTGGACCATGCTAGGCTGCAGCATGAGACCTTTCAACAAATGTTCGACTGCTCACCAAGATCTCGTCAAGTTCGGCGTCTTCGCCATCCTGTGGCCCTCAATAAAGTCATTTCCACTGACTACCGATGGATCAACTGAGTTTGTCCTTGAAAAGATCGATAAGGTAAAGGAAGAAGCCCTGGACGCGATGCACCAAATGGAACAAATCGTTCTCAACATGTCTCCAGGGTTGCTTACTCCTTCCTTCGCCTTAAGAAAAGTCGATGAAACCATCCAGATCTTCAAGAGATCGTTCACGAGGGTCAGGGGCCGAGGTCACTTTTGACGCAGAGTCCATCAATAACTCCGCCGCTGTCGACTTCATCGGGTTCCTCATGTAAGCAGAAAAAGAATATTCCAAACTCCCAGAGAAGCTCATAGACGAGCGGGAGACTTGCGAGGCGATCAGTGAGCGACACAAGGATCCTTCCCAGGATCAACTAGGGCCCATGATCAGCAAGTTCATGGAATACCGCGCTCAATTCCACATCTCGTCACCGAGCAAAGAAAAGCAAGCTACTCCCTTTCGGCCGCAGGATGACGATGATGAATAGTGGCTTCTTCTTCTTCTTCTCTCTTCGACTTTCTTTTTGTAAATATCTGAAGTATGTTGGCACAAATGATGACATCATCCATGTTGCACCATGGGATGATGTCATCCATCAAGTTGTCAAAAGTCAACATGACTTTGAGATATTTTGTATATTTTGTAAATATCTTTGTAAATAGGTGGTTGGCTCCTTTTTGCCTTCTTTTCTCTCCTTCTTCTATAAATACCCCAATACTTGTTGTATTGTGGATGAGTGAATATCTTTCAGATGAAAAATAGAAGTGAGGAGAAAAGACTTTGAGCTTTTTGTAACAGAAAGAATTATTAATACAATATTTAGACTTTGTGCTGAATACATGTGTTATTTGCATCAGATCTTTCTTACGTTAGATCTCGTGTTTGTTCTCGTTCTGATCCACTACTTTTTTATTGTCATTTATTCATCAAGATTGCTTTGCTCATTTATGCAAGTAGGTTGGCTCATTACTACCAATCCCAAAACATAAACCCTCCGACCTTTTTCTTTTCCTTTTTCGCTTGAATTCATTTCTTTCTTCTTCTTCTGCCCTGACTCTTTCTTCCATCCTCTCTTTCATTCCTTTCTTTTCGCAATTTGAAACAGAACCCACCGGGATGATTGTTTGTCTCGCCCAATTTCCATAAAGGAGAGGCAATGCCGCATTATTTTCTCGGTCATCTCTCTCGAATGTACATTATGAAACTCTTTTAGTTGTCGATTTGAGGCTTCAATTATATGTTTCTGTCTTGTTATAATTTATGGCTACAAAGATTTTGTTTTTGTTTTTTGTCTTAATCACACAATTGAAGCCTACCAAGATTTTGTTTCTGTTTTTGTTCTAAACTAAATGGCATCTCTCATGTTTATAGTATTTTCTTGAAATAAAATGTCCGAGATTCTTGATATAAAACGGCTCTTCTTTAAACACCTAAGTCTTGCCTCGATTATTCAATGTTTTCCAATTGACAGAGAGCGAATCGCTTAACCCTGAGGGGAGTAATCTTGAAAACATTTTGCAATCAAAAGATCAATATTGATGTTAACATATACCTTCACACCATCAAACCTTTGGTGGTAGAGATTACAAATGTTAAAATTACCCTTCCTCGGAAATGTTCCCACTGAACATGTGTTACTTGTGTGCATTATATGTGTCGTGGATAGACAAGTTATTATGTTATCAAATAACAGAAAAACACACATACTATGTGTGTTGTGGATAGAAAAGTTACACTTGTGTGCAATAGGTGTGTTGGGACATGACAGTGCGGTTGTTGGAGCTCGTTTAAGTATCATATCAATTATAGCTCTTGCCATCCATTTTGCATAGGAACAAAATTTGCCATCTGTACAACTATTAACATTAGACGCAACCAAACCGAGCTCGAGAAGTGAGTCACCAATCTTGAGTTGTTTTCGGTCATTTATGATCATCATGTACACAATAGAAGGAATCGGTATTTGTACATCACCAATAGGTTGATCGATCGCATTTGTCTTGTGTTAGACTTTTATTCTTTGAAACTATAGATTGTTGGATATTCACTAATCCCTTGCAATTACCAAAAAGAAAATTTATTGTTTCAAAATAGATAGTACAATTCTTTTTAGTTAAAATAGAAGACTGAACTACATAATTTACATAGTTACGCAGGACGCGTCCCCCCATTTTGACACGTCCAAGATGTCCTGACGTCCCGGGATGTGGGGAAATGTTTCCCCACGTTTCCCACTTGTGTGCATGCTTGATGGGAAATATCCCGGGATGTCTAAAGAGGTGGAAACATCTCGGGGATGTGGGGGACGTCTGGAAGTCCCCACGAAGAATAAGATAAGATTGTTAATCTAGTGATCTCTAACTTGCGTGAGTCTGTGTGAGCACTTGCTCTAAAAACACCTTGTCATTTTCTTGCATTTCCAGAATTGTATGGTGGCTACTTGTGTTTCTTGACCGGTAAGGGATTATTAACTTGCTAAGAGACTTGTTAAATAAGGGCAACACATGGACTTGGTGGAGACTCGATAGAAACCCCCAGTCATAAGCTTGAAAGAGATGTTCTCGATCTTCTCGATGACAAACCCCGTATCCCCGTATTAAAATAGTGAACTCGATATGGGGTTATAATCCATGCTCAAATAACATTGAGGTGTGAACATTAAATCCAGTTGTCGTCTCCTTAGTTCTCACCAAGATAGAGTAGAGGAATATGATTAAGGCATGTAGAATCATGCTTGGAGAGTCTAATATGGAGTATAACTCACAGTTCACCACAATCTAGTGAAGAGAGCAGCATTTCAATTGGGACTCTATCAAGATCTTGTGAGGAAGCAAGTCACGGGCCCGTGCAAGTAATGATCAAGCTAATATATCATGAAACCCTACTATTATTGTTTGTGGCAGTCTTAGTCAATTGTAGAATCTGAATGAGAACCTGTTTTCTGTCATTCTCTGTTTTGTTAATAGAAGGTTGACAAGAGCAATTGAGGGTCAATAGATCACAACTATCAACAATGAACCATAACACTTGGTCATAGTTTGGGAAGATTGCTATCAAAGAATTGAAGGAGAACATAAAAGAAGTTTATAACATGTTTGGAAAAGCTGAGTGTTTTGAAATCACAGATCTCTTATCTAGTAGCTTTAGGAATGTATTTGATGTTTATGAGTTCAAGTTTCACCTTATTTAAATCTCAAATGGTTTTATTTTAGCTTATTTATATAATTTAGTCACTACATCTTTATATATATATATATAAAATTAGCCGTCCCCCGCCATCCCCAAAATTTAGAAATTTTTTTACCGGTCGTGGGAAACCCCGTCCCCGTCTCATTAACTATGATAATTTATTAGTGTGAAGAGCTCAAATATCCAAATCAAGTGTCTACTAGAATATACAAACATAAATTGGGTGGTGATCCCGAAATAGAAGATAAATAAGTAATGTTTTTTCAACTTGTTGGGTAGAGCTATGAGTTGTTGCAACAAAATGCTAATGGTATTTGGGTTATCATTGATTTCTTTATAAACTTTTCAATGCCGTCTTCTTCATCAAATTGGTCCGCACCGAATGACTGGAGAATATAAGGCTTGTGCCCACCGGTTCTACGGATATCAAATACAAAGCGAGGAAGAAAACCCCAACTTGTTTGGATGTTCCAAATTAAGTTGCCTTTCTCACACTATGGAGGCTTCAAGGCGAGAGAGTGTCAGTATTAATCCATGTAAAACCATGCAAAATTGAGATTACCGTGTTTGCATGGTAGGCTTGATAAAAATTTTCTTAACAAATCCGTGATCGAGGCTTCTAAATATTCACTCTTATTCTTGAAATTTTCAGCTTCCTAACGTATATAATAGATAAGAGCATCACCCTAAATAACATGGAAAACATCGAAAAGGGGGTGGTGCGGTTCTAAAAGAGATACCTATTATATAAATTCAAGGAAGTCTAGCTATTTAGTCTATCAAAAATTAGCTTACCAAGAGGTATATTAGTGAGGAGATCATAGAAATCACCATCCAAGACTAAACCAAAGTATGCATCTGCAATAAATCCTCGCACAAGAGGCATTACACTTGTGACACCTCCATGCAACACGGTGGTTCAAGAAAATTACCAAATTGGAGGCAATTCCAAAGAATGTCAACCTTTCACCGAACTCGACTCCTCCAAAAAAAAATATATATATTTAGACAAGGAATAAGTTAAGAGTAATTTGACATAATGTCCGAATGGAATTTAGAAAGTCTCACAAGGTGACCTTAATCGTGCAATCAATAATGTAAACACTTTGGAATGAATCCTGAAACATTTAATTGTATATATTGTTTGTTGGTGTCGAATCACAAGACTTCACAGGACTTTCGTAACGCGATCGCTTGAGACTCCCAGCGATTGCACAACATGGAGCTTTTCCCAAGTGTGGACCTCAGAAATCGGAAAAGCTCTCCGGATGAAGGCCGGCTCCTATTCCTCTGTTCAGATGCATGAATAAAATGCAGAGGGCTTACTAAAACCTAATCTAACTTGCCAAGGAGACAGGGTAGAGAATGCATAAAAATAAAACCTAAACTACGGAGGTGATGCACCGAGGAATGAAGAACACTCGTTTTGCAAGATTAAACACAGACCACATAGATGTAATGCCACACCATGCACAGATAGCCAAAATGCCATAAAAGATCAAAAATGATAGTAATAAATATGTAAGAGGGTTTAGAAGCAACCACAGACACACATATATTGCTCAAGGATCAATTCAATATATTGCAATGGCCCAGAGGCAAAAAACAACGTTACAGTCCATATGGGAGGTTTTGAAACTCCACAAATCTTCTTGTGAACAGGAGAGAAGGGAGGGTGCAAAACAGAAATGTCCGACCTTGATAAGAGCCTCTCCTTTACATTATATAGGAAGAAGAAAAAATGAGAGGAGAAAAATTCGCCCCCCTTTTCCAACCACCTCCAAAACTGCACTTAACTCTTCAACAACCATGGTGGTAGGTGAGATCCCCAACGCCTGTCGGGTTCAGAACTCCCTTGTGCATTTGCATCGGGTATAGAGGACTGCTCGACATGCCTCTGATCCGTGTGTTTCCGACTTGTTAACCCGACTATGAACCCGATTGCATTGTGTCGGGTTTTCTACCCCTTGCGACATGTCTTTTGGTGTCGGGCTTTGGCGGGCTCCCGACATGCTTCTTCGACGTGCAAACCCGACTTGTTTTTGCGCCATGGAAACCCGAATTGCATTGTGTCGGGTTTTGACGACCTCCCGACATGTTCCTTGGCGTCGGGTTTCGGAGGCCCGCATACATGTTTTCTTCGCTGCCTCTCTGCCATGCTTTTCCGCCGCTTAAACCCGCGTTTGTCCTGTGTTGGGTTTTGCGGCCCCTGCGTCATATTTTCTTTGCGATGGGTTTTGATTTACCCGGGGAGGGAAAGATACGCAACAATTTGGTGACTCAACGGGGTTACCTGCCTGCTAGGTAGAAGATCAGTGGCCTTTTAGCAATCCATTGGGCATGGAGTCATAAGCAATAACCTGAACTAATCTGATATCTGATCCTGAGCCCGATACCGCAGCTTCTTCTTCGAGAGCAAGCCGAATTGTAGAAAACCAACCTAGGAGCAACAAAACTTGTGCCAAAGCACTTAGGGAAACTGAAACCTAACTACAACAAAACAATGTGCATACGCACTTAGAGGAATTGAAAACTAGGCTAATATTTACAAGGGTAAACCTTTTCTTTTCAAGAAGAATGTTTAAGATAAATTCCGTTAACCGAAATCGAGTTCTTCTCCATCCAATGCGAGACAATCGGAAGGCATTGCTATTCTTACATCCCGTGACCATGTAGGGGCCACTCCAAATGGCATCAAACTTGGAATGCCTTCCCGGTTTTTCCCGATCTGCATCCCATTTCAGAACTAGGTCCCCTTCCTGGAAGGTCCTTGCTCTTGCTTTCTTATCAAACCATCTTTTCACCAAGGCTTGATCTTTCTCAATTGTTTGAACTGCATGTTCTCTAATTTCTTCCAATTCCATCAACTCCGCATACCTAGCCTCCATTGGTTCGAACTCAGCCAACTCCAACTGCCTCATGAGCTCTAATGCAGGCAGTTCTAATGATATGGGCAATACTGCCTCCTTCCCATAGACCAGCTTGTAGGGAGAATTCCCTGTAGACCTCTTTGTTGTTATTCTGTCAGCCCATAATGCTGATTTTAGCTTGGTATGCCATGTTCTTTGATTTTCATCTAGAGTCCTCCTGATGATTCTTAGCAAGTTTTTGTTCGTGGACTCTGCCTGTCCATTACCCTGTGGGTAATAATTTGAAGAGGTGCTCAAATAGATTCCATTCTTGATAGCCCATTCTGTAATCCTGGAACCTATGAATGCCAATGCATTATCTGATATGATAGTGGCCGGCACACCGAACCTGGTTACTATCCCTTCATAAAAGTCTAGTATGTTGGACTCATTTGCCTCTTTGAGCGCTACTGCTTCGGTCCACTTGGTGAAATAGTCTGTTGCCGTGAGAATCCACTTGTGGCCTTGGCTTGAGTTTGGATTTATGACCCCAATGAAGTCCAATCCCCATTGCATAAATGGTTGGTCAACCAAAATTGGGTGCAATGGAAGTGCTGCTAGTCTTTCTTTGCCTGTGAAGAGTGCACATCTCTTACACTTTCTTATCCATGTATAACAGTCACTGAACACTGTGGGCCAATAATACCCTGCCTTCATTATCTTGAGAGCTGTTACTCGTGGGGCAAAATGTCCTCCAGAATCTCCATCGTGAAAATCTCGTAACACCCTCTCAATTTGACCTGTCCCAATGCACCTCAATAAAACTCCATTGATGTCTTTCTTGAACAAAACACCATCAACAAGCACATATGGAATAGCTTGTAATCTGAAGTATCTCCTTTTTGCTTTGCTCATTCCTGGAGGGCATAGTCCTGTCTGTAGGAAGTGTATCATACTCTGAGTCCAACAAGGAGTGGGCACATCATCATTTTCCTGTTCCTGACTATCCTGTAGTACCAAGACAGTCTCTTTTTCATCACCTGCTTCAACTTGTTGACTCAAGGCTAGCTGCTCACATAGTCCCTTTCCACGTACTAGCTTAGTGACCTTAATTTCGATGTCATATTCCATGACACGAGTGATCCACCCTGCACGCTTCTCATTCAGATCCTTATTTAGAAGGAAGTCCTTAACTCCCGCATGAGAGACCAACAATTGGATCTTGTTGTTCGAGACTAGGTGCTTGAATTTCTTTAAGCTCCTGATCACTGCAAGAACATGCTTTTCAATGAAAGAGTACCTAGTTTCATATTCTTCCAAGCCTTGACTGAAGAAAGCAACTGGTTGCTCTAATCCCTCTTTGTTTTGCTGTACCAAGATTGCAGAAATTGTGTCTCCGCCACCGAAGGCATATAGCACGAAGTCCTTGGAGAAGTCTGGATTGACGAGGGTTGGAGCTTGAGATATAGCCCTTTTTATTGCCTCAAAACTTGCCTTGCCTTCAGATGTCCACTTAAATGCCATGCTCTTCTTCAACATCAGCGTTATTGGTTTCACGAGAGCTGCAAAGTTTGGAACAAACCTGCGGACAAAATTGATCCTTCCTAAGAAGCTTTGAAGAGCCTTCTTGTGACTTGGCAATGGCAATGCTTGAATTGCTTCAACTCTTTCTGGGTCAATCGCCAACCCTTCCTTCGAAACAATATGGCCTAGAAGTTTTCCCTCGTGAGCCAAGAATATGCATTTTTTGGGATTCAATGATACCCCAAATCTTCTACATCTCTGAAATACTTGCCTCAAATGACAGAGGTGATCCGCTGCATTTTTGAGAATACAGTGATGTCATCAAGATATATCAGAACTATTTTATTGATCAACCCCCTAAATGCCATATCCATTGCCCTTTGGAAAGTGGCTCCAGCATTTGATAGCCCAAATGGCATTTTCTTGTAGGCATAGGTCCCCCATTTGGTGGTGAAAGCCGTCTTGAATTGGTCATCTTCTTTCACCATCACCTGATTATACCCTGAGTAGCCATCTAGGAGAGAGAATCTCTCTGAACCGGATACTACTTGCAATATTTGTTCCATTGAAGGAAGCGGGTAATGGTCTTTGAGGGATGCCCTATTGAGGTCTCGGAAGTCCACACATAACCTGATTTCTCCGCTCTTCTTCCTGACCGGAACCAAGTTTGCAACCCAGCTTGAGTGCTTGATCGGGAATATAATGCTTGCCTCTATTAGCTTGTTTAGCTCTTTCTTCATCAGAGGCTCAATGTGAGGGTTGACAGGTCTCTGTTTCTGCCTGATGGGCTTAGCATCTGAATCCAATTCTATGGTATGTTGTGCCAACTTCGGATCGAATCCTCTCAAGTCTTCATAGCTCCAAGCGAAGACATCTGGAAATTCTTGGCAAAGCTGTATGAAATCTGATTTCTCCTGCTCAGTGGCCACTTTACCAACTTGAAGTGTTTTGCCTTCCCCAACTAGAATTGGCCCTGAATCTTCCCTCTTGACCTATATGTTAGCCTTTTCCTTACGGAACTGGTCGTTAGGGTTGAAGATAGACTCCAACGTTACTAAACCCTTAGGAAGCTTGTTTGTCCGCAGCTGCACTACTTGATCCCCATACTGCTGCTCTAGTCTGTCCTGATTCCTAGCTGAGAATTCAGCCTCTTCTTGTAAGAAATTGACGATCTGTTGATCGTTCTCAAACACCTGCCAGCTTGTGTTATTATCTGGAACTGCTGGCCTCACAATCACGTGAATATGTGGTTGCGTTTTTCCCCTTCTGATGTTTTCAACCACATCAAACGCTGCTCCAACTGCTGCGAGCCTATCTGCGGCTTCATTTTTCTTCCTGGGTATGGACATAATGTTGAAAGCTTCGAAATCCTCAATGAGGTCCCATACCCTATTCTTATAGCTCCTCAATAGGTCATTCTTTGTAGCATGTTGTCCTCTGACTTGGTTGACGATTAGCTCGCTATCTCCAAACACCTGCAAGTTCTTTATGCCCCTTTTTCTGGCCCAATGAAGTCCATGAATTAATGCCTCGTATTCAGCCGTGTTGTTTGAACAAGAAAACTGGAAACGAAAAGCTGAATAATATTTGATGTCTTGTGGTGAAATCAACATTGCACCACCTCCAGCACCTTGCCTGCTTCTCGAACCATCGAAGAATAGTTGCCAAACTTTGTTTTCATCTTTTTGTTCAGGCTGAATGATGTCGGGAATGGGTGAATTTTCTTCGTGTACGCAATACACGCCCAATTCAGATTCTTCAATTTCCTTGTATGGGTCAAATTCATGACTCTTGTTTGCCCATTCATCCAAAGTTAAATCAGGAATTCCCTCGACCTTAGTACCTGTCTCTAGATCATTTGGACACTCCTCCTGATCAAAAATTGAGCAATTTGCATTGATAGGACTTGGTACATGAGGCTCAATATGGAAATTGGCAATTGGTTCTGACCTGATTGTTGCTTTGGCCCCATACCTTGTCCTAAAAATCATGTGTGACCAATCTGCAGATAAATATCCACCGATTTTTGCAGTGAAGTCTCTTGATAGACACAACGCAAAGAGTGGCGGGAGGTCAATCACAGACACATCTTGCAGAACTGTAACATTAGGACAGGCATGTAGCGTTAGGCTTAACCCCTTAATGACCCCAACTGTTCGAACTGCTGTTCCATCTAGCTGTACTACTCCTTTCAGCACCGGTTCATAGCTCAAACCAAGTTGGTCCGCTACTTGCTTCGGCATCACTGAACTACTTGCCCCTGAATCTATCATGCAGTTGTGTACCAAGTGGTTTCCAACGACCAACGACACATAGAATGGTGGAGGCTTCAAATTCCTGCTTGTCTGGCCCCCATCATGTTGCACTGCATTAGTGAGCACTTTCTCATGTCCCCGATGTGATGCATTTGGAGCAGACCAATTAGCCATGGCAGCTTGCAATAAATCTCGTTGCCCTGGGATCGCCAGTGATTCCCACATGGAGATGTTCACATGTGTCTTCTTCATTTGATCGATGATGTTGAAAGGGAATGAACTATCCCTTTGTTGTCCCTTACTTGGTGCAACCTTTTCTGAAGCTACAACAGGTACCTTGGGCTGATTTTGCACATTTGGAGCTGTGTTTGGTCTACCGACCCCTTGTTGTGTAGGAGTGGTCTGAGAAACAACTGGATTACACGGTTGTCCCTCTTCCATGATTCTCTTCATTGACCGTGTTTTGGTAGCCACGCCTTGAAAAGGTTGTTGGTTAACTCCACAGAAGTCTTCCGTTTGCCAATTTGCCAATGTGGTTTCTGTTGGAGGTCTCTCTTGTTGTGTTTCTTGCTGCTGATTCTCTTCCTGGCTTGGTTTCTGAGGGGCACCAATGGTCTGCACCATCAAGGCCTGATTTAGTGCACCATTGAAACATGCTGACTGATTGTGAGGCAGATTGCAAGGGTAACACCATTCGTACTCCTGTGCCATGTTGTTTTGTGTTGGAACCAAGGCTCTTGAGGACGTCGTTGTATTTGGATCATACGGTCGAAATGGCCTGGCAGCTTGAGGTTGTCCCTGGTTTTGGTTTTGATTCACAGCCTGAGGTGGTGGTCTATTTTGTTGGTACGGGGGCCTAGCCTGGTACTGCGCTTGAGGCCGATACGGATGCAGCACTTTGAGCTCGCTTGTCTTTTGATAGTCACAAGCTCATTTCGAGGTTCTACAGTTGTTTCATGACCTCTTGCAATTCCTTTGAAGCATTTGAAGGTGTGGATGCCTCACTATTGCTTTGATTTCTAGGAGTTGGAATGGGATTCAACTCTGGTGCTTGACTGGTTGTGGGATTTCCCATATCCGGATAGAGAGGCATTGTGGCCTTGGTGCAAGCTTGCCACACTTGGATCAAACAATTCTCTGCTCGATCGATCATTGTGTCATAGGCTCCCGACAAGGCATTGCGTTGTCCTCCCATTGATTGGATCATCATGGCTATGTCTGAATTTATAGCCTTTAAAAATAAAGGAATGCTCCTTCGGCAGTTGGCCTAACAGCTATTGGAATTCTGTCCCATGTCCGTTGGAACCTGAAGTTGAAATCTGCCATTTGCTCGTTAGGAGCCCTTTTGATTGTTGTCAGCTGTTCCAATAAAGACAAATTATCTGCCCTTTCCCCAAACTGGCTGCAAAGAGCTGAACAAAGTTGGTTCCAATTTGTAATAGACCCTGCTGTAAGGCTCCTAAACCATTGTAAGGCCTTACCTTTGAAAGATGAAGCCAATAACTTTACTGCAACATCCATTTCATTTATTTCGTGGATTGCACATGCATTAGCAATATCCTGGATGTGATCAATAGGAGTAGTATGATTTTCTCCTGTAAAATAGGGGATATTCTTTAGTGCTGCAACTGGGATTTGATTCTGAGCATTTAGGGCAAGTGGACTACTGCCCGTGAAATTGACAAAGGGATTCGGTGGTAGATGCGCCATTATGATTGGCCTAAGAACCCTGGTTGATGCAAGAAAAGGCCTACCAGGTGGAGGTGTAGACAAAGTCCTGTTAGGTGGGGATGGCGATCTTTGTGATCTTCTTCCTCTCCTTCCCCAACCTGGTGAAAGTTGCAAGTGGACAAATAGCCTCTCTTCTCGAGTATTAGACCTTGTCCGAATTCTTCTCATGTGCCTGGGCAACTTGTGCTGCTACACCGCTGAATTCAATCCCTTCGGAGTCGCCAGATGTGTTAGAGAACAAGCCTCTAAAAGGCTGGATTTTGCCAAGTTACACACCAAACTTGACAATATTGAAAATATAATTTAAACTTTGAAGGACCCAGAGGAGACAATCTTCAATCCGGAATTCGGGCCTTGTTGTGCAGCTGCGGATCCCCGAAAGTACAGGCGGAACTCAAGTTATGCGATGCAACTCACAAAACCCGAACTGCTATGTGTCGGAACTTGGAACATGTCCGACATCCCTCAAAACCCGATTTCTTAGCTGTCGGGAATAGGACCATGCAATGCATCCCCCAAAACCCGAATTGCTGCTTTGATGTTCTCGGATCCCGAAAACCCGAAATCACTAAAAACCCAAAATTTTGAAAATCAAAATATCAAAAAACTAAAGATACCCTTTTGAAGATTACACTCAGATCTACCAACTGTTAAAATTTTGACCTGTTTTGAGCAAGTTAAGCCCTTGAAAATTGATTTCGGAGTTCAGCTGAGGTGCAAAATCAGGAATTTGTAAAGACTGCAATTTCTAGTGCAAATTTCATGAAAACTCCTTCAAATTTTTTATGGAATAACCTCTTGGTCCCACTGGGTGTGCCAAAAACTGTTGGTGTCGAATCAAAGCACCCCTGGGACTCCGCAACGCGATCGTTTGAGACTCCCAGTGCGATTGCACAACATGGAGCTTTTCCCAAGTGTGGGACCTTGCGAAAATCGTGCTATGTACCTTGGGATATAATATTATAATGTATATGGGTTGATGGAGATGCCGACATGTGGCACACATCCCCTTATCTTATTATATCATTCATCGATCATCCCCTTATCTTATTATATCATTCATGTGGCACACATGTGGCCAATACTGAGGCCGACCTCCTAAGCATAATAAATCATAAATGAATGATATAATAAGATAAGGGGATGTGTGCCACATGTCGGCATCTCCATCAACCCATATACATTATAATATTATATCCCAAGGTACATAGCATTGCCTCCCTCTTTGACATGTTTCGTCCCCGAAACATAAGAAGAAGCCATATAATGAGTGTGCTTTAAATTATTGCACACTTGTCGCCAAGCTTGATCATCCAACCACATGTGATCCTGGTAGATGATACATATCTGAACTAATATCCATATTCCGTTGCGCTACTCTGATTCCATTCATGACCATAGTTTATCATCCTTGGATTCCATGCATAACCAACATAAGGATTTAATGCATAACCATAATAAGGATTCCATGTATAACCATAATAAGGATTCCATGCTTCATAATTGTTGCTCCATTGATCCCCTATATAAATAAAGTGATTATTCCTCCAATTACCTGTATATCTATATTGGTTGGAAATATGATGTGCCCTGGGACATCTCCATGATTTTTTTCTCTCATGTTGACGTGGATTTCCATATGCTGCAGTTGTAGTATCCTCAACCTTATGAACCTGTTTCTGAAATTTCTTTTCTTCTTCCACCTTTGCATTTGATATTTTATTTTTCTCTTGAGTCGATGAATCATCATTTCCTTCTTTTTCTTCATGTTCCTCTTTTGAATCATCCTTATTCCCTTCTTCTCCATATTCTAAATCATCCTCATGGTCTATATTGACTTTTCTTTGATTTCCATTAAGCCTGATATCCTGTAAAGTGACCTTCTTCTTTTTGTACCAAATCTTCATAAATTTATTTGTCATATTAATATTAATTGTCCCCAATGTCTCTAACCAAGGATACCCAAGAAAAATATCCAAACCCTCCATATATAAGGCAAAAAAATCTGAATGTAAAGTATATTTGTCCATAGTAAGTTTTAAATCTTCAAAAACTTGAATTTTCTTACCATTCACTTGAGCTTCTTTGATATTACTTTCTTGAATATGTAGATGTCGAGCCATATCCTTGTTGATGAAGTTATACTTGCTGTTAGGGTTTATGGAAACAATTATCTTGTTCCTTTGAATGCATCCATGAAACTGAAATATGGTATCTTCCTTCTTTGGAGATGCACTATCATGCGTAACAACTTCAACTTCTTCTTCTTCTTCTTCTTCTTCTATTGCTGCTTCTTCTTCTTCTTCTTCTTCTTTCTCTCTTGATTCTTCAATATATTCGTCCCCATCATCTTGCTTTGACTCTTGTTCCTCTTTGTGGTCCCATCTATCCATAAAAAGTTGTTCCATTTCCTCCCAAGACCAATCCTTCCTGTCATTTTTAATCTCAGAAAACCAAATCCATGCAGGACCACCAAGATAATGTGAAAACCTATTCCTTGTCATGAAATATGAGAAATATATATTCTTAAATTTTATCCACCATTCTTTAGCATCCATCTCACCATTTCCATAAAAATTTTCTATCCCCGTGACCATGATTAGGGTTTAGGAATTCTGAAAATATTTCGGTAGATGGATAAAAACACAAAGAACAAACCCCAACTGAAATTTCAAGAGCTTTCCGAAAATATAAATTTTGCTAAAAAATACCACAATTTGCTTCTTGAAAAGTGAATTTATGAAAAAACCTAAAACACCAATAAAATCCGCAAAACAGATCCAATCAAGCTGAATTTTTCAGATATTCTGACTTAGAGTGTTTCCAAATTATTCTGAAAAAATTGGAAAAAAATTCGATATACTCTTCAAGATATACTCGAAACAAAAAATTAGGGTTTTTGCCCTAATTTTGGCCGAAATCGCTGCTCTGATACCACTTGTAAGGATATTACTTGTATAAATCAGAACATATACAGAAGAATAACATGAAATAACACCAAAATTATGACAATATTCTCATTTAATAGCTTTTCCACTTCGAGGGGGCAACCTCCAATACCACTTCGAGGGGGTAACCTCCAAACCATACAATAACACTCCAATACTCAATATGATCATTAAATACAACCTTCTAACCCCTATATATACCATTCTAACCTATGGCCAATACTGAGGCCGACCTCCTAAGCATAATAAATCATAAATGAATGATATAATAAGATAAGGGGATGTGTGCCACATGTCGGCATCTCCATCAACCCATATACATTATAATATTATATCCCAAGGTACATAGCAAATCGGAAAAGCTCTCCTGGATGAAGGTGACTCCTATTCCTCTGTTCGGATGCACGAATAAAACGCAGAGGGCTTACTAAAACCTAATCTAACTTGCGAGGAGACAGGGTAGAGAATGCATAAAAATAAAACCTAAACTACGGAGGTGATGCACCGAGGAATGAAGAACACCCGTTTTGCAAGATTAAACACAGACCACATAGATGTAATGCCACACCATGCACAGATAGCCAAAATGCAATAAAAGATCAAAAATGACAGTAATAAATATGTAAGAGGGTTTAGAAGCAACCACAGACACACATATATTGCTCAAGGATCGATTCAATATATTGCAATGGCCCAGAGGCAAAAAACAACATTACAGTCCATATGGGAGGTTTTGAAACTCCACAAATCTTCTTGTGAACAGGAGAGAAGGGAGGGTGCAAAACAGAAATGTCCGACCTTGATAAAAGCCTCTCCTTTACATTATATAGGAAGAAGAAAAAATGAGAGGAGAAAAATTCGCCCCCCTTTTCCAACCACCTCCAAAACTGCACTTAACTCTTCAACAACCATGGTGGTAGGTGAGATCCCCAACACCTGTCGGGTTCGGAACTCCCTTGTGCATTTGCATCGGGTATAGAGGACTGCTCGACATGCCTCTGATCCGTGTGTTTCCGACTTGTTTTGCGCCATAGAAACCGAATTGCATTGTGTCGGGTTTTCTACCCCTTGCGACATGTCTTTTGGTGTCGGGCTTTGGCGGGCTCCCGACATGCTTCTTCGACGTGCAAACCCGACTTGTTTTTGCGCCATGGAAACCCGAATTGCATTGTGTCGGGTTTTGACGACCTCCCGACATGTTCCTTGGCGTCGGGTTTCGGAGGCCCGCATACATGTTTTCTTCGCTGCCTCTCTGCCATGCTTTTCCGCCGCTTAAACCCGCGTTTGTCCTGTGTCGGGTTTTGCGGCCCCTGCGTCATATTTTCTTTGCGACGGGTTTTGATTTACCCGGGGAGGGAAAGATACGCAATATTGTTTATTACCAATTATGAAAAGAGAAGCCTTCCATCCGCCTGAAACAGGCCTTCCCCTGAGATCAACTGACCCATCATTTACCCATTCTTCACCATCTTCCCTGTCAAGTGGGTCAGGACCCAATGGCCTCAACTTCCCGACCATTCTTCTGCAGAGATCAATCTCATCAATGCAGGCCTCGACAAGTAATTGCAGACCCCTCTGCTCCCTCTTGATCTCAATCTCCTCAAGCATTCAGTGACTTTCTTCGATGGAAATGGAATACCATTTGACAAGAACGGGTATGTTAGGATTGTCCCACAAACAGTTTCTGCCTGCCTTTGGGGACTCTGTGGACATGTTCGTGTGGAGGAAACGGGCTAATAGTCCTGGTGGGAGAGCAAAGGCTGCGTTGGAATTTGTGGTTCTGATAAGGCTTTTGGGAGCAAAGGCATCAGAGTTGACTTGATAAAGCCTGTTGAGCTCAGGTGGGCAGCTGCTGTGCTGGCTAGTAGAGTTTTTGGGCAGCAGAAAGGTGAGAATCTGAACTTGGGTCATTTTAATTTGGTTAAGATGGTTAGTCTAGGGCATAAGTTTAACTGGGCAGAGTTTGTAGCTTCGAGAATTAAGGAAAAACTGAGAAACATTCAGAGTGATGGGAAAGGGTATTTTTATATGGGGACTGGGCTTATTTATGCTTTGGGGCCAAAGGGGGCGATAGCTTTAGTTGGGGAAGGCCCTTCTTTAATGAAGTGGGCAGCATTGTGTCCCAAGAAAGAGCGTGAAACGTGAGGCCATGGAAGGGCCTGGTTTTGCTGGAGAGCTAGAGCACTGTGATGATGAGAAGGAAGAGTGCGGACCACTCTCTTCCTTTGCTGGTCCAATGGAAGTGAATGTTAAAACAAATGAGGAGGGTGGTACGTTGGGAATGGATGGTAATGCAAAGGAGGGTGGCGCAGAGGGAATAAATGGGAGATTGCATTTTCCTGGGATTGGATATGATAGACCCCTTGTCCTTAGCGCCACTCCTTTAAGAGGAACTGGGACCATTGCTGGGCCAGAAAATATTAGTTTTAGTCGGTTATTGCAGAAACAAGTTCTGTTGTCCACTACTGAGTCCAATGCTGCAGATGTCGGAAGAATTTTGGGGTGTTCTCAAGATTTGGGGAAAACAAGGAATGGTCTGTGTTTGGATGTTGCCTATCAGAAATCGGAGAGTCAAACATTTAGTCACAATGATGGACCAAGAGCAATGTTAGAAGCTTGCAGTGTAAGTGGTACTGGTACTGGGTCCCCATGTAACCCAAGAGCCCAAAGCCCAAGAGCTCTGACGTTGCTGAACAGTTGGAATCTCCCATAAGAAAGCATCCACTTTTTGAGAAGGACGAATATATATCTTCAAAGAGGAGGAAGCTCTTGGAGTGCAGGTCTTCAGGTCCAAAACTCTATCCAGTAAACTTAAGGAAATTGAATTTTCACAAGAGCTGTCAATAATAATATTGTATTTTATCAAAGTAATCACTGAAACAAAGTTTCCCACTTATTATGCCATACCAGAACAATAAAGTAACCTAGGAGGACCAAACACACAATCTCTAATGGTTGTGAAAACATTTGACTATTCTGAGCCAGATCAAAAGTTTGCATTGGAACAAAATTTGTATATACATGCGGTGGCAATTATATCATTGATGTGAATGGCATTCTGGTGGCCACACTCACCTTAACAGAGATGATGATGCAGCAGGAATTTGGAAGATATTGGGGTCAAAGATTGCCCATAATATTGTTCAGTCACTCTCTGTATGGAGTTCCTTGGCACTGGTTCAAATAACACAGCTGTCACTGTTAAAAGCAGTTTTTCTTAACCATTTATTTTTTTCTTTGCTCACGATTGACCTTCCAATTTTACTGAAGCAGGCATTTTAAGTTTTATATCATAATGAGCAAGTTTTTTTCGAGGAAATTTGAAATGTTATGAAGAGCGGTTAATTGCATGTATTACTCTTCAAACTATTTATTTTAGCCATTAGAACACCATTCAAACTCTTGGAATGGTATAAGCAATTTTGTGTCACCCCACAAGAGATAAGAAGATGAGTTTTCATTTTCCATTTCATTAGTTTTTGTTAATAAATTTCTGCACCTCCAGATTTTCCAAACTTTTTATTTATTTATAATTTAAATATATGGGGTATACAATTTGAATGTTGCACATATGGTAGATAATGATTAATTCTTTATTTAATTAATATGTCACAATAAATAATATAAAATAATTTAAAGAGAATTGGGAGAATACAAGGAATATATGAGAATTGTAAGAGCCTTTTATATTTATTATTTAATTTAATTAAATTTGTTTCTAAACTTTTAATATATTTGGATATACACCAATTTTAATTTACAAGCCTATTCGAAGCTTTAAATATTAAAATGGTCATAGGACTCCAGTGGAAAATAATTTGGATGAAGTCACAAATATTTTGGATGAATTCTTTTAAGGCTAATTATTTAAAGATAAAACTACGAGTAGAAGAAACACGAACGGATAATCTTTAATGCTCAAACATGGTTTTAAATCTACTCTTAGACAAAAGTAAGTGATAAGTACATTTATTTTTAAAAACGGATGCAACGGTTCTCATGAATTTTCAACGAAAAATTTCTGATATTGGATGAAAATAATAGAAAATCAATTGATTTATCCTAAAAACAATGGCTCTTATTGTGACACTCTATTTTAAGATCGAAACCAATTATAGGTTGATTACTTCACCACAATTTTCTTTCTTCTCTTATAAATTGTAATAAATAGAGTCATTCTATATTTGATCAAATTTTCATGAATTCCTTTTTTATTTAAAGAGTAATATAACCCATGTCTCAAATTCATACAAAATAGAGCAATTGTATATTTAATGTGATTGCTAAAAATCATTGTGTTAAGTTTCTCTTCAACTTTCTTCTTACGCTATCTCCCTCGTTTCCATATTTGAATTAGATTTTATCTTTACTTGCTATCTCATTTTGTCAACTAAACACCAAGTTACGTATGTTTTAGTTTTCTTATGTTTTAGTCATGTAGAAGAAAGGATTAACATATCTTGGTGTACCACCCCCTATACGTGTCTTTTCTATTTTATTTTTTTTAAAAAAAGAGGCTAACACTAAGATATAAGGAAATGGCGTAGTCTAGAAATTGTAATTGAGATAAGTGTCCCCCACTTTGGTACATTCCATGTAATGCTTGAGTTGGTAAGATCATACACTTCGGTGCGTTAACAATCATCTCCCGTAAGAACTAGATATGTCAAAAATCTATTTCCCTATACCTAGATCTAAATCCACTCCTCCGGTTCAAAAATCAGCCCCTTCATCCCTAAGAAAATTTCCTCTCGAGCTCCCATGACCCATCAACAAAGAAATTAAATTTTTATTTCATTCAATGATGGAAGTCCTTTTTCTCTACTTGCATATAGTCCCATTCTAAGTTCAGCCCACTCAAGACACTTCTTTATTTCACTATTAAAAACAAAATACCCCTATTGAGCACATAAAGAATGCATCCAATGTATGCATGATTCACCATATTGTAGATGAATTCAAACTTCTATCCACTTCCCTCAAAGGGAAAATTCAGATTGGTTCCATTCTTTGAATTTTGGAAGTGAACAAAATTGGGAGAAAAGTTGCATAATCAATTCAAAGAAAAGGGGGATATTTTTCACTAGTGGAGCACTTGACTATTATGAAAAGAGCTTTGATGATATTTCTAACTTCAATCACAACTTCCAAAATGATGTAACCAATTATTAAGTTTTGTTTGTTTTATCGAGCTAATTAGGAGTCTCTTTATGAGTCATTATTTAAGATTCTTTTTAGGAGTTTGTTTCCTAACAATAACAACTTCTTTGACTACCCTGTTCTTGTGGAGTCAAAGGAACAATTGGAATTAGATTTACTATTTT
Organism: Taxus wallichiana var. yunnanensis; assembly: GCA_018340775.1. Classification (NCBI taxonomy): domain Eukaryota; kingdom Viridiplantae; phylum Streptophyta; class Pinopsida; order Cupressales; family Taxaceae; genus Taxus; species Taxus wallichiana. The sequence continues at coordinate 319,854,873 of CM031235.1, read as the reverse complement.
TAGAATCGGTAAGTTTAAGTAGGAGTCTACTTGAGGTGCCTTTAAAAATATTCAAAATAACCACATGTTGGGGGTAGGAGTCTACTTGATGTGAATAACATTCGATGACCAAAGGGATAGAGGAAAGGGCTTATATATCGATTAGGAAGCACAAGGTACAAGGAAGGAATGCGAATTGAACATTCAGATGCATGTTCTTAAATAGAAGTGAAACACTTTTATCAATCTTCGAAAGGTGAAAGCCTTAGTATACAATGTTATCCTACCATATGAAGAAAATGAACCTCTCAATTCTTATTTAGGAGTTTTTCTTACAAAATATCTCCTAACCACACTCACTTTAAATCTATCCTTTTTAATTTCTATCACATTATTTCGATATGTGGAAAATAAATTACCAAGATGAAATCTTCCCCACCACACTTGCATCCACCACCACAACCTCACACATTCCAACTACAATCTTCTTGACTATCTCCCATAGTCATATGTCTCATCCCAAGGGCTTGTACTTCATATAACTAATCAATAATGCGAGAATCCTCAACATTATATGTGTCCAAGTTGCATATCTTACAATAAATAGATACCTTTTGTAGGTGGCACATTAAAGAAGATGATATTTTCTAACATGATAGTCTTCCCTAAAAATCTCACAAGCCTTAAGAATAACAAACACATTTTTCTAGGGAAAATTAGTCTTAGTGTGCCCTTTGAATTTAAAATTAGTACACCAAATCCCATTTTGCATATCATGTGTGTTGTTGGCAATTAACTTATCGAACTAGGTAGTCATTGATGTGATTTATGATCCCATGAGCATATTTACCCCAATATTAATGCTACCAATAACCTCTACATGAAGTGCATCTTCCTAGGATTCCTTTGGATCATTGAATGTTATACATGAAAGGGTGTCACAAAGGCAAACAAAATCTCCAATGAACCACTTTGTGCATGTTGAATATGATGGATCTCATATGAAATCTTAGAGATTAAAATTGTGAACTATGCATCATATGTGTACCCTCTCTCTGTCAGCTCTTGTCAAATGTCATTTAGGAAAGAGATGCTTTGTTGCTCAAATTCAATCCCTAAATATCAAATTCCTTGAGAAAATCCTCTACTTTTCGTAATCAACCATATCTTGTTACGAGTCATACTTATGCTACCAAGTATATATTTGCCCAAAAGGGTCTTAGAAATTTGGTTTTCCTTATATTTTTGAGAAGTGATCCCTTAATGTGCTAGATCAATTCTAACTTATAAACATGCTTAGTTGTATTCTTAACCCCTCTATACTCTATGAGATGTAGAGACATTTCATATTAGATATAAGAAGCAAGAGCTCCAATTTAATGTGTGCAAAAAACAACTCTTCCTTGAACTAGCACTCATATTTTGTACCCATCTCTAGATGTTCCTATACCCTTATTTACATTCTATTATATTTTAGAATGTTATTGTACACCAAATAGAGAGGATATAAGGGTCTGCAACATAGACAATTTGGATGTGCGGGATATTAGAACATGCTTATTAGTAGTTTGTAGATGCTTCAAAGGTGAAAGTTTTGTAGCTATGAAATCAATATGGGAAAGATCTGTACAAACGTTTATACAGTTCAAACTTGATCTATACAATCATGAATTGGAATCATATGGTCTTGGACCCTTTGATAGTCCAGACTTGTAAATTATTGTGTACTTGACTTATCTAGTAATGCTATTTTTGTATGTCACTCTTTCTCATAGAGCTTATGGATGACCTGTAATCACCTACAACAAAGTGAAAATCCTAACAACTCGTAAATAACATCATACCATTAAGCAAACCAAAGGAGAAAACATAAGTGTGTGGTGATGTTGGCTACCCTTTGTGATCATACTCCCAATTGTTGAACCAATCCAAGTGACACACTACATGCCCTCATTGTAGGATTAAGCCTCATACAGTTATCATAGGTGCTTGTACAAATGTGAATAGCTAACTAACCCCTTATGGGTGCCTCATATCTCTCGGCGAGAAAGATAGTTGGCTAATCTACTTGCAATATAGAATGTACCCAACATAGTAGTAGTGAGATATAGTGTCCCTCAACTATATGATCTAACCATTTGCTGATTGAAAACCTTGTGCAATGCTTGGAATGAACTATCTCTTGCTAAAACATGGCTCTATGACCTAAATTCATGTTTTGAAATGGAGGAAGCTAGACCCTTTGACCTAGTTGAGTGCTTCATACTTGTAGTAAGGACTACTCTAGATGATGTGTAATTAATTTGGGTAGATTTAGGAACCCTTTGAGTGCTTTTGGGATGTTTACAAATATTAGCTTGTAATATTTTATTTTCATTTCCGATAGCATAAGTAGTTTTTGTTAAGAAATTTGGACACTTTGGCAATATTGTAATATTTCCAACTTCCCTTATTTTTCAAACTTTTAATTTAAGAATTAAAAATAATAATTTAAATATATGAGTTATACAATTTAATTGTTACACATATATTAGATAAGGCTTAATTCTTTATTTAATCAACATGTTGTAATAAATAATGTGACCACTTATATAAATTAATTTAAAGATAATTAGGAGAATGCAAGGAATGGGTGAGAATTACAAAAGCCTTTTGCATTTATTATTTAATTAAATTATTTTTTTCCAAAATTTTAATATATTTGGATATACACCAATTTTAATTCAGAAGCTTATTTAAAGCTTTTAATATTAAAATAATCATAAAGCTCAACTAGAAGATAATTTGTATTAAGTCCGGATATTTTAGATGAGGCCTTTTAAGGATAATTACTTGGAGATAAAGGTATAAGTAGGATTAACACAAATCATTATCTTTAATTCTCAAACATGGTTTTAAATGAAACTGTTGAAGTCAAAATTGCACACCGTCCCGAGTCATAGACAACCCAGGATTTTGAGGCAACATGGGATTGTCTCCAAGTTATGGGACTTGCAAACTTGAGACAGAAGTCCTGAGAAGGCCGACTTCCTCTCCTTATTCCTACTGCTAAACTACTCTTAGGAAGGGAAATGCAACTGCCTAATACAAATTTTTGATTCCAAGAGACCAGAGAAAGAGGAAGGGAAATGTAACTACATAATACTAATCTATGATTCCAAGAGACCAGAGAAAGAGGAAGGTGCATAAAAATGAAAATTCTAAACTACAGGAGGTGATAACACCGAAAGTAAGGGGAAAGACAATTTTAAAAAAGAGAAAATGAAACAAAACAATGATGGAGAGGGAAGAAATGGAAGACATAATCCATAACAACATCTAAAATCCCATTTTCACACAATGCACAATAGAAATAAACCCTGTAATATGAATAAACATACACAACATACCTGCAAGCAAATGAAGAGGCAAGGAGATGCAATAAACCATCAATTAAGGCAGCATAGAGCCACAAAAATAGTAATTTTATTGCTTCATGATGATGCATATATCATTACAATGGAGGAATAAGGTGTGAATTCATTACAGGATTACAATCCAAGGCCTGCAACTCAAGAAAACTTGTGCAACAATTTTCACTGATGCATTTGCATTCCCAAAGTATCCCACCCTTACAAATGAGCCTCCCATTACAATATATAAAGAATGTGAAAGAGAGAGAAGGGGAAAAACTCAGATTTTTGTTCCCACCAACCAAAAACCTACATTAAATGTCTGAAAAGGAGTATGGGAAGCTTTACAAATCCATCCCCCATGATATTTTTCTTGCAGGAGAAGAAAAGACACCATATCATATTAGTTCTGTTTTCTCATCTTCCTAGGACTGTATTCATTAATGATGGATTTTCCCCCTTTTTTCCCCAACCAACCCCATAAAAATCCAATTTTCTAGATTTTATAATGTAGTTCTCGACAAGATGTTTCCAACGATATAAAGTTTGTCAAATTTGGAGCACTGGATCAAAAGTTATGGGCATTTGAAGATACTAAATTGATCCACATAGGAGATGGCGAAAATGCAAATATGCAAAATGCAAAACTAAAAAATAGTCCCAGGGGCCCAAAACCTTGTCTAGATGTGCATTGCTTATTTTGCCATGTGTTTTCCCTTCATTGGTTGTGGGGTCGGGGATTTATTTTCATTTGGTACATTGATATTTGTCGCTTTGGAAATTACCCCAGCGGACTGAAATGCACTTCTCCTTTTCCTTGGGGTACTTCGAGTTTCCGAGGATCTCATGACACTAAGGAATTGTTCCATTTGTTCTTAGTTCTCTCACACCTTGTTCTCTCTCGCACTTTATATCACCACATAACTCTTCCTTTGTTTTACGGGCCGACCACCCATGCACGGGAACTAGATGGTTTCCAGAACCATTCCATAGCCGATCCCATTGTCATCACCAAAATTTGATCCACACTATACTATCCCGACCCCTTTTCTTTGCTTTGCGACAATTTTTGGATATGGGAAATAAGTGACCCAAAAGAACTAGTTTCGCCCAACGCCTTGGTACTAGAAACTTGCCACGAACCCACAATACATTGCACTTCTCCAAATTCCTTTGTATTATGGCCAAATTGGAAAATTGGGGAAGCAAAGGAACTTGAGAACTATTTCGTGTGTTCATCCCCAACTCGCAAAACCCGCAATATATTTATTATTATTATTGGTAAATAGTTTTTTGAAAGGGACTATACCCTTTTACAACAGTGCTTAAAAGTAAAATTTAACCCCAGAAAGCCCAACAACAGAAAACTGTCAAGAACCAACAAAAACAAAATAGCTGCTTCAAAAATAGCTAAAAAACAACAACTTAACAAAGAACACATTAAAGCTTGCCCAACAAGCGGCGATTGGCCATTTGCCCAGATGTAACAATAATAGCACTAACAATGACAAGAATCAAACCTTGTCCGATACATTAACAATGACCCATTTTTCCATTTTTATTGATTTTTGGCTACGTGTTGAATCTTTTAAGCTATGAGAAATGGAGGAAGTGCCTCAAAACAATTGTAAGTTCCTAAAACATGAAAAATACCTCTTTTCACCATTTTCTGCATGAAGGTCCCATGAAAATTCCCAAGTCTAGATTTCAAAAGTTAGCCAATTTGCAAAGGGTGTAAAATTGGATAATAATTTGGTGACTCACGGGGTAATTTTCCTGTTAGATTGAAAAGATCAATGACCTTGAAGCATCCATTGGGCATGGAGTCATCCTGAAAACATGAAAGCTGATTTAAACTTAAATCTCACTCCTAATTTCTGATATGTTTGGGTTGAATGAATGAACCATAAAGACTGCCCAAAAGTGATTTAAGTATTGCAACCCATTCCTAATACCTTGAAATTATTTTCACATCACCTTTTTCGGAAACCATGATGAACATTGTATAATAAGATCATACACAATCAACAAAATCGTACAAAAAACTTAGGGAAAGGAAACCTACTCTACCAATAAGAAAATGTGCTTGAAAGCACTTAGAGGAATTGAAATTAATCCACTATGTTTAAGATGGAATGAAATAACTTAATGAGAATGATTAAGGTAAATACCACGATCGATCAGGATTTGTAATACATCTCCATTAAGGTCTAACAAATCAAAAGAGTTAGCTTCTTTGCAAGCAATAATGATATATGGCCCACTCCAAATTACATCAAACTTGGAGTGTCTCCTGGTTTAGCTCTGTCTGCATCCCATTTTAAGACTAGATCTCCAACCTTGAATGTATGATCTCTATCCTTCTGTCAAACCATTGCTTGGTTGATTTTTGATGTTGTTCTAGCTTGATCATGGAAGAATTTCTTAACTCCTCAAGCTCAACTAGTTCTTCCATTCGAATTTCTCTTTGGTCTGCCCCTTCAAATTCTAATTGTTGAGCCAATTCAAGTGATAAAGGAATCTTGGATTCTTTTCCATATACAATCTTGTAAGGGAAGTGCCAATTGCCTTCTTCATTGTGATTTTGTCCACCCAAAGAGCATTTCTCACCTTTGTATACCATTTTATTTGATTGATGTCCATTGTTATCTTCATGATCCTAATCAGGTTTTTGTTAGTAGACTTTACCAATCCATTACCTTGGGGGTAGTAATTAGAAGAAGTCTTAAAATAAATCCCAAGTCCAAGAGCCCAATCAGAAATCTTAGATCCTAGGAAAGCTTTTGCATTATCAAAGATGATAGTTTGAGAATGCCAAATCTTGTCAAAATGTCCTAAAAAAGTCAAGGATGATTGATTCAATGGCTTCCTTCAATGGCACAACTTCCATCCACCTGGTAAAGTAATATGTTGTTGTTAAAACCCATTTGTGACTAGCACTTGATGGAGGATTAATCATGCCAATGAAATCAAGACCCCATTGGGAAAATGGTTGATCTGCTTGAATTGGATGAAGTGGAAGGGAAACCAACCTCTTCTTACTAGTGAAAAAGGCACATTCTCTGCATTTTCTAACCCATTTGTGAGCATCAACAAACAACATGGGCCAAAAGTAACATGCTTTTAAGATTTTCATTGTAGTAGCCTTAGCAAAAAAAAATTTCCACCCAATAAACCATCATAGAACTCAGTCAAAACCTTGTCACAATGCTCACCTTTAATGCACTTGAGAAAAACTCCATCAATGTTTCTTTTAAACAAAATGCCATCAATTAGTGCATAAGGAATAAAATGCAGCCTTAGATGTCTTCTTTTTGTTTTGTTTTGTTTTGTTTAGATGTCATATCACCAATCCAACTATGATTATTGATTGCATCTCCTTTATCCTGCTGAATTTCAACGTTATGTGGAAGTTATTCATTCATGAAGGAGGTTTTTTGATCCTCTTGAGCATCCAAAACAAGTTATCGCAACATTCTCTTTATCTTACCAATTTTGTAGCCTTAATAGTCACATCATATTCCATGATTTTAGTGACCCATCCAACTCTTTTCTCACTAATGTCTACTCCCATAATGAAGTCTCTCACATTGGAATGTGAGACTAAAACTTTGATGTGATTAGTAGCAATCATACTCTTGAACTTATTTAGAGCTCTCATGATGGAAAATACTTACTTTTCAATGTGGTTGTACTTTAATTCATAATCCTTCAATGTTTTACTAAAGAAATCCATTGGTTACTCCAATCCTTGATCATTTTGTTGAGTCAAAACAAAAATGCTAGATTCAGCTCCATATGCATATAAGATAAAATATTTAGCATAATTAGGATTAACAAGTGTAGGATCTTGAGAAATATCTTGTTTGATCTTGACAAAACTCTCTTTTCCTTCAGCTATCCATTTGAAAATTGAATCCTTCTTGAGCATAAGAGTAATAGGCTTGACTAATCCTGCAAAATTGGGAATGAATCACCTAACAAAGTTGATTTTTCTAAGGAATGACTACAAGGATTTCTTGTGAGCTAGAAAGGAAAGAGACAAGATGGCTGATATTCTTTCCAGATCAATGGAAATTCCATCCTTTGAAACAATATACCCCAAAATCTTACCCCTAGGGACTACAAATTTGCATTTATTAGGATTAAGAGACACCCCATATTCCCTACATCTCTCAAATACCTTCTCAAGATGGTTGATATGATCTTTACTTTGCTTTGATAAAATGGTAATATCATCAAGATAAATAAGGATGAATTCATTGATATATCCTTTGAAAGCAATGTCCATTGCTCTTTGGAATGTGGCACCTGCATTTGACAAACCAAAAGGCATTTTATGATATGCATATGTTCCCCATTTGGTTATAAATGTAGTCTTATACTGATCCTCCTCCCTAACCTTGATCTGATTGAAACTCTGAGTATCCATCAAGCATAGAAAACCTTTTAGCTCTTGCTACTGTTTGTAGAATTTTCTCCATAGAAGGTAAAGGATAATGATCCTTTAGGGAGGATTTGTTCAAATCTCTGAAATCAACACAAAGTCTAATTTCTTTGTTATTCTTCCTTACTAGGACAATATTTTCCACCCAAGTAGAGTATTTGATAGGAAAAATGATTTTTATCTCAATGAGTTTCAAAACTCCTTCCTCATGAGGGGATCTATCTTGGGATTAATTGGTCTTTGCTTTTTCTAATTAGCTTGACATTAGGATCAAGATCAATGGAATGTTGGACAATGTCTAGATTAAACCCTTTTAGATCTTCATAATCCCATGAAAATACATCATTGAATTTTTGACACAAGGAAATAAAAGCTTTCTTCTCATTCTCATCACATACCTTTCTAAGAAGAAGTTCCCTTCCTTATGCAATTATCTGATTAAAAATATTCTTACCTTCTGTTATGTTCTTCTCTTCACCTCTGAATTCATCATCAAGATTGAAAATATGCTCCAAGGTGACCAATCCTTTTGGAAATTTGTTTGTTTTCAGCTAAATAATTTGATCACCATAGTTGTCATGAAAATCATATTGCATTCTTGAAGATAACTTAGCTTCATTCTGGATGAATTACACAATTTTTTCATCACTTTCAAATACTTGCTAGCTGGTTTCATTGTTTGGAATGGATGGTATGACCACTACCTTGATGTGTTGCCCATTTCCTTTAACAAGATCTTCAACATGTGAGAATTGAGAACTAAGGTTTTCCATCTATTTTGTTTCTTTGTTCAATTTCCTAGGCACCACTTGTAGATTAAGAGCATAAAAAATCTCTAGAAGATCCCAAAATCTGTGTTTATAAGCTTTTAAAATCTTATTCTTGGTAGCACACTTCCCTCTAACTTGGTGGATGACCAATTCAATGTCCCCAAATATTTGCAAGGTTTTGATTTTCCTCTTCTCAGTAATTTGAAGACCATGCACCAATGCCTCATACTTTTCTATGTTGTTAAAACATGCAAACTGTAATCTATGAGTAAATAGAACCTCTCGTTTAATGGAGAAATTAGTACAACGCCTGCCCCATCTCCATTTCTACTTCTATAACCGTCAAAGAACATTTTCCATAATCTAGAATCACTATCTTTTTCTTGCTTGAGTGGTAAAGGTAGAGCATATCCATCCTCAATAATGCAATAGGTTCTATGTCCAATTTCTAAAACCTTATCATAAGGATCAAAATCATAGTGTTTTTCGCCCATTCATCTAAAATAAGATCGGGAATAGGAGGAGTGGGATGCTCTTCTAAAACTCAATCTTGTTGATATTCTCCATATCTTAAGTAATTTGATTGGGGGTGGGGTGTGATTATAAGAATCAATATGATAGGAAAATATAGGCTTAGCTCGTTTGTAAATATTATACCATACCTGGTCCTTAAGAGCATATGTGTCCAATACGAAGACAAGTATCCACCTAATTTGGCCATGAAATCTCTTGATAGACAAATGACAAACATAATAGGAAAGTCAATCATTGATATGTCATGGGTTATAATTAGACTTGGACAAGCATGAAGGGTTAACTCAAGATATTTTATCACTCCTAGGACACCAATGGTTGAGCCATCAAGTTGTAGAACACCTTTAGAAATAGGGTTGTACTTGAAGACCTAAGATATCAACAATCTTTTTGGGAATTATAGAGGTACTAGCCCTTGAATCAATCATACAATTATGAACAATGTAGTTTCCCATAATTAATGACATATAAAATGGTGGGGTCTTGAAAAATTTGTTATCCATATTTCGCCCCCAGGCCAAATATCGGATCAGCTACGACCCCGCATAGAAAAAACCTGAGAAAACCTATTCAGATATGTAAATAGGTCACAAAGGGATTCAACAATGGAAAAGCAGGTCAAAAAAGAAGGGGAGTGCCACAGAAGAACCAGGAGCAAGAAAGGGGAAGAAATGACAAAGATCCGAAGTCCTCGGGTTCAAAATAGTTTAGGAAAGGTCCAAAATTAACTAAGTATGGAGGAGGCAGTGGAAAGAACCACGTGTCCTAACAACGTTTCTCCAAAGATGAATCCAAAAAGGGAATCCCAAATGAGCGCCAGTTGTTGCGTGGCCCTGGTAGGTGAAATGGAGGAAACGTCTTTGGGCTTTCAATTTAGGATCTTCTTACCTCAACTGACCAGATCAGATTTGATCTATTCCACCGTTTCCTCTTCCTTCAAGGTGCCAGACCAAACATTGATGTAGTAAAGACGAATTTGGGGGCAGATTTTATCTGAAGCATTAACAAAAATGGTTGATCTTCAACCTGCTTTTCCCACTTCTCCCTCTCTTTCTTCTCTCTGATTGAATCTATAAATACAGGCGAGATTCATTGTAAAGGGTTGGACATTCCTTGTTTTGCAGGCTCCCTTTTTCTTCTAGCAAAGGAATTTGTGGAATTTCAGGCCTTCCATCAAAGTTACAATATATTTCTTGCCTCCTGGCTATTTTGTAATGTATTGTATCAATCTGTAGAGCAATAAAACACGTTTGTGATCGATTCTAGATCCTTTCTGTCTCTTTTGCTCACATCTGGTCTTTCATTATAAATCTGGTTATCTATGTTTGATTATTGCATGTATTTGTTGGTTTGTGTCTATCAACAGAACTAGTGTTCATCATTCCATTGGTGCATCGCCTTATAGTTTAGCTATTGTTTATTTCTTGTACCCCTTTCTTATCCTTGACTCCTTCACAAGTTTTAGATAAGGTATAGAGATATATCCTCTACAAGTTCTCACATATGCATCTAAATAGAGGAGTAAGGAACCAACCTTTAATCTGGAGAGCTTTCCCATTTTGCAAGGTTCCACACCTTGGGGAAAATTCAATGTTATGCGATCACACCAAATGACTCTGCCTTAGAAAAGTAGATTTTTAGAACTCATTTGGGGGTGCTGTGATTTTGCACTAACAGTTTTGGCATGCCTAGTGGGACAAAGAAGTCTCCATTTCATTGTAGCAGATTGATGTGCACTTGTTGCAATCTTTAGCTTATAAGAAGCTTCAAATTTGCATATCTGGTGACTCCAACAGAGGAAGAATCCACTGGTTTCAAACAGCCCAAGCTTGGGAAATTCATGAGAAAAACCCGGTCTAGAGCAAGGAAAGAAGGTATATTTGAATACTTGCGTCTATCCCCAGGAAGATAAAGGAGAGGAAGAAGAGTTCAGAGGTCTCCATCTCCACCAAGCAGAACCTTGTCAACACCTCCACCTGCAAGGCCTTTCTTTCAGTCTGCAAGGGTTCTTAGGCCAATCAGAATGACACAACCAAATCCATATGTCAACTTTACTTTGAAACAACCCATTCACCATGAATGTACAAAATCTAGTTCTATTGTAGCATTAAAGAGCATCCCATATTTCACTGGGGAAAACCATACTTCTCCTGGTTACCATGTCTAAGATATTACAAATGTTTGTACAATCCACGAAATCCATTAGATGGACATTGCAGTCAAGTTGTTAGCCTCTTCACTCAAAGGCAAAGCTTCACAATGGTTTCGGAGCCTTGAGGCGGGCTCTATTCAAAACTCGAACCAGTTGTACACAACTCTTCACAATCGAGTTTTGAGAAAAGGGTGATAAATTGTCTTTGTTGGAGCAACTGACAACAATCAAGAGAGCCCCGAATGAGCAATTGACAAATTTTAACCTCAAATTTCAACAGACCTGGGATAGGATTCCAACAGCAGTAAAGCCCACTAATGAAGGTGCCTTCTTATACTTTCTTAGGGATTTAAATTCTGATATTTCTTTAATGATTTAGTCAATGGGGGCACAACCTTACTTGCAACCTATAGCCTTTCCATAGGAGCTGAGAACCATTTGATTTAGGCTGGAAAACTTACCCCTAGGCCATCCATGCCTCTGTACCTTGAGTTAGGAAACCCAGATACTAGCCAAACACCTACATTAGCTCCTATACCCACCCCCAAGAGTCAAATTTCAGCTGAAGCCTCCACTTCATCATCTAACACCTCAAAGGAGCTTCAGGAAGTGATGAAACAACTGCAAAACATGGGAAATGAGCTAGTAACCATCAAAAGACAACAAGCTCAGAGTTCTAGGCCATATCAGCCCCAGGCTCAGTATCAGGCCAGACCTCCATATCAACAAAATAGACCAACAACCCAGGCTGTAAATCAGAGTCAACACCAAGGGCAACCTCAAGCAACTAGAACATTCAGGTCATATGACCCAAACATAGTTTCAACATCAAGGGGATTGGTTCCAGCATAAAATAACATGGCACAAGAGTATGAATGGTGTTTCCCATGTAGTCAGCCACATAATTAGTCAATGTGCTTCAATGGTGCATTAAATCAAGCTCTGATGGTGCAAACCATTGGTGTGTCACAAAAACCTAGCCACGAAGAAAGTCAATAGCAAGGAGCTCAACAAGAGGGACCCCCAAATGAAACTATGTTTGTCAATTGGTAGGCTGAAGACTTATGTGGAATGAATCAGACTTTCTCAAAGTATAGCTACCAATACACGGTCTAAGAAGAGAAATATTAGAGAAGGACATTCACCAAGCTCAGGTTATCCTCAACCCTCTGTCGCTCAACAATGTATTGGCATTCAAAATACAACTCCCAATGTGCAAAGTCAATCCAAGCCACCTTCCAAACCTACTTAGGCACCAATTGTAACAACCCAGATGCAAGAGAAAAATGTGCAGGAAGGGGCAGCAAAAGGATAGCTCATTCAACATCATCGAGAAAATGAAGAGGACAAGTGTGAACATTTCACTATGGGAGTCACTGGCCATTCCGGGGCATAGGGATCTTTTACAAACTACCATACAAAATTGGTCAAGCTCAAATCAACCCCTAACCAAGCAAGAGAGAGTGTTTGCTAATGCAGTTCAACCTGGGAGGAACCATGGAGAACAATAAGGTAAGATCTTGAGACCTCCTCCATTCTATGTCTCATTGATTATTGGAGACAAATTGGTGCACAATTGTATGATTGATTCTGGGGCTAGTAGTTTTGTGATGCCCAAACAAATAGCTGACCAACTAGGTCTCCAATATGAATTCATCTCTAGAGGGGTAGTGCAATTAGATGGGACAACAGTGACAACTATTGGAATCATCAAATATCTGAACCTCACTCTGCATGCCTACCCCAATGTGACTGTTTTGCAAAACGTATCCATCATAGATTTGCCACCACATTTTGCTTTGTGCTTGTCCAGGGACTTCACTACCAAAATTGGAGGCTATCTGTCTACTGATTGGTCACATATGCTCTTTAGAACAAGGTATGGGGAAAAGGCCACAATCAGATCTGAACCCATTGCTGATTATCATATTGAATCTTATGTACCTAGCCCAATCAATGCTAACTACTCAACTTTTGATCAAGAAGACCTCTTAAGCACTTGTGAAGCAAATACCAAGGTGGGGTGTATCCTAGACTTGACTCTCGATGAGTGGGCCAAAAAAATTCATGCTTTTGACCCCTATAAGGAGATGGAAGAATTTGAGCTAGGTGTCTACTACCTACATGAAGAAAATCATCCTCTTCCTGACCTAATTAAGCTAGAATACAAAGATGACAATGAGGTATGAAAATTGTTCTTTGATGGCTCAAGGAGTAGACAAGGAGCTAGAGGAGGAGCTATGATTGTGTCCCCAAAGGTATGAAATATTATTCAGCCTTCAGATTCCATTTTGATTTCTCAAATAATACTGTTGAATATGAGGCTTTAGTCTAAGGTCTTCATTGGACAAGGAAGCTAGGAATCAAGAACTTGCAAGTGTTTGGTGACACAATGATGAACAGGTTTCCAATCAAGTCAGAGGACTTAATGCTGTCAAAAATGATGTGCTCAAGAACTATAAGAGTAGGGTATGGGATCTCATGGAGGATTTTGAGGCCTTCAACATTGTGTCCATACCCAGGAAGGAGAATGAAGCTATTGATAGACTTGCAATAGTTGGAGCAACGTTTGATGTGGTTGATAACATCAGGAGGGACATAGAACAAACAAATATCCATGTAGTTGTGAGGCCAACAGTGTCGGATAATAATACATTCTGAAAGGTGTTCGAGAATGATCAACAGATCATTAAATTTTTACAAGAAGAAGCTGAATTCTCATCTATAAACCAAAGCAGACTAGAGCAACAATATGGGAATCAGATAGTACAATTGCATACAAACAAGCTTCCCAAAGGCTTAGTGACACTGGAATCTATTTTCAATCCTAATGATCAGTTTAGAAAAGAGAAGGCTAACTTACAGATCAAAGGAGAAGATTCAGAGTCAATCCCAGTTGGAGAAGACAAAACACTTCAAATTGGCAAAGTGGCCACTGAGCAAGAAATATATGAATTCATACAACTTTTCCAAGAATTTCTAGATGTGTTTGCTTGGAGTTATGAATACCTAAGAGGGTTCAATCTAAAACTAGCACAACACACAATCGAACTAGATCCAACTACTCAGCCCATTAATTAGAAGCAGAGACCAATAAACCCACACATTAAAGCTCACGATGAAAAAAGAGTTGAACAAGCTACTATAGGTGAGTATCATATTTCCAATCAAAATTGTTTGAAAGAGTTGAACAAGTTGGGTTGCAAAATTGGTCCCAGTAAGAAAGAAGAATGGAGAGATTAGGCTGTGTGTTGACTTCAAGATTTGAACAGAGCATCTCTCAGGGATCAATACCCACTCCCCTTGATGGAGCAAATTTTGCAAGTGGTGTCCGGATTAGAGAGGTTCTCTCTCCTAGATGGCTATTTGGGATACAATCAGATCATGGTAAAAAATACGATCAATTGAAAACAACTTTCACCACCAAATGGGGCACCTATGCCTATAGAAAAATACCATTTGGATTGTCCAATACCGATTCACTTTTCAAAAGGAAATGGATATGGCATTCAAGGGTTGATCAAAAAAATAGTACGATCTATCTGGATGACATCACTATTTTTTCCAAAATGCGTGAGATCATATTTTCCACCTAAGGTAGGTATTCCAAATATGCAAGAGTTTTGGGGTGTTATTGAACCCTAAGAAATGCATATTCTTGGCCCATGAAGGCAAGCTAAGCTTAGGCCATATTGTATCAAAGGAAGGATTGGCAATTGACCTAGAGAGAGTTGAAGCAATAAGAGCATTGTCATTGCCAAATCACAAGAAAGCTCTTCAAAGCTTCTTGGGAAAAATAATTTTTTTGTAGGTTTGTTCCAAACTTTGCTACCCTTGTTAAGCCAATAAAGTTGATGCTGAAAAAGAGCTTAGCATTCGGGTGGATAGGCAAGGAAAAGAAAATATTTGAGGCTATCAAAGAAGCCATATCACAAGCCCCAAGTCTTGTGAATCTAGATTTTTCCAAAGACTTCATATTGTATGCCTTTGGTGGCAGTGACATGATTTTTGCAATCTTGGTTCAATAGAACAGAGAAGGTACATAACAAACAATTGCTTTCTTTAGCTAGAGTTTGGAATATTATGAGGTGAGGTACTCCTTCATTGAGAAGTAGGTCCTGGTGGTGATCAAAGGATTGAAGAAGTTTAAGCATTTGGTTTCAAACAACAAAATCCAACTATTTGTCTCCCATGCGGGAGTTAAAGGATTCCTTCTCAAAAAGGACTTGAATGAAAAATGTGCAGGATGGATCACTCATGTCATGGAATATGACATTAAGATCAAGGTCACTACGCTGGTCCATGGGAAGGGGTTGTGTGAACAACTAGCCTCAGGTCAACAAGATGAAACAAATAGTGAAAAGGAGGTTGTTTTGTTCTACAAGATGATCAAGAAGAAGGGAGAGATGATGTACCTGCTCCTTGTTGGACCCAAGACATGATGCAATTCATTCAAACCAGCTTGTGTCCTCATGGGATGAGTAAAACAAAAAGGATACATTTTAGGTTACAGGCCATCCCATATGTTCTTATTGATGGTGTCTTGTTCAAAAGAGACATCAATGACATTTCTTGAGATGCATTGAGATAGATCAGGTGGAGAGAGTGCTACAATAATTCCATGTTGAAGCAGTTGGAGGCCATTTTGCTCCAAGAGTGACAACACTCAAAATCATGAAAGCAATTATTATTGACCCAGAGTGTTTAGTGATTGCTACGCATGGATCAAGAGGTGCAAGAATTGTGCATTCTTCAAAGGAAAGGAAAGGCTAGCAGCACTTCCATTACACCCAATCTCAATTGACCAACCTTTCATGCAATGGGGATTGGACTTCATTGGAGTCATCAATCCAAATTCAAGCCAAGGCCACAAATGGATTCTAACAACGACATATTATTTCACCAAGTGGACCAAGGTAGTGGCACTCAAGGAAGCCAATGAGTCTAGTATCCTAGATTTCTATGAAGGGATAATGACCAGATTTGGAGTGCCAACCACCATCATATTAGATAATGCATTAGCATTCATAGGTTCCAAGATCACATGATGTGCTGTTAAGAATGGGACTTACTTGAGCACTTCATCAAACTATTACCCCCAAGGTAATGGCCAGGCCAGAGTCCACAAACAAGAACCTGCTAAAGATCATCAGAAGAACTCTTAATGAGAATCAGAGGACCTGGCATACAAAGCTCAAAATATCCTTATGGGCTGATAGAATAACGCCCAAGAGATCTACAAGTAGCTCTCCATTCAAACTTGTCTATGGGAAAGAAGCAGTGTTGCCTATATCACTTGAGTTGCCAGCATTGGAGCTTGTAAAGCAACTAGAGATGTCTGAATTTGAACTAATGGAGGCCAAGTATGCGGAGCTAATAGAATTAGAAGAAACCAGAGAGCATGCACTCCAAACAATAGAGAAGGATCAAGCCTCAATCAAGAGGTGCTTTGACAAAAGGGAAAAAGCAAGTATCTTCCAGGAAGGAGACTTGGTTTTGAAATGGGATGCATATCGAGCAAAACTAAGAAGGCATTCCAAGTTTGATGCCATTTTAAGTGGCCACTATATCGTCACAAGATGCAAGAGTAGCATTGCTTTCCAATTGTCTACATTGGAGGGTGAAGAGTTACAGATTTCTAGTGAATGGGATCTATCTTAAGCACTGCTACTAAAGGGGAAGTTCTCACCCTGTATATATTAGTTTAGTTTCTCTTTCCTCTAAGTGCTTGTGCACATCGCATTGCTATAGTGTAGGTTGCTTTTCTCCTAAGTGCTTTGCATGCTCTACATGTTCTATTTGGAGCATGTATGATTTTGAATTTTGTAGGTAGTTTTGGTACTTGTTTTGTTACTCTTGTGCGGTCCATTCACGAAATTGTTTATTTCTTGTACCCCTTTCTTATCCCTGTCTCCTTGGAAAGTTTTAGATAAGGTATAGAGATAGATCCTCTGCAAGTTCTCACGTATGCATCTAAATAGAGGAATAAGGAACCAACCTTTAATCTGGAGAGCTTTCCCATTTTGCAAGGTCCCACACCTTGGGGAAAGTTCAATGTTATGCGATCACACCAAATGACTCTGCCTTAGAAAAGTAGATTTGTAGAACTCATTTGGGGGTACTATGATTTTGCACTAACAAAATTTTCTTACCTGCTCCTCCTTTTCTTGGCACAAGTTGAACGCAACATGAGTCTTTTCCACCACTGGATCAACTTGGGAAGCTTCTTAAGAGCTTCACATAGGAGGTCCCTTTGTGATGGAATAGCTAGAGCATACCACATTTTCACATTAACATTTGTCTTCTTCATCTGCTCAACAATATTAAAAGGAAGGCCCATGGATTTCTACATTTGTGGTACAAGATTATCCTTCCTTGGTTCTTTGTAAGATTGGGATAGGAATCTTTGGTTAGGAAGCAACTTCCTTACTAGGAACCTTGGGAAATCTATTTTTATCTATCCAAATTCTCTTTCCTTGTTGACAATGTTGCCTTGATTAGAAGAAGATGAAGGTTGAGACTCCAACATCCTTTTCTTAGACCCTTTATTATTTACAACATTAGCCTAAGGTTTGCTAGGACTTCCCACTTTGCTTGATTTATTGCACAAAAGTCATCAACCCTAAATAATATGAGATTGATGTCATGATTGACCTCTTGGACTCCTTCCACATTAGGATTGATGCTTCTACCAATGGTTCTTATTGATTGGAAGAATTTTTAACCATGAAGGCTTGAACATGCAATGCATTTACACAAATAAGTTGATTATGTAGCTATTTGCATGGGAAATACCATTCTGTTTCTTATATTACATTATTTTGCACTAGAACCAATACTTGAATTGAGCTAACAACATGAAGTGACTGGGGAGGAGTAAATGTTGCTAGTGGAAGAGGTGTATTTTGACCCCTCCACCTATAATTTTTTTAATTCTACCCATATATTTGGTTAGGTTATTGGTTTCTATAGGGTTGGTAACCTTGATTAGAAGATTGTCCTTTATTAGAATAACTTCTATAAGGTTGGGCTTGTTATTTTTCCAAAGATATGACTTTGTTAGATATATTTCTAATCAAGGCCTTCATCTCTTCATTCTCCTTTTATTGTGTGGGAGAATAGGATGTGGAAGCAGTGGGTTGGGAATTCTTCTCAGGAATAGGAGCAATAGAGGGTGAGCGGCTTGAGGAAATTCGTGGGTATAAGAGAATGGGTGGTCTAGGAGCTAGTTTCTCGGCTTGTAGACACTTTTCAGCCCTAATGGCCATTGTATAAACACCATTCAATGTTTCACCCCCCATAGACTGAATCATGACAACAATATCAAAATTTAATGCTCTTAAAAAGTAAAGAAAACACCTTCTAGAGTTGGTCTTACGAGGGCTGGAATTACTGTCCCATGTCTTTTGAAATTTGAAATCTGCCATGAGCTCATTGAGAGCCCTCTTTATAGTTAGTTTTTCTAGAAAGAGAGGTTATCTTCCTTTTCCCCAAATTGATTGCAAAGGGCTATTCCAAGATCATTCCAATTAGTAATTGTCCATGATCCCAAACTCTTTGAACCATTGAAGAGATTTTCCCTTGAATGAAGAAGATAACAACTTAACAACTACATCATGTTCAATAACTTGATGAACCACACAAACATTGGCAATATCCTGAATATGATCGATGGGGTAGTATGATTTTCCTTAGTGAAGAAAGGAATACTTTTAACGATGCTAATAGAATGTCATGTTGGGTATTAGGAGAAAGAGGACTACTACTAGTAAAGTTAACAAATGGTAGATTCCTCTATTGTGCCATTAAGATAGGTCTCGAGAATTCTAGAAGAGAACAAGAAGGGCCAACCAAGAGATGGTGTGGACAAAGTCTTATTTGGTAGTACAAGTGACCTTTGAACTATTATGCCCCTTCTTCTTCTCCCTGGTGATAGCTACATATACTCAAAAGCTCCTTATTCTGCTATTCTAGACCTTGTCTGAATTCTTCTCATGAACTTGAGGCACTTTGACTGTTGAAATTAGTTGATTTTATGCTTGGAGTCACAAGATGTGTTGCTGTAAAAGCCTCCAAAGGCTATAATTTTACCAAGATACACACCCAAACTTAGAAAAATGGAAATATTAACTTTTATAGTCCCACTGGGTATGCCAAAAAAATTTGAGCTTAAAATTGCACCCGCCTTGAGTCATAGCGGCCCAGGATTTTGAGGCAAAGATGGGACAATCTCCAAGTTTTGGGACTTGTAAACAGAGACAAAACTTCGAGAGAAGGCCAACTTTTACTTATTCCTACTACTAAACTACTCCTAGGAAGGGAAATGTAGCTACCTAATACTAATATATGATTCTAAGAGACCAGGGAAAGAGGAAAGTGCATAAAAATGAAAATCCTAAACTATAGGAGATGATAAATAAGGGGAAAGACACTTTTAAACAAAGAAAATGGAACAAAATAATGATGGAGAGGGCAAAAAAGACAGCCACAGTCTAGATCAACATCTAAACTCCCATTTTCACATAATGCACAATAGAAATAAACACTGTAATATGTAGAAACATACACAACATAACTACAAGTAAATGAAGAGGCAATGAGATACAATAAATCACCAGCTAAGGAAGAATAGATCCACAAAACAAGTAATTTATTACTTCAAGATGATGCACATATCATTACAATGGAGGAATAAGGTGTGAACTCATTTCAAGATTACAATCCAAGGCATGTAACTCAAGAAAACTTGTGCAACACTTTTCAATGATGCCTTTACATTCCCAAAGTATCTCACCCTTACAATCGAGCCTCTCATTACAATATACGAGAGAATGAGAAAGAGAGAGAAGGGGGAATAACTCGGATTTTTGATCCCACCAACCAAAAACCTGCATTAAATGTATGAAAAGGAGTATGGGAAGTTTTACAAATCCATCCCCCATGATCTTTTGCTTGCGGAGAAGAAAAGGCACCATATCATATCGGATCTGATTTTCATCTGCACGGGATTGTATTCATTAATGCTGGACTACTTTTCCCATTTTTGCCACCTATCCCCACCAATATCAAATTTTCCAAATTTTATATGTAGTGCTCAATGAGACGTTTCCAATGATATAAAGTTTGTGAAATTTGGAGCAATGGATCAAAATTTATAGGCATTTGAAGATTGTACATTGATCCGCAATGTGATAGAGAAAATGCAAATCTACAAAATGAGAAACTAAAAAATAGTCCCCAAGGCCCAAAAACATGTCTACGTGTGCATTTATTCCTTTGCCATGTGTTCACCCTTTATTGGTTGTGATGGATGGGGGTTTATTTACATTTGGTACATTGACTTTCACTTTACAAAGTACCCCACAGGACCTAGAATGCACTTCTCCTTTGTCTTACGGGTACTTCGGGTTTTGGGGAACTCATGACACAAAGGAATTGTGCCATTTATTATTGATTCTCTTGTACCTTATTCTCTCCACACTTTATATCACCACACAAATCTTTCTTTTTTACGGGCTGACCACCTTTGTGGGGATCTAGATGGTTCCCGAGAACCATTCCATCTCCGATCTGTTCTCTGCACAAAAATATGATCTCGCACTATACTCTCCCGACCCCTTTTCTTTGCTTTGTGGAAATTTTGGGGATGTGCGGAACAAGTGACCCAAAAGAACTAGTTCCGTATGATGCCTTGGTACACTGAAACTCTCTCCAAACCCACAATACACTGCACTTCTCCAAAATCCTTTGTATTGCTGCCAAGGATCAGCAAATCCGGGAACCGAAGGAACTTGAGAACTATTTTGTGTGTTCCTCCTAGGCTTGCAAAACCTGCAATACATTGAAAATGACCCATTTTTCGATTTTTCTTTATTTTTGGCTAAGTGTTAGATCTTTTAAGCTTTGAGAAATGGAGAAAAGTGCCCCAAAACAATTGTAAGTTCCTTAAACATGAAAAATACCCCTTTTCCCCATTTTACGCATCAAGGTCCCATGAAAATGCCCAAGTCCAAATTTATGAAGTTATCCAATTTGAAGAGGGTACAAAATTGGATAACAAAACCTTATCAATTGTTTTGTATCGAGAGATTGCATGGTCCCTTCCTTGGAAATGTTCCCACCTGAACATGTGTGCGTTATGAGTGTTGTGGATAGAAAAGTTGCCATGTTATTAAATAATAGAGAAAACACATACGAGACATGGACATCGATAGATAATTTTTGGATCTTGTTTAGGTATAGGGAATTGGAGATCAAATCAATTTTCATATGAACTATTAGGCACAAAATTTGTATATACATGAAGAGGCAATATCATTGATGCGAATGGAATTCTAATGGCCAAATGACATATAAGTCGATTAGGAAGCACAAGGTAGAGGGGATGAATGTGAAGAGAACATTAATATATCCTTAACATAACAGAAAAAATTATTAATCATCAAATGTCAAAAGACTCAATATAAAACACCATCCTTTCATATGAAGAAAATGAACCTCTCAATTCTTCTTTGGAATTTTTTTCTTACTAACTATCCGAACCAATCCTTCAACGCTTTCATACTTAGGTTGTATTCCATCACCCAACAATAATAAGAAAGGTCACTCAACCATGGGAGGTACTAGGATAGGTGGATTTAAGAGGTATGCTTTAATAACATTGAATGCTCTTTGAAAATGGTCATCCCAAAAAAATTTAGCATACTTTTTCATCAAGTGTGTGAATGGTTGGGTTTTGTCATCAAGCTATGTAATAAAATGGCGGATGGCCTAGATATTTCCTTGCAGCGAGAATAATTGATGTAAATTACAAGGTGGAGGTATGTCAATAATATAAAAAATTTAATTGATATCTATTTCAATTCCACGTTACGAGATAATGTACCCAAGGAGCTTGCAATTGTAACTCCAAAAACACACTTCTTTGGATTCAAGCGTACTTTATATTGTCGTAAACGTTTGAAGAGTGTGTAGAGATCTTGAACATGTGTAGAACGATGTCATGATTTAGAAAGTATATCATCAACATAATCTTCAAGGATCTTATGAATATAATCATGAAAGATATGCGTCATTTCTCATTGTGCAAGCGGCCTTGACGCTTTTAAGGCCAAAGGGCATGACAATGTAATAAAATGTTCCTGTGGCGTAGTAAATGAAGTTTTTCTTGATCTACTAGATTGATTTTGATTTGATTATAACCAAAAAATCCATCCATAAAAGAAAGGATATCATATCCAATAGTGGAGTTAATGATGGCATGAATGTGCAACAGTGGGAAACTATCCTTGGGACAAGCTTTATTGTTATCCCGTAAATGCATGCAACAACGAGACACTACCATCAAGATTCATAAGCTGGGACAATGTTAGACACCCACTTAGGATAATCCACAACATGAATAAATACAACGTCTAATAGTTGTTGTATTTATTCTTTAACTAGCAATGCGACCTTTAGATGCATTTTGTGAATTTTTGTTGAACAGGTTTTACACTGGTTAAGGAAGATGTTATGCATGGCTAAAGAAGGATCAATACCAGGCATATCACTATAGTCCCATGCAAATAAATTCATGAAGAATTTTTGAATATCATCTTTCTTGGCAGGTGTAAGAGAAGCGGCTAACAAAACCATTCACGGGTTAATAACAATGTTGAGGTTATATTGAATGGTATCTTCATTTAGAAGAGTTGATCGGTCCTCTATGTATGGGTTAGTAGGAATGGTGTTAAGAGCATCAAAAATTTTAGTAGGCATATCGGATTCTCCAAAGTAGGTGGTAGCATTAAGAAGTGATGGAGAGTGTTTCTTATGATGAAAATATGGGAGGTGATCCTAATCCCCATGTATTCTAAAAGAGAATCATCAGTAGAAAAAGTGTCTAAATCAGGCCAAATGGTAGAAGTGGAGTCACTAACAAGTTCTAGATACAAGATAGGGAGTGAAGAAGTATGCGGAGACAACATAAGCTTCTAAAGAGGATGTAGAGGGAAGATGATATCCAAGGCCAATCCTGCTAGATTGAGTGGGGAGAGCCATTGGTTCTGTGATGCCTTGACCATGCTAGCCTAAACCATTACCAGAGAAACCTAAGGAAAATTTTAAGACCCCCACCCCTGAAAAAATTCATAGAAATTTGTTGGCGAATATGTGAAAATTGACTTTTGCATGAATGGCGAATATGAAGACAACACTATTAAATGATACCTACCGATAGATTTTTTATACACTACTGCCCACTAGCATAGTTTATGTTACAGACCGAAAACATAATATATGTTATCGTCTGGTAGTATTAAAAAATGCTACCAACTGACAACATATATTATCTTGTCGATTAACAACATAAAAAAATGCTACCAGCTGACATTATTGAGGTGATTTTTGTGAATTTCTATTTCACGGGAATGGTGAATTGACCCCTAAAATTAACATAAAATTTTGGCGACCTGGTCCTAATTCCCATCCTTAAAATTTTCCAATTTCAAAAAATGGAATATTCGTTATTTAACGAAGATTCACCACTAAAAGTTTCCCTACAGAAACCATAACAAAGTAGGTACTTATAACCAAGACCATATTTAGAGAAATCTTGACTAGATGTAGAAGAGATAGGGGTTTCTGTGGAATGCTCGATGGAATTACAATATGCAAAGGTGACGGATCTTTCAAACATCATAGAAAACTCCTTGATAAAGGAATTTAAGTCGTGTATGAAGAGTGGAAGGAATTGCATGCATGTCATGGATCTAAAGCCGTCCCAAGAAGAATATTATAATTTAAGATTATTAGGCATCACATGGCATGAAATATGTAGTGTACATAGCCCAACGGTAATGGGGAGTGTGATAGTACCTAATACACGCTTGGGAATATTGTCAAATCCATGAATAGAAACATATGAAGGAGCCAAAGAGGCCTCAAAGAGGCCAAGTTGGTGGAGAAATGTGATATTACAAATATAGATCCTGATCCATTATCAACTAAGGCACGTTTAACCCCAACATTATTGATGAAAACATGAATATAAAGGGGGGATCATGCTCTAACATGGCTTGAGAAGGAAACTCATCTGATGTGAAAGTAATGTGGTCTTCATTAAGAGATAGAGCTGAAGTAAACTTATGATACACATATTCAGTGAAGTATGAGGAGGAATATAAGTATTAGCTAAATAAGATATGAATTTATTTACACAATCAAGATGATCCTGCAAAAAGGCATGGATGAAGAATCCATGAGAGAAGAAGTTTAGGATTGAATCAAGAAGAAGAAAGAAAGATATGAGAGTGTTTGAAAGACAAATTCACCAAATGATTTATAAAATATTAAATTGTGCTAAACCCTAATATTGTAAGTCATGTATGATAAATATATGCTAAACTACAGATTTGACACAAATAATAAGATAATGAAAATTGAAACCCTAAGTGCAAGAGAGGGAATAGAAGACTTAGTTGATTTCACACTTGATCCTCGAAGTATTATGGACTGGAAGACTCATGAATAGTACAAAAGCAGTTGTTGTAAGTGAACTCAAAAATCCTGTAATCGCTGTCGGATGAGCCAAGAATAATGCACTTAGATTGGGGAAAGGGTGCTTAGGTACCATAGACCTCTATTGGGCTCATGTGACTCACAAGAACTTAGAAACTAATTTTTGTTGTGTCACAAGGTGCTCACTAACCTTCGTTGTTGATAAATGTATGTCACCAGGATGATCACAAAATTTTCTTATAAACTACAAAGAAAAAGATAACTTGTAAAACCCCAAAATACATCAAATCCTAAAAAGAAATGATGTAAATGGGGAGTCGGACTGACCACAATGGTCACTCGAAGGAATGAACTTACAATCAAGTGTTTTACTACATCTTAAACTCCATGTAGTTCTTGTACGCATGTGTAGAGATTGTGCCCTAGGAAACTCTTGTGAAAGATGCACTTGATAGCGATTGATAGCTAGATGTAGCAATATAGATAGATGTGTGGATGGAAAAATTAACTTCCCCTCCTATGCGTGTATGTAGAAAATACAGTCCCTTGTCCCTTGAGTGAGTGCTAGATGGATGCCTTGATGCTCTTAGAATGCTTTTGGATGATGCCTTAGGTGGTGATAATATATGCTTGAGCATTGTACCTTATTTTGGTCATATAGCTTTGTATTTATATGATTCATTTGATTAAATTTCATAATTGACAATTAAAAGGTCGACCTATAAGAAGACAAGAGGCCAAAAAGATAAAAGAGGCCCAAAAGAGGTGAGTAAGATACAAAGAGGTCAGCGCGCGCCCGAGGGAATGAGACCACCTGGCAGACGCTGCCTCTGGATGGGTACTTGGTGTACATAGTCGATAAAGATAAAGTAATGAAGATCAAACTAGGTGTGGGGTGTGTAAAACCAAAGAGGAAACAAGAAAGACGTAAAAGAGCCAAAGATAGATGTCAATTACTACTTTTCTCTCTTAGGAATCATATGAATAGTAGTATGTGATTAGGACCTAGAAATGTACCCAAGTGTGTGATTTTGTGTCTACATGATGAAGTAAATTAAATACGAGAGGTATTATATATATTCTAACCCAAATTGATTGTACTAGATTTACTATACTACAAGATCCACTTATAACCCAAATGCATTCATGGTTAAGAAATTTTTTATTGCTTTTATGTGCCTTGGTTTCGATCATGCAATCTTTATATCTAGAACTTTGCACCAAATACTGACAATCAAATCTCCACAAACTAGAAGTGAAAGGTCATGTTCTTAGTTTGTATGAGAAATGAGTTGTTTCAAACACTAAAATTGTATTGCAAATTGTAACCACAAGTGCGTTTGATGAAGGAAGACTTAATTTGGAATAAAGCCTAAAAGAAGACCTAGAGGTATCCTGGATACTAGTATGATCACATTCCACCCTTCTACCAAATTTAAATTCACCAAATTGCTTGTATATTCATCAAAAGGAGGCTTGAAATATTTAATAATTATCAACACCACCGACATTTGTCCGAGGGTAGTAGCTCGATAACCTCTTGCATGTTTTTCTCTTTACACAAACCACATTACATTTGTCAATGGAGTATTATGGAGCTTTGCATTCAACGAGGAAATTAATCCCCAATAATAATAATGTTTGGATTTTTTCTAACGTTTTCTGTTTTTTAATTAATCAATATATTATTGGTGGGAAATTTAATCATGTATTATTTGTGCAATATGTCCAAGGCGAGGGAGCTTGTGTGACCATGGCTCCAACTTGTGTTTAACATTGACGATGATTACACATATGTGTTCTTAGCTATAAAGAATTAATAATTTCATAGCTTTCTTTTCACATTTTTTATTAATAGGTTATAGATGGAATATTAAAGATTTAGAGGTGGCGGTGGCGTTTATGCTTTATGTTGCGATTAAATGCACCTTGGACTTGCTTCTATGAACCTAAAAATCCTCATTCAATCAAAACAATCAAACTCACCTAGGTTGGATGACACAGTCGGTGGTAATATATTACAATCCTTGTACCAATAAGGATGACACCATAGGTGAGGTGGGAGTATAAAACATTTACCTCTTCAATACATCTTGCAATTGTTTCAATGACTTTACAACCCATAATATATAACTATCTTGTAACTATTGTCACTTGGATCGCGCATCCATTGAATTGTCGAGATGATCTAGTGCAACATGGGAACATCCCCAAGGTGTGGTACCTTGGATGTTTGGGATTAAAATTTAGAGAAGATTGGATTCCTTCTAAACTAATTAGAGTGCAAAACTACAGTCTAGAAAAAAACTATATTATCCAATTCTTTGGAGAAAAATGGAGAGAATAACTAAAAATATTTGGAAATGGTGATGCACCAATAGTTTAATGAAGGAATCATCCTTCTCTCGGAAATTCATCCCAAGGATCCAAGGTCCCAGGACACTTGGGGATTTTACCATGTTGCCTTGGCCATCCGAAAATTCGGTGGGTGCGTGATCCAAGTGACAACAATTTTTGGGATGCGTGGTGGGACGATGATAAGAGTTGGTACTTCTCTTAGCATTTACATTAATCAAAGGTATCTGGTGACTCCTTACTCTAGGTTTCAAGATCTAATGCATGTTCTTATGTGAAGGATTCATATAAGAGCTTCTTCAAAGAAAGGAAACCAACGGGATATTGAACTATCTTTGTCTCCTTCAAGAAGGAGAAAGGGAAGCTTCATCATCTTCTTTTAGAACACATTCAACACCCCCATTCGAATATTCCCTCCACCAAGGAGAGATAAACCACTCATTGTCATTGTGGTAAATAATCATGTTTTCCATACCTTCAACAGATGGCATTCCTTTGGTGCTCGCTCAATATGACACTATACCCGTGGCATCTTTGAAAATTTTACCATTCTTCACTGGTGAAACCAACATTAATCTTATAGAACACATTTAGGATGTTACCAACATTTACTTAGTCCATAATGTCACGAGAAGATAACGTGGCAGTCAAGATTCTCACCACTTGTTTTAAATGAAAGGCACTTCAATGGTTCCATGGTTTGGAACCCAACACTATACAA
This sequence comes from Taxus wallichiana var. yunnanensis, assembly GCA_018340775.1. Lineage (NCBI taxonomy): Eukaryota > Viridiplantae > Streptophyta > Pinopsida > Cupressales > Taxaceae > Taxus > Taxus wallichiana. The sequence goes on along the minus strand of CM031235.1, from coordinate 319,827,023 downwards.
AACTGGGATGAACTAGGAGAGAAACTTTGTAAGCAATTTTAAGACATGAGTGATCACATGTCTCTCATGGATCGATTGACTACTATTAAGGGATCTCTTTAGGAGTTTATGGGATATTTCAATTTCTAGTTCCAAAAGATGTGGAATAGAATACCACAATTGATCAAGCCTTCCCTAAATAATGCATTCTTGTACTACTGCATGCTTTGAACAATGATGTTGCGGTTATGATCAAATTGATGGGTGGAACGACACTACCAGCTTCCTATGATATTTCCATACTAGCTAAAAATTTCTTGATCCAGGCTGGGAAGATAGATCTAAGGACATAAATGCCTCGGTTTCCTAAATTTTCCTCTAATTAGCCAAGCATTGCTTCTCTCCCTCCAATTTCCAACCATCCAACTCAGCCCATGCCTTCCCCTTCAAATGATCTCTATGAGGTCAAATCCCTACTTCAAAGTTTTGGGAATGATTTGGTTTCCCTTAAAAGATAGAAGTCTCAATATAACCATACATGCTAACCTCCAAATTAATAATCTCAACCTAATAGGAAAACCTTCCAGAGTAATTCCCAAATTCAAAATCAAATTGCTAATGTCAAGCCTTTGAATACCAAAAACCCATTGTTGCTTAGACTCTTTCAGAGCCATTGTCCTAGTACAAAATAATATTTTTCAGACTATGAATGGCGTTACCCATGTTCCCAGTCACACAATCGAATATGTTTCCTAATGTAGTGCTTAGTCAAACACTTATGGTTTAGATCATATCTGCACCACGAACAATCGCAAAAGATTCTCCGCAAGAATATTAAATTCAACCACAAATGTTAGGGAGGTAACCTTATTGATTTGGTAAGAAGAGGTTTTTCTTGGATTTAATGTGGAACCTACAACAATAGCATATAATAATCATTCAAAGAAGAGAGCAATAGAAGGCTAAACGCCAAAGGTTGATTAGACGTCTACTTCTCAACCTCATTCACAAGTAGTTGCAAGCAAAGATACATAAGGTAAATCATTAGGGACACATGTTATTCAAGTGTGAAGAAAGAAAATCAGCCCATTGTTATAATGTCAAACACTCACCTTCCAAAGTAGGATGTAGCAACTCTAAAGAATCCATCTAAGGTAGGGAGTATTTCCTTTATTATTGTTGAAAAAATGAAAAATACAAACATTAATGTCACTATGTGGGAGGAATTTTCTATCCCTTCACGAGAGGAATTTGTTGTACAAAGGAATTTAATGTAAGAAGCTTTGAAAAGTTTCAATATACCGAGTGAAGCAACTAAGCATGGATTTTATACTTCTACTAGTTTGTGCCAATCTTAATGGAGAAATGTTGCTAAATCTAGCAAACCACCACCTTTCTACATCTCCCTAATCATTGGTAAACAGCTGGTGCATAAATGTATGATTGAATTTGGTGCCGAGTAGCTCTGTGATGCCTAAACAGTTGTTAACGTATTGGGTATTATGTATACTCTAGTGACAAGGGGAGTTGTTCAATCATATGGTATGATTGTTCAAACCATCGAGGATGATTAAGGATCTGAATCTTACCATTCATGGATTCCCAATTTTATCAATCACGCATGACATACTAGTCATTGATCTTCCTCCTTTCTTCGCCATATGCCTCTCTAGATATTTCACCGCCAAGATGGGTGGCTATTTATCTCGTTGACCGGTCTCACATGCTCTTCGAACCACATACAAGACTAAGGTGACTATAAGCAAAGATCCAATATGCAATAATCATATCGAACCCCAGCACCCTAGCATCATCAACATGAATTTCCCCATACACGATCAAGAGGAAGATATTGAGGATCATGAGTCTACCACTCATGTTGAAGAAATTTTGGACATCTTACTTGATGATTGGGGAACTAGACTTTAGTTTGATCCATTTACCCAAGAATTAGGATAGACAGGGATTAGGAACTTAATGTATTCATGAGGAAGGAACTATGATACCCAATCTTTTCAAATCCCAAGATGATCTTGAAGGAATATGGAAAATATCCTTTGATGGATCAAGTAGAAAAATTTGGGCTGGTGCCGCCGTTATGTTAATCTCCCCACAAGGTAAGAAATATTTCTCATCCTTCTGAATTTAGTTCAACTGCACTAATAATGTAGCTGAATATGAAGCATTGGTACATGGGATTCAACTAGCTTAGAAAAGGGGAATCAAGGTATTGACTGTTTTTAGGGATAACAAGCTTGTTGTTCATCGTGTCAAGGCTCGTGGTCCAAAGTAAATAATAATCTGTTGAGATCATACAAGAACAAGGTATGGGATTTGATTGAAATTTTTGAATCTTTTGGCATTCATGTAGTACCTAGGAATCAAAATCAAGATGCGATATAATTGTAACAATAGGATCTCAAAGCACGATATCCCCATTGATATCATGAAGGAGGAATGAGAGTCTGTCAAGTTGGTTGTAAGACCAGTGGTATTGGATAATGCAAATAATTAGCATGTTTTCGATAGTGACTAGTAGATCATTCTTTTTTTGCAAGAGGAGGCCGAATTCTCATAAAAAAACCAGTCCAAGTTACAAAAGGCCTATAGTGATAAAATTATTAAAATGAAGGGTAAAAATTTTCCAAAAGGTATGGTCACTCTTGAATCCATTTTCAATTTAGATGATCATCTTAAAAGACAAAAAACTAACATGGTTATAAAGGAAGATGATTTTGAACAAGTTCATGTTGCAGAGGATAGGTCTTTGAAAATTGGAAAGATATGTACGCCATATGAAAAATAGTCCTTTATCGGTGTTTTTAAGAGTATAATGATATTTTTTCTTGGATTTACAGGGATCTCATGGGTTTTTATCTAGGTTTGGCACAACACACCATTGAACTTGACCTGAATGCCAAGCCGATTAGGAAAACATAGAGAACGATCAATCTTAAGATTGAACCACTAATGAAGAAATACATTTCAAAACTCATTGAAGCTAGTATTATTTTCCCAATCAAACACTCCTATTGGGTGTCTAATTTGGACCCAGTTAGGAAAAAGAATGAGGAAATTAGAATATGCGTGGATTTCAAGGATCTTAATCGGGATTCCTTGAAATAACATTACCCTCTCCCATCTATGAGGCAAATTCTCCAAACAGTGGTAGGTGAAGAAAGGTTTTTGTTTCTCGACGAGTATTCGGGTCATAATAAGATACTGGTCAAGGATTCACATTAGTTCAAAACGACTTTTACTACCAAGTGGGGAAAATTTTCCTATAATAAGATGTCGTTTGGGTTGTCTAACGCTGGTGCTACTTTCCAATGAGCCATGGACATGGCCTTCAAAGGGCTTATAAATGACATGATCCTTGTCTATCTTGATGATATAACTATGTATTCCAAGCATGCACAAGACCATATGGACCATTTGAGGAAGGTATTTGAAAGATTCAAGGAATTTGGGGTTTCCTTGAAACCGAAGAAATATATTTTTGCAATTTATGAAGGGAAACTATTAGGACATATTGTTTCAACGGATGGCTTTTCAATTGACCCGAGAGAAATTCATACCATCTTGACCCTTTCTCTTCTGAGTCATAAAAAGGGTCTCCAGAGCTTCTTAGGGACTGTTAACTTCGTGAGGAGGTTTATACCTCAATTTTCTGCCGCTTTGGCTAAGCCACTCACAACTATATTGAAATAGATCATGCCTTTTAACTGGATTAAAGAGGGTAAGAGAAGTTTTGAGGGCATAAAAATGCCATTTCCTAGGCTTCCACATTAGTAAATCCTAATTATGAAAATGATTTCATCCTCGATGAATTTTCGAGATCGAAAGTATCTCGGATCCTCACTCAATAAAATGATGATTTCATGGAATAACCAATTATTTTTAGCCAAGATTTTAAATATTACAAACTCAAGTATTATTTTGTTGAGAAGTAGGTTTTTCTCGTCATTCAGGCATTAAATAAATTCAAGCATATGTTGTCCAATAACATGATCTAGTTGATGGTATCACATCCAAGCATTAAGGATTTCTTAATAAATAAAGATATGAATGAAAAAATGGTGGATGGATTACGAAGGTCATGGAATACAATGTCCATATAAAAGTAACCAAATTATTCGGAGGAAAGGTTTGTGTCAACATCGCTGAATTGGAAGAAAAGAAGGATGTGATAGTGTTCTACGCAATCATAATCAAGAATAAATCCAAGCCCATGCCAATCGGATGTTGAACATGAGGAATTTTTACAATTAGGTGAGTATCCTCCCGGCCTAGACAAAAATTTGAGGTGAAGCTTCCAGTTCAGGTCCATTCCCTACGTTCTCATAGATAATGTACTCTTTCGAAGGGATTTAAATGGAGTTCTTCTTGGGTGTATAGACCTTAAGAAATTCAGAAAACTATTGGAAGAATTTCATAATGGGTTGTCAGGAGGTCATTACTCAAAGCAAGGACAATTCTTTATAAAAGTTATGAGGGCTGGTTATTATGGGCCCAATTTATTCAAAGATGCCCATGTGGGGTAAGATAATGTAAGGAATGTGCCTTTTTCACAAGGAATCAAAGGTTAGCTACTATTTCTCTCGTATCCAATCCAAGTAGACCAAGATTTCATTCAATGGGGCCTATACTTTATTGGAATGATAAATCCTCCATCTAGTGATGGTCATATGTGGGTTCTAACTACAACTAATTATTTCACCCGGTGGACGGAGGCAATAACATTAAAGGAAGGTAATGAGAAATCCATTTTGGATTTTCCCAAAGATATTATGACAAGGTTTAGTGTGCCCTTTACATTCATTTTAGATAATGCCAAGGCATTCATAGGCACAAAGCTTAGTGAATGGGTTGTGAAAAGGGTGTTTATCTAAAAACCTCATAAAATTATTATCAGTAGGGTAATGGTTTGGATGAGTTCAACAATAAACATCCGATACTGAGATCATCAAAAGGGTGATGGTGAGAAACCAAATAACTTGGCACACACAACTTAAGATCGTTATGTGGGCAAATAAAATCACTCAAAAAAGGGCCATTGGGAATTATCCCTTTATGTTAGTATATGGGAGGGAGGAAAAACTTCCTATGTATTTGGAGTTTCCATCTTTAGAATTAGATCACCGATTAGAAGTAATGGAAACCGATCCTATGATAGACGGTTCGTTGAATTTTTGAAATTGGAGGAATCACAAAACAATGTTACGAAGACTCTTGAGTTGCACCAAGATTAGGCCAAGAAAATTATTGACAAGAAAGTGATTAAGAAAAATATAGATTAGTTATAGATTCCTAATCTAATTGCTATTGTAGTAGTAAATGAATAATCAATTAAGTATAGAAATTAACCCAAACAAACTAAGCTAGAAAATATGAAACCCTAATTGCAAAGAAGGGATAAAATGACTTAGTTGTTTTTATAGAGATCTCGAAGGTGCACAAAGATGGAAAAATGGAAAATCCAAAGCACAAATTGTTATCCCAAATTCACCCCTCAAGGTGAATTGGATAAATTACATGATTTATTTAGGGTTGAGCGGGGCATAATTGGTCTAAGGCCCAAAATCGGGTTTTGGAGGTCCCTTTGGCTCTTTTCTAATCCCCAGTTCAAGGAAAAATTTCAAGGAGTTAGGAAAATTTGAGAAAATATGAAAAATGGGATTCAACTAGTGTATTGTGGGAAAATCAGATTTTTTTCCCAAATGGTCCGTGGGACGTTGGGATAGCCGAGACCCTTGCAGAGCTGAAATGGCCTATTTGCAAAGGAATCGGTTAAATCGGATTATTATGTTCTAAGCCGCACAGGTTCATGAGGGACGTCCGGGACCCGCATGGCTGAAATTGCCGCAATCAAAGGGAAATAAAAAAATTGGAAGTTTTGTCCCATGCGAGTCCACAAGATAGTTGGGATGCGCGGCTCTGAAAAGTGACTTGTCTGATTTGCAAAGTGGGTTGAGAGGGATGCGGCGGAGTAAAATTCAATGACCCTCACAACCCAGTCAATGCTAGGACATTCAAGACATCAAAAGCCAAAATTGCCACACCAAGAGAAAATTGGCAAAGTCGGGTATTTTCAGTTCAAGTCGCACAAGGACATCCGGACATCCAGACCCGATTTCACCGAAATAGCTGCATATAAAGGAAAACTCAATGCCTGACCCTCCCGAACTTCAAACGGCCATAACTTTTGACCCCGAGCTCCGATTTTCATGAAATTTGACTTTCTGGAACGAGCATGATGTCCTCTACGCCACAAAATATTATTTTTAATGAGAGTATCTATATGAAAATAAAATAAACATCTCCAGCTCTATAAAATCAAATACTCATTCCCGTTAAATGATAGAAATGTCTAGTAGACCCAAAATAGTTGTCTACACTCAGAAGGCCATAACTTTTACATTTCTCAACGAAAACACACAAAATTGGTACTGTTGGAATTTTGGTTCCAATCCCAATGCATAAAAATCAAGAAATAAAGAATTTGATGAGGAATCAATGGTGTTTTATAGAAAACGTGCTCAGTTCAGAACAATGATTTTATTTAGTAGTTAGGATGAATTAATGAAGCATGGGCTGACATATTTCACTGCTGCAAGTTATGGGACAGTATAGGGGGCCTTTTGTAAGCAACAAAACATCATTTTAATTCATTTACTACCTCTTGTAAGTGGTGAGAAGATAGATTTCGGGATTTTCATTTCCCTCTCTCTCTCTCTCTCTCTCGAAATCTATAAATTGGAGTGTTGGGCTCATTGTAAAGGGAGATAGTTTTGAGTAGAAAAAATCTGTCAAAAATTGTTTTGTGAAGCCAATCTATTGCATGCCCTTGTAGTGGACTCCTTACATGGTGATCCATGCCCTTATCTTGTAATAGATTGAACTGTGCATATCAATGAAGCAATAGATGCAATTTTGTGGATATATCTTTCCCTGCTGTGTTTGTTGCATTATTCTTACCCTTTTAATCTCATGAAAATATATTGTGTCTATTTATACTCTTGCAAGGATTCATTATCATTGTGCATGTATGGAATATTACTGTGAATGCATTTTCTAGATTGTGGAGAACTGTTATCACCCCTTCTAGTATGCACTTTACTTATGTTTTTCACACATTGGAGGCTATTCTCACACTCTCCTTCTCTCGATGTATCACTAATTTAGTGTAGGATTTGTTTTCATGCACTCTCTCTCCTTTGTCCCTTGGAAGGTTAGATTAGGACAAATAGTTTTTTCTGCATTAGAGTAGATTGTGGCAGGTAGTTTAGGAGTAAGAACCAACTTTTTCTGGAGGTATATCTAAAGTAGAAAGTCCCACAACTTGGAGATAGTACCCATGTTATCCAATCACATTGTGAGCTCAATCACACACACTTGTGCAAACCACAGATGTCTGTGATTCATTGATAAAAAAATTATCACAATGAAGATAAGAAAAATGTAGATTTGGAGGAATATGCTAAACAGGGGTGCTTGGGAAGGGTTTGGGGTGCTTGGGTGCTACTGCACCACCGATATTAGGCACCTATGACTACCAAAAATCTCAAAAAACCATCTTTGATAGGTCACAAGGTGTTTTTGTCCTTCACCTTTGTCACTAGTAGGTCACACAATGATCATCGAGGTCGTTGATAACCTGTAATGAAAGAATGACCTATAAAAACCTCACAAGTGCATTAAATCCCAAAAAGAAAAGAATGCAAACTAGGGGTTTGACTATCCTCAACTGTCAAACAAGTGAACTTACAACTGAGCACTACACTACTTCACACCCAATGTAGTTCTATGTGATTTTGTGTGGAATTGTGCACTAAGTGGCTCTTGTGTGTATCAGACTTGATAACAAACAAAGTAGCTAGATGTAATCAAATGTAATAGATGTGTGCATGGAACAAAATACACTTCCTCCTATGGAGTGTATGCAGAAATATCAGTCCCTTGCCCTTGTGTATTGATGTCTTGAATGCTCTTTAGATGCCTTTGGATGCAACCTTAGGTGGTGATACCTAATGCTTAGTGTTTGGTCCCTTATTATAATGACATAACATTATATTTATATGATTCCCTTGCTTGAATTTCTTAATTAACCATGAAAAGGTCAACTAACAAAAAGATAAGATGCTCAAACAACTAGAAAGGACCCAAAATATGTGAATAAAGTACGAGAGGTCGGGGTGCACACAGGGATGGGGGCACTGGCATTGGCATCCTGGCTAGGCACTGTTGTCTAAGATGAGAAATGTCGAGGTATGAAAGACAAATTGAGCTAGGAAGGGTGTAAGACCAAAATTGACAACAAAAAGAAAGAAAATATGTTTAAGGACATGGGTTAGTTAGTGCTTTTATTACTTAGGAATCATATGAATAGTAGTATGCAATCAAGACTAGATAATTACCCAAAGTGCGTGATTTTGTGTCTACATTTTCCCCATTTCATGTTGTTGAGTGAATGCTCAATAACATAAAGTAGATAAGAGATGCGTACACTGATAACCATGTAGATCGATGGTGAAAGTGTGCTTGAGAGATAAGGAAAAGTGTGGAGTGATAAAAATGTGGAGCATGGAAACTAGAGAGGAGAAAGTGCAAAAAGTGATGATGATAATGATGACCCTAGGGTGGAAACACATGTGTAGATGTCACCATTGTACCTATTGTTGATGTCAATGCTTGATGTGATTGATGTTGTTGTGATGTAGGAAGATATTGACTACTACTTCCAATACAGATGGACCTATAAAAGAGAAGAACAAACAAGTAGTCAAATATGCATGTATATGAGTAAAAAGTATGTAAAATGCAAAAATGTGAAAAAGGAACATGTGCACCTGATCCGTGATGAGGAAAGAGATAGAAAGGATCATGTAGATGATGTAGAAGAATGATTTTTTGGGTGATCTCATGTCAGCTACGTTGAATGTGAGTTTTTTGGGTGATCTCACACCAAGAACTGGAAAAACTGTAGGGAGAAAGTAGGGTTTCATCCTATAACCTTTAACTACTTCCCAAAGTATGGAACACCACTGTAGATGGTGTGTAAAAATCTGATCTAGTTCAACCAATTCTGATCCAATGCGAAAAGAAGAATATGTTGTATACTATATTTTTATGTGTGCTAAGGAATGTATACCCCTTAAAAGCTATTGTGTTAAGTGTTGTAAACCGTGTTTGACCGGAGAATGTTGTGTAAGTGTCCCTAGTCATAGGCATCCAGGAAGGGTCGGGGCACCTAGGTGCTACCGTCTGAGTCTAGGTACTAGTGATTGTATTGTAGTAAGGACCCAAGTAAGATTTTGAGCCATGTCTGATGCTCATGACTGTGATGTCTCAATACTAAACTATGATGTGTGATGACTGTACACTGTTATATGGGGTGACTTATTCACCCAAATGATTCCCCCTCATTTGGGGTGTATGCATCATTGCACGAGAGAGAGTGCAGCCTAAAGAGTACTAACCGCACAAAAATTGTGCCCTATAGGGGGAGGGAACATGCTTGGTAGAAACTAAGGAACGCACAAACAAAGTGGCTAGAAACAAGTGTTAATACAAGAAAGACAAACATGCATGTAAGATGTAAGCTAGTAAAGTGATTTAACAAAATCTAAGATATTTTATCAAAATCTAAAATTAAAGCTATGCTAGAACCAATATACACTTAAGTACAAGTGCTAGGTAATTTATTTGATTTTTTATATGAAAGTAAATACAAGAGATAGGGCACTTACCTTATTTTTGCTTATCCTGGAGTGAATATGAACTGGAGAATGTCATGAAATAGAAGCAAAAATCATCACAACCATGCTCATAAAAATGAAAAATTAGGAGAATAGGTTTGGAAAGGGGTGCCCAGAAAGGGGCAGGGGCACCCATGAGTGCTATAGACTTAAAATAGGTTCCCGAGTTTGTAAAAATTCTCGAAATCTAACTTTTTAGGGTCACAAGTTGATTGTTGTTGTTCACATTTTGTCACTACGAAGTCGAACTAAGATCACCGAGCTCACTGAAACTTGCAATGAAGTATAGACCTACAAAACCCTCAAAATGACATCAAATCTTGAAAGGAAAGATGCAATATGAGGGTTCGACTATCCTTAACTCATCACAATGGTGAACTTACGACTAAGCGTTGTACTACATCCGAGACCTAAAGTAGTTCTATGTGATTGTGTGTCTAATAGCTCTCGATGATGCCAAGATAATGGGTAGTAGCTAGATAAAATGCAAATGTGTGGGATGGAATTTAGAACTTCCCCTTCCTATGTAGTGTGTATGTAATTTTTTCCCCCAAATGCAAATCCTTTGAGATATGTAGATAGATAGCCCTTGATAAAAATTGTCCGCCCATATAATGGTATGTATGTTGTGTTTATATAGGGATCTCTTGCTTGAATTTTGACACTAATGACATGACATGCTGAATAGGACCTCAAGATAGGTGTGGAAAAACCAAAAATGTCGACTACCAATGTTAAAAATAAGATCAATAATAAAGGGGACAGAGCACCCAGATTGGACAAGAGCACTTGGGAGCTAGTGTCCAATCCTTGGCGCTAGTGTCCAGAGACAAATGAAGAAAAAGGTGAGAAAATGACTGACATGGATCCCTATGACCTGACTAGAAATAGGTGTAGAAGAGAGAGAAGTGACAAATGGCAATAATAAAAGACACTCAAAACAAGAGGATTGACTAGGTAGTGTGTCATTAGTGAATACTTTTCTTATGCAAGATCCACATATAAAACAACATACTTGGCGGTATAATAATAGTAGTAAGTGCATGATTTTATGTCTACATCCCCCTTTATGCTATTTGAAGGAAATTCAAGTAGTATAAAGGAAGTAAGGAACATACATGTGAGAAATTCTAGAGAATCTTTCTTGCAAAAGTACACATAGAATGATAACATGTAGCATGACGGACCATGGATCAACGTGTCAATCCATGTGGTACAAATGGATATGGTGAACCATGATGAGGATTACTTAGTGAGATCAACGATATGATTCCGAGTGATTGGAGATTTTAATTTTGTCGTGAATGGATATTTCGAGAGGGGTAGGGAGTGATCAGTTCCTAACCTAATTTCATGTGTGTGAAAAACTTGAGGATTTGGGTGTCCTGCTGCCAAAGGAAGAGTGTAGGGAGAGAGGTCTAGTGTTACTCTCCAACTTTAACTACATCCTCAAAAGGTTTAGTCATTTGTAAATGGACAAAAGACAAAAATTTGTTCATTTCAATATATTTCGATCAAATGTGAATAACCCATATATGAGTAGTATAGGAAAGGCAATGACATCTCATTGCCCCCACTCCAAGGGTATCATCACAATGTGTATGATGATGGATTCCATGTTAGGTCATCTAGAAGTAGTAGAAAATGTGGAGATAACTTCCCATGTTAGGTCATTTGGGAAAGTGGTGATGTAACTCCCAAGTTAGGTCATCTGGGAGGATGGATATGTTGTCCTATGTTGATTGATATGATTTATATATGTATAATAATTGTTGTTGAGATTTGAATGTGATAATTAGTCAATTACTCCTAGAGAGATTTTACGCTTGTTGCCCCCTATGTTAGGTTATTAGGGAGAATCACTAGAAAATGGTGTAAAATATCGCATGATGTATGAGCAAATTTTTGATAATGATGAATTATAAATGTAGAATGATCACATAATGGTGTGATGTGGATTATAGGGTGCCCCAATTGTATGCCCCCTTTCGGTGAAAGGGAGAGTGATGATGAGAAAGAATGCTGAGCCGAAATTAGATGTGAAATAATATAAGTGTGATTTAAAATGAATGTGATAAATGTCACAAAATAGTGTAAATATTGAGTTTAAACCATGTCAAGAGAAATAAAGTGGTCATGGAATGTAAATGATACAATATTGGTCAAAATTTAGAAAAGAATGTCGTAAATGAGACAACAATCGAGTAGTAGTGACACTCAAGATATGATCAAAATCACATGATGTGTATTAGTTGGGAGAATAAGCATGAATAATGACTATAAGAATGTAAGTAATAGAAAATTACTATAAATAATAATAGAAAAAATTAATAGGTATTTTATTTGATTATTGTGCGAGTGTGATTTTTAGATTTATGTGTGTCAAATCGTGTAAACAATAAAGAATCGTAATGTACAAAAGTGGATGCCCCAGAGCCGCTATGGGACTGGTAATATGTATTGTGCCAAGCATCCATGTTGTGTGTATCGATCTCAGTAGAATCAGTGACCACAACTAGAAAGAAAGTGAACACGCATGTGTGTATGGAATGATCATGACATACAAGATATCTGTCTAGCATGTGTAATAAAATGTACATGTAACATGTAAATGTAAGCAAGACTAAATGCGACCAAGATATGTAGTATGTTGTGGATGGATGAGATGGAATGGAATGTAAAGTGACTCTAGATAGAGCTATGTGCCCCTAATGAGTTAGGATAAGTGTGTATGAGGTGACGTTAATTTATACATGCCCCCTCAATAGTCAAGAATGAATTATAGAGAAAGAGTATGTCATCGGGAAATAGTTTGAACTGTGCATACAAGAAGGATGTGATCACAAAGCATGAAGCATAGACTATAAGTGCATGAGAAAATACGTGAGTGATTGAATGCATGAGTGTGAAGATGTATATTGTGTAAGATGTCTCGTTGATTTGACACAAGAGAGATATGTCATGCAATGTAAGAGAGAGGTATGCTTGTGTGATGCGGAAGATATATGTTGTGAAAGTACTAAGTGTGAAGCAAGTTGTAAATTATTTGAGTGTGGTGTATGTTGTTTTGAATATGCATGAAGAGTATGTGTTGTTATTGTGTTGAGTTTGTATTGATGAATAAACATGAGAAGTATGTATCGCTTTTATGTCGAGTAGTATGTTATATTGAATGTGTGTACTAGGAAGAATGTGTGACAAGTGTGTTGATTATATAGTGATGAATACATGTGAGAAATAGGATGCTTTGTGTAATGTAATGTAGTGTATAGTGTGTGAGGTTCATGTGTATAGGATGTCTTCAATAGCCAAGTGTGAACCATAACATGAGAATACATTATCAGTAATGATGATACAAATGTATCAAGAGGTTTGTAATAATGCTTAGATACTATTATTCATTACACACGAAGCATCAAGTGCATGAGATGATAGAAAAATTAATTAAACAATGCAAGGGACAAAATAGAGTGATGCCCTAAGTGTGCAATGATAAGTGTGTTATCCGATAAAAGTGAAAGACAAGGATCCTCCACCTGATGCTTGTGGAGAGAAAGGTGTGTGACCATGCTCTATGACCGACAATGTATGAGAAAAATGATGTATCTAGTGAATGTGCATGAGACTTAGGAGGTGATGGAGGTGTTGAATTGATTTTTAGAGGAGGTTGCTTAGGTTGTCTTGATAGCACTGTAGATGACTTGAGAGGAGGTAGAGTGAGACTAATTTTGAGAGGCGGTTGCTTAGTTTAATTGGATTATATAGGTGGTGGTTGAGTTATGGAAGAAGAAACATTAGAAGTGATGACATGATGCTCATTAGACATAAACAAATCAGATTTGGGAACCCATTGAGATGTAACAAGTGGAGAGAACCATTTAACGTAATGTTGTCAGACATGAATGATATAAAACCTTGACACTCAAGATGCTTTATTCTTTGTTATAAAACATATCAATCATGTTGTCATTATGTCCATTGATTCGATGATAATTTCAATATGGAAGACCTTGATATCTTGCAAGATAATAAGGAGGATAAAAATGAGTAGATGGTAAGATGATTTATGAGTTTCGCAAGAATATCTTGTTGCTTAGCATTGATCACAAACTTGAAAGGTGAAAGGAGCGGAAATATTTGGGGTGCACTAATATGAGCACATGTAGAAGACATATAATGAAGATGAGATGTAGAAGGAGAACAAACATGAGCTTGAGAAGTGTCCTTAAGATGTTGGATTTCATATTTAAGAGATATAATCATGGATTCCATAACTTGAAATTTTTCTTGAAATAAAGAATACAAATATTGAATTGACTCCAACATAGGTTGATTAGATGGAGGATCATGAAGACTAGGGTCATCAGATAGATGATCGAAAATAACACTCACTTGATGCAACGACGTATCTCTAGGGAGATACATGGTGTCTAGGATTTTTTCAAAACAACCTTGCAATTAGGATGCATTTGAAGTAACTCATATAGAGAAATTTGAGGAATTTTAGGAGCCATGATAGAAAAAATGATGTGCCAAAGAAGGATCCGAATGACCGATCATGAGTGGGGTTCACCAAAATGATTAAGCAAAATATAGATTATTTATAGATGCCTAATCTGATTGCTATTGTAGTAGTAAATGAATCAATTAAGTATAGAAATTAACCCAAACAAACTAAGCTAGAAAATATGAAACCCTAATTGCAAAGAAGGGATAAAATGACTTAGTTGTTTCACAGAGATCCCAAAGGTGCACAGAGTTGGAAAACTAGAAAATTTGAAGCATATACCATCACAATGAAGCTCAAAAATGCAGATCTAGAGGAATATGCTAGACAGGGGCACTTGAGAAGGTTCAAGGGTGCTGCATGGGCTCTAAAGACCAAAGTATTGGGTGTCCGTGACTACCAAAATCTCAAAACCATCTTTGACGGGTTGTAAGGTATTTGTTGTCCTTCACCTTTATCAAGTAGTAAGTCGCACAATGATCGCCAAGGTTACTAATAACCTACAATGAAAGAATGTCTTACAAAACCCTCACAAGTGCATTAATTCCCAAAAAGAAAAGAATGCAAATTAGGGGTCAAACTATCCTCATATATCAAACACGTGAACTTACAACTCATCGATGCACTATATTTGAGACCCAATATAGTTCTATGTGAGTGTGTGCGAATCGTGCCCTAGGTGGCTCTTGTGCGTGTCACACTTGATAGTGAGAAAAGTAGCTAGATGTAAAAAAATGTAATAGATGTGTGCATGGAATAGAATAGACTTCCCCTCCTATGAAGTGTATGTAGAAATATCAACCCTTTGTCTTGTTTATAGATGGTAGATGGATGCTTAAGTGCTCTTTAGATGCCTTTGGATGTAACCTTAGGTGGTGATAGCTAATGCTTAGTGCTTGGTTCCTTATTATGATCACATAAATTTATATTTATATGATTCCCTTGCTTGAATTTCATAATTAACCTCGAAAAGGTCGACTAACAAAAAGATAAGATGCTCAAATGGCTAAAAAGGACCCAAAAGATGTAAACAAAGTACAAATAGACTAGGGGCACCCGGAGGGGACTGGGGCACACGATGCAAGGCGTCTTGACTCGGCACTATTATCCAGGATGATAAATGTTGAGGTATGAAAATACAGACACTGAGCTAGGAAGGGTGTAAGACCAAAAGTGACAATAGAAAAAAACAAAGATGGTCAAGGACATGGGTTGATTAGTACTTTTCTTACTTAGGAATCATATGAATAGTAATATGCAATTAGGAATAGATAATTACCCAAAGTACATGATTTTGTGTCTATAGAAAGAAACTCATAGGTTTTTTCATGAAGGATATCTACTCCTTAAATGGGATGTAGAGAAACGGGCCAATCCAAGAATGCTTGCAAAGTTTTACGCTCTCCTGGAGTGGCCATACTTAATCACAAGTTGCAAAGAGAAAAATTCATTTTGCTTATCTAAGCTTGATGGAGAAGCACTACATATCCCAGTTAATGGGATACACCTCAAAGCTTGCTATTGAGGTATTTTCACCTTGTACAATATTAGTCTAGTTTCCCTTCCTCCAAGTGCTCTGCACATTGTCTTTCTTGTTTTTGCCTTCTTGTCTTGCTTCCTTTTCGTTGTTTTCTAGTTTTGTATATTCTTGAGGTTGAGTGACTCCTATGCCCAATGGATTGCATAAGGCTACTGGATTAATGCTTAGCAGGAAAGAATTCCTTGAAGGTCACCAAAAATGTTAACTTTCTAAGTTCCCTTGCTCAGAGTGCTTTAAAGAAAATTCTTGAAATTTTTTGTCTTATACAAAGTGTTTTTTTTTCACAAAATTGTTTGAGGAAATTTCCTAAGTACTAAAGTTTTCTTATGTATTTCAGATTTTGTATTTTAGAAGTCAAGTTGCAGTTTGCATGCAAAATGCTTGATGACATCTCAAAACACAAACCCAAATGCAAAGTAAGTTAGTGCAAATAAGAAGTCGGAACCCAAATTGTAGTTTGCATGCAAAACCGCAAGTCAATTTCAACCATTCAAGGCCATTTCGTGTTTCGAATGAAAAACCATAATTTACATGTAAAGTGCACGACGACTCTCAAAACTCGACACCTAATGCTAGGTTAACACATTAAATGCCACCTACCCACGATATTACCTATGTGGTAATTAATTTTCCCTTTTCTATTTAAGGGTGACTTTTTACTTGTCTTTTTCACCTGACACTTTGTACACTGACTTGGTGACACCTCACCTACCTCCGATCGTACTCCTTATGTGGATTTTGGGAAATTTTTGCATTTTCCTCTTCAACCCACTTGGTATTTAGGTAAGTTTTTATGTTTTAATCATTTGTGTGAGGTTTTCAGGATTTCCTTCTGGGTTTTCCTTGCCCTTATTTTTCTTGGAATTATGGGTGCCCTTGGTGTCTTAATTTTAGAGTTATTTTTTGGGTTTTCCTCCTTGATATTTGGGGTTAACTTTTCCATGTCTCTCCCTCCTTCACTTGTTTTATTGTTGTTGAATCTTAGGCTTAAATATATCGTTTTCTTGAAAAACAAAGGAGTAATTATCATCAAAAGACCACTATGGAGGTTTCTAGATGAGGAATAGGTCTCGCATTCCCGTTGTGGATCAAGTTGGAACTCCATGACTAGAAAACAAGCTTTAACTTCCACCATCGAAAGTCACAGTTAACAAGCACCTCACAATTCAGAGGTCAAAGAATGTGAAGCTAGGGTTGACTCCCGTCAATTGCAAGTCGAAGGTGCAATTTGGAAGTGCAAGGTTACAAAGGCAGCGGATATAAACATCCACTTTAAGTTTTAAGGAGGTTTTAGAGGTTATTATAGGGGAAAATATTTGAATCATCGTCCAAGGGAAAGAGAAAATGAAGTATAGTTTCCAAGGGTGGATCCTCTTCTAGTATTACGTCGAGATATTGATAATATCGGGGATACCGACCTAGGATACATTGATTTGCCACATTTTTGGAGTAGAATTAGAGATCCATCTAAGAAAGATTAGACAAAGAGTACCTATGATAGTGGAATTTCTCTAGCTACCGCATTCCCACTATTAATGCAATGTTGGGAATTTGTGCTCGTAGCCGCAACACATTATGATAGGAACTTTCGAATAGTTAAAGACGATGACGAAAAAATTGTGATCAAATTGGACGTTTATTATTTTGAAGATTTGCTTTGAGGCTTTTCAATGTCAAGTAGTATGCCTAAATTTCTCCTAGCTTCACTCTTGAGTATTGGAAAAAAATTTGAGACTTGTTCCAAGGTTCTTAATAAAGGCTACTTTGCAAAATCCAAGCCTTCGATTATCTAGAATTTTAAGACTATTTCACACTCAGTTCCATCCAAAAAGTGAATGAAATTATCACGATATTGAGTAGAGTTATAGGGATCCCATCTTCAAAGGATTTACAAGAATGGATGTACCGATATACTACCACTATCTGTTAAAAT
This sequence comes from Taxus wallichiana var. yunnanensis, assembly GCA_018340775.1. Lineage (NCBI taxonomy): Eukaryota > Viridiplantae > Streptophyta > Pinopsida > Cupressales > Taxaceae > Taxus > Taxus wallichiana. Next base: position 319,809,306 of record CM031235.1, on the reverse strand, counting down.
GTTGGTTTTATTCAATGGGAAGAACATATTAGCGATACCATACATACTCAAATGTTAGATGTCCTAACTACGAGAAATTTTTATATGACATCTTATCTTTTATATGCGGCCATAGGGATGAGGAATTATCCAAGTTTTTATGCCAAAGGGAATGAATAACTCATCACGAGATCTATGAATTTTATCCTCAACTCACCATGAAGGAAGGATCAAAACATTTCAGAGAGTTAGTGATGCTTTCTTTGCCATTATCCTATGTGTCTTTGACAAAGAACTCTACAACCGAAGGGTATCATATAGTGCTTGGAATGTGGTTAGGACTTGGGGAGGAATTTTCTTGCAATTTACAACATTCATGTATCTCAGGGTAGGAGGATTCTCGGGTGCTCCTTATAAACTGCCAAGGTGTCCCACATACAAGTGGGTTTTAATGGAATTAGTTTGACAATTACTTCATCTACACAAAATCCACCACAACAAGAATAAGGTAGGGGTTCAATTATCATTAGTTTTGAGGCAATATACTTGTGAATCCATGTACAAAGCAAAGAATGTTGAAGGTGAGATGCAACAAATGACATTGAAAAGCTATCACCAATGAGTTATTTTTGACTATTGGGAAAGATCAGTGGACTTAGAACGATTGGTATTCACATACCATAGTTTCCTGGACACATGGATTAATTACGAGATGAAATCATAGTGTGAGAGAGAGACTTTGAAAGGTTAACTCTTAAAGAAGTGGTTAAGTATAGAATAGTAGATGTTCCCAGGGACTTCAAGTTCATGGAAAAGTATTGGACCCCATATATGATCAAACTAATGTGAAATACCAACCATTTACATGGATCGATTGGTCACTCCAATAATGTAATAAATCTAAGGAACACACAACTCATATCCTTAACCAAACCCACCAATGGCTCATATCATTGGGAATTACACCAAAAGTGTCATAACAACCTTTTATTTCAGCAACATAGGTACAACCATTGGTGGGCCACCCCACCTCTTCAAAATGAAGGAGGTCCACTACCAAACCCACTCCCACACTTCGTAAGATCACCATATTCTATAGAGGTTCATGTTCTTCCTCAAAGTTTCCCTCCAAATAAGTTGCTCTCTCTACATAAATTATTGATATTAGTGCTTCACCACCACACACAACTCAAGTGTTGCAGTCACCTTCTTCACCACCTCTCCCTTCCTCCCCATTTTTATCTCCTCCATCTCCTCCACCTCTCACTCTCTCTTTACCCACATCTTCCATTTCTTCTCCTCCTATTTCTCCCACTCCCATCACCTCATCCCCTACCATGGCCTAAGTCTTTTCTTCCCTTCCCTCTCTCTCATTTGGGGATGTTTTGGCCCTAAGTTCCCCTCTAAGAACTCCCCTTCCTCAAAAATTTCTCCCCACTTCCTCTTCCATCAGTCTTCCCACTTCATCCATTCCTATGCCAATCCTTTCCACTCCTTCCTCACTAGTCACCACCTCATTACCACTCATGGTTACTGCAACCAGTGCCCTTGTATCACCATCTCGGTTTACTACTACAATGACATTGCCCATGTCATCTTCCAAACAATATTATTCTTCTTCTACTCCCGCATGGTTGACTATGCAAACTCCCAAGCAAAAGAAAAAAAATTCCTATTGGATATGTCATTGATTTCAATATCTTAGATTCGACTCCGATGACATGACAGTGAAGAGGTCAAGGGTTATTTCTCACCTTTTGGTCAATCAAATTGGGGAAAGATTTATTGAGATAACAAGTATAGCTGCCGATAAGTTGAAAGAGAACATCACTACAACAATGTACTACCGATTTCAAAATTCTCTCTAGGTAAGTCCACGCATGAAGGCATGAAACAAAATTTCCAGGTTACCCTTAGTAATTTTTTGGATAAATTTGATAAAGATAAGATCACTAAGAATGAGATAAAATGTAAGGTTGAACAATTGAAGGTTATCCTTCATAAGATCATCGATCTACATATACGATTGTTCTTGCCATATCTTCAAGCTTTGATGACACCTCTTTCTCCATGCTGAGAAGATTGGAAAAAAATTCGAGTAGTTGGGGCTTGGATTGAAAGCTAGATGCATGAAGGAAGTGATAGAAGATATTGTTGCTTTGATAATGAGCTTGACTAAGATAAATATAAAATCACTAAAATGTATGGAATTTTCAGAGAAGAATATGATAATTTGGAGCTCACACTGGAAGCTTAGAAGGAGGATCGAGTGTCAAATCTGATCTATTATTAGGAGAAGGTGTCATTGATGACTCCTCAAAATTGTTTGAATATAATGAAGCCATGGAATTTCGCATCCCAATGTTATAGGAGGTGATGGAGAATTTGAATGAAGGAAGAATCAAGGAAGTTGATGGTCTCAATGACATCACAGATGAATTTGACATTCATTGCATATTACTTGATGAAAATATTGATGCACTTCCAATGGATCAAATTACGCCAAAGTTAACGAGTCTTGTCAATGAAGATACTGAGGTAACAAAGTATTTTGGTCCTGAGTCCATTCATAAGCTGGTATCATACCAACATTTCTTGAGTCAACTCAAGAAAGTCGTAAATTATACCAAGAAGTTACCTAGAAAATTGAATACAACATCTTAATCCGCCGAGGTCCTAAACCATTATGCATACAGACCTGATGATAAAGATGCCCAAGAAATCATCAAATGATTTCTTGACTAGAGGCACACGTTAGCTGGAGAAGAAGAAGAAATTGACACACATCGAGAAAAGGGTGACACCAACCCTAGTTGAGCTTGGTTGCCATTTTCACACAGTCTCTAAGACACAACCACCATTCGAGTTACAGGTTTGACCAAGTCAAAGTTACACAAATACTTGGTTATTTTTGTGGGAGGTTGTTTCTCGAATATAAATGCATCCTACTTTTAGTATGTAATGATTGAGAAGAGTAGCAATAATTGCTCAACGTTCTTAATCTATAAATAAAAGGATGTATTATGTTATAAGGGACTTTTTGATGATTTGTGTAAGGAGGCTCTGCCTTTTTGAGTCCTCATATATAGGATTTAGCCTCAATACTATATATAAAATTGATATTTTGCCTTTATCTATTTAATGTGTTGTGTATTCCAAAGTAGCTCATTTTATACTTGTGAATGTTCTTATTTCCTAATATGTGGTGATCTATCTTACCTTCACGCTAATTATCTTTCTTTAGCAAGATTGTAAATTGTGATTAATTAGATTTATTATTTCATTGGGGAACAGGAAAATTCCTTATGTTATTAATAAATGTTACCTTCAAAAGAATTATTTGTTGGAGAAAATAAATAGAAAGTCATGCATTTCATCTATTATTTTATTAAAGTATTATGTGCTTGTAAATTTGATCTTCTTGTTCATTAAGCTATTGGTGCATCACCATTTCCAAGTATTTTAGTTATTCATTTCCCTTTTCTCTCGAAGAATTAGATAATATAGTTTGTTTTCTAGCATTGTAGTTAAGTATCAATTTTAATTTGTATTAATTATTAACATTTATGTTTGTAATGGTGTAGTTAAGTATTAATTTTAATTTGAAGTTTAGTGTCCTCATGAAGCCAAGTACGACTAACCAAAATCCAAATATTGCAATGAACATATTTTTAAATTAATTAAATTTAAATTTAATTTTCTTATAAACTTTAAAGGATGTTTTTTAATTATTAAGCGAACATATGTCTAGACATCCTCACAACTCATGCTTTTTTTGGATAAGGGTAAAGTGGGGGTTTGGGAGGACCCACATCCTTTTACAAGGGCCCCAATGGCCAGATATAATAATGAAGTAGTGAAGTGAAGAAGCCTAGGGAAAAGTGAGCAAAGGACCAAGAAGGCTCGAAACAAGAAGAAAACAAGAAAAGGAAAACAAGAAAATAATAAGAGGAGCAATCGCCACCCACTTGCGAGTAGCAAAATGCATTCAAAGAAGAAGAAGAAACACCAGCAGAACAACTGCCACTAGTAGCAACAATGGGAAGAAAAAGGAGAAGAGGGGGATGCATCCTGAAAACGATACGAGACCGAAAAGAAAGAGGAGAAGCAAGACAACAATGAGAAAAGGAAAGAAAGAGTGGTCCGTGCCTTCCCTTCTTTCCTTTATTTGATTGCACTAGTTGCCATTTTTCTTGTGGAAACATCTCTGCGATAAGAGGATTGTACTCCATAAGGTCCAAGGATGAGGATCCCTCAAGAGTATGGGTACTTTCCTTGTCTCGAGTCTTTTAAGTTCTAGAGAAGGTCCTTCCAAAGAGGGAGTAATAGCTAGTAATACCCACCCTCTAGGGAGGGGTTGAATAGGGAGGAGTTGTAGTTGAAGGAAAATAACTACAACAATTGGAACAGAGGCTCCAATTGAAGGATACGTTTAAAAAAATGTTTGAGTTTTAGTGCCAACATTGTCTTCTTCTTCTAGATCTGGTGGACTCCAATTCTTGGGAATGAATCATTTTTTCCGAGGAGCCCGAGTTTTCTTCTAAGAACAAGCGAACTTGAGGTGACCCATTTCCTGCAATTTTAACAAATGAAGGCTGCATTTTCATAGTTAATAATCTAAGAATAGCTTGTATCTCCCATCTTGAGGGTCATTTGATCCGGAAAACCCTTGTTGAGATCAAATTCAACGTAAATCCTAACATAAGTTAGAAGACCGCTCCGCAATCATTGTCTGTCTGCTTTGATGAATCACCCTAGTAGGTTACCAATTTCCTCCACTGCAAAGGAAAAGTGAAGGGGAAGATTGGGCAATCACACCCAAACTGGGACCCTCGTGATGGAGAAGGTATTTGGGTCAAAATCTGGAAACCATGGGGTTGTGAAAAGTCCCACCGAACCCCAGAACCAAGGGCCCTCTTCAATAGCTCTCTGGTAATCCTTGAGGTCATTGAAAAGGACTATGAAGAAGCCTCATGCACAAAGGAAAATTTTACAATTTTCTATCCATGAGGTATGAATCCAATGTATTACTGCATTGGATGATGGGCAGGCGCCATTAAATTTACATATCAAGGTCTGTGATTTTATTTCTTGCAGCAGATCTAAATATTCTTCATCTTCTATTTCCAGGGTCGGGACTTTAGAGGCTTGCTCAACAATGTAGGCGGGGCAAGAGGAGTTGCGACATGTTTCAAGGAAGAGGCATTTTTAAAGAGTGCCTCCTGAAAAGAGTAGAGCTTTGATCCTTGCCGCCTCCCAAAAGAATGCCAATTATATTAATCGGGAATCACAGACTATCTCGCATGAGAGGAGCATAGGCGCCCACAAGGAATTTACCAAGAAACACCAACCCAAAACACCCAATCCTCATACACAGTTTATGGGCAAGAATAAATTTCAAGTCCATACCTCAAGCCAGTCAATGGATTTGAATGCACAATGTGTTACCTCTCAGGGTGTGAAAAAGGACTTGGAACAAGTCGAATGGCCAACGAGGGGTTTTGATCGATCTAAATAAGTGTTCTCAGATTCAAGCCGTTTTGTTGAGCACATCTCGCCAACCATTTTATCCACATTCGGGCCAAAAATCCATAACCCTTAATGCCTTTTTGATCAACAAAAACTTTCCTCTGTCGTACCAACTAGAGGAGCCGTCACCGCAATGGATTTGGGGACTAGGGTTCATGGAGGAGGTCACAATGGGAGCCATTTTTTCCCAAACTTCCTTTGAGTCGGTCCTTTTTTTTTTTTCTCACAACTCATGTTTATATGTATACACATTAATGCTTTTTCATTGGGCCTTGACTAACTCCACAGGATTGCTTGTTCAAACCCCATTCAAATTTAATTGTGTTGTGCTCTCCTTGTTCCATGTGTAACCTAAGAGGTCGAACAAACATTCTTATTATCTAAATTTTGGGTAGACAATAGTTGTCCAAAAAAATCTCCTTACAAAATTACTATTAAGGTTGACATTTTGTTGCGGATGGGTAAGTGCAGGAAGTTGATGGACAAATATAGGGTCATCCGTGGACATCATATTGCAAAAAACAACGAAATCTCAACTTGTAGGGATTATTAGCTATACACGCACTCTAAATTAGAAAAAATTATATGAATATGAATCGTAGCATTCGAATCTAGTTTCTAAAATACTATTTTTTTAAAAAACGGACAAGTTTAGCTATATTAAACACTTAAAATTATATGACTTAGTTTTTTTTTTTTTTTTAAAACTTATAAGATTGTAGTCCGTTTGCCCATTTTGGATGACCAAATCTTGTTATTTTTTTTTCCTTTGGTGAAACGTTAGATGTAGTTGTCTATCTTGGGATGGATTTTATTTTGTATTTTTTTTAGCAATATTTTTTTTATGATTTTTTCCGTGAAAGTGGTCTAAAATATTTAGAAAATGGAGCGCTTTCCATTTGCCCGCCATAACTATATCAAAAAATATCGAAATCAAATTTTTTTTTTTTAACGTGTATAGAATTTGTCCATGCTTGGGATGGTATAAGTTTTATCATATTTTGATAAGCGAAACAAAATTTGTAATCTTAAACGTAGACATGAACATTCACGGGAAAAAATGTCTTAAAGACCTATTGTTAGTAAAAAATTATAAAATGATATTTATCTTATTCTATTCACTTTAAAAACAATATTTCTACGAAGCTAAGAGTCTCCCCTACGCGATGACACCATTTTTGTGAAATGTTTTCAGTTTTTTAGTATGGTTCAAGTCTTTGGAAGAACAGATTTGAGGTTTTTTGACCTTTTACACTTCATAATGACCTTCCATAGCTTTGGTTGGGGAAAAACAAAGATTTTCCGAGGCTTAGGTTCGGTAGATAGATCCGCGATCGTGGTTTATAAAGCGTGATCGTGGTTTTTAACATAAACCGTGAGCGCTTTATAAACCGATCGCGGTTTATAAAGCGCGCTCACGGTTCATAAATCATATTTACACACATCCCATATCGAATTACCATGTGATTTTTACTCTCTACCTTACCGTATGAATTCTTTGCGAAATTCTTGTCTTTTTTCTACATGTTTTTCTTATCACCGGAAGCAAAACATCATGGGAGACAAAAAACAAAGTCAAAAAAGGAAGTCATTAAGTAAAAAAACACCAAACGAATTAGAGGCCAACAAAATTCAAAATGTTGAGCGAATGCGGAAACTTCGTGAATCTAGAAGAGGTTCATCTTCAATCCCAACTATTGTAAGCAATGAAGAACTAGGTAATGTTTCTCTTTATCGATGTTGAAGTTGAATTAAATACTCGTGATGAAGAAGTTTTTACTTGTCGATGTTGAAGAAGAATTAAATACTCATGATGTAGCAAATGTTGAAATTGAAGGAGACAATGAAAATGTGAATAAGGAAATTCATGTTGAAACTGTAGACAAGCAAAATTTGACAAAAACACCTCCTAGGATTTTACGTAAGAAACCTAATTTTTATTGAAATTGATGAAAACATTTTGAAACCAATGTCGACAAACTTTACGAATGACAAATCGGAAGAAAAGCCACTTTGAAATTTGGGATAATCATTTTGAAATTTTAAATGATTCTCAAAGATGTCGATTGTTGGTTAGTTTGATGAAATTGATTAAAATGAGACCTACATTAAACACCTTAGGATTGATGACATCTAATATACGTGGTCAAACCTCTACAATTGTTGAAAACCTTCATGATGCATATCACACTTTGTTGGTGTCGAGAGACATACTAGGGATAGTAATATTGTGCGTCGTGTACTTGCTTTACTAGTGTTGTAAGTGAATCAATAAAAAAACAACGTTTGATTACGCAAACAAGTCGAATGTTGCAAGTTAATCGAAAAACTCTAATGAAAGCAATTGAAAGACGTAATATCCTTGATCACTCAATAATGCTCGATTTTTGGGCATTTTACTGCTAGAGCACCGCGTAAGGACAAAAATAATTCGATCTTTATAAGAGAAGTTGTTATTAAATTTTGGCATGATAACACTAGAGTTTCACCTAATACAAGAGATGTTATAAAACGAGAGTTGGTTCTACTAATCGTGAACCACATCCAAAGCATTTCTTAGATATGACTCAAACTCAATTTTTTTGTAAGTTTGAACAAGAGAATCTGGAAATTAAAATTAGTCAACATTTTTTGAAATGTTGAAACCATTCTATGTGAAAATCAACCATGCTCGCACCACTTGTTGTTGTAGGCAACATGTTGAATTTGCGATGCATTATGCTAAATTTTTACGTATTCATTCTAATTTTCATTTTGAAACTATGTTATCGAATGTGGTGTTCAAGTTCCACCAATATCTTCCGGGGATTTCATTCTACTATATTTTGTGAAAAAAGAAGTTGGACAATTTTTTTATAGTCATGGATTGTTTAGATGGAAGTTGTAGTACATGCGGCGGATTACCTAAATTGAAAAGTTGCATCCATGAGTAAATTGAAGGTACAATAGGACATAATTTAGTTGAGTTTGATAAATATAAATCGAGTTGCATACTAGGTTGAAAGATGGAAAAGAGTCGAAGCGGTGTGAGCTAGTTCTGAGAACAAATGCCCATTTTTCAATTTATGAGAAAATTTAAGGATGAAATTGTTTATGAGTATGCGAGGCATACACATAGAGCTCGATGGTTGGATGAACAATTCAAGCTATGCAAAGACACATTTCCTATTGGTACTATTGTTTCGGTGGTTGATTTTGTAGAGAATTACACATTACGACCACAAATGGAGGTTGATCGCAATATTACAACTCGGTACAAGTTGCCATTTTTGTGCATATAGCATTTCTACATTCTCTGACAGTCTGAGAGAATGATCAATTTTTTTAAGAGAGTACCACTTTTATATCAGTGATGATCGTACTCATTCTATTGAATTTGTGCAAGGGTGTTTCCAGTTATTTTATGGAAACTTGTCTGATAGGGACATCCACTTCAAACAACATTATATATGGTCAGATAATTACATGTCTCAGTTTAAGAATGCACGAATGTTTTATTGGATGAGCATAATGCACGTCAAGATGGGTGTGCAACATATTTGGAGTTTCATTGAGGCTGGACATGGAAAAGGAGAGCATGACGGTGCAGGGGCATGTGTGAAAAGAGCTCTTGCAAGAGAAGAGTTGAAGTACAAAGATGGTGCTAAATTAAAAGATGCAAAGAGCATAGTGGAATGGTGTATTGACAACATGGCCCGAGGTTCTCAAGAAAATTCCACAGTTCACAGATATTTTTGGTTGATAGAGGAACAACAAATTGCTAACTACGAGGATTGTATGACACTCACTGGGTCCAGTGATATGCACTCATTTTGTAGCTCGAGCAATACTTCGTGGGCCGTATGGACAAGAAAGTTGACATGTTTTTGTGCATCTTGTATCGAATTTGTCACTTTTGAGTGTGATTCACAAGAATGGGTGGAAGGATGGATTTGTAGGCCTCTAACTCCGCTTCCTAGTTATCAACCTCCACAAGCATTACGACTTGTTTCTCCGGATGAAGTTCTGACATCCAGGACTTTGACAAATTTTGATTTTGGTGCGACAAGGTATTTATGGTTATTTATTTAATTTTTGTATTGAGTTATGTCCATTGAAATTTTAATATGTAATTTAAATTTGAGTTGTTGACCTTGGTTATTTTTTTGTAGGACATGTGTTTGCGATAATTGCGATAGAAGACAATGAAGAAGGAATAGACTATTTCTTATGTCATTGCATCGAGGAAAGAAAGAAGTTGACTTCTCCTATTATAGATGGCGAAGATATTGAGTATCCTACGAGGTCGGTGGTAGTTCTTTGGAACTTGGCTTGACGGTATCCATTAAAAAACTCCTCTGTTTGGGTGTTTGAAGACTTTGAGACACACAGAAAAATACTCTTATATTCACATCTAGTTCTAGCGACAAATATTCAGCTGTATAGATATCGAGGAAGGCCTAATAACAAGGTTCTTTGGAAGGTTCGAGAGTCAGATCATGAAGCAATCTTGTCTGCTATTCAGAGTAGATCCGATCCTGATGGTTCATTGGAATGAATTTACAATGCTTGAATGTCTGGTATATATAATTTCTTTTCAATATATATATATATATATTTTTTTAGTTTAAAGATCTAGATTTAAGTTTGAATATATTTTATTTTAAATTTGTGTATTTTGTACATATATAGATCTAGTATATGGTTTTGATTTGAAACTTAAATTTCTTTGACTAACACTTTTATGTTTAGGTTAGTGGTGCCAGAAAAGCTTCCACCTTCACGTGGTTGGCACTGTTAGTAGAGAATTTTAAATTCTCGAAGCTAAGAGAAGCTTTCATTGTTTGAAAAAGTTGTAAATTTTGAAAATGTTGTAAATTTTGAAAAAGTTGTAAATTTTGAAAATGTTGTAAATTTTGAAAAAGTTGTAAATTTTGAAAATGTTGTAAATTTTGAAAAAAATTTGTAAATTTTGAAAAAGTTGTAAATTTTGAAAATGTTGTAAATTTTGAAAAATTTGTAAATTTTGAAAATGTTGTAAATTTTGAAAATGTTGTAAATTTTGAAAAAGTTGTAAATTTTGAAAATGTTGTAAATTTTGAAAATGACTCCTCCCCAAGTGTTTACAAGACCATACCTACGCGTGTGCACCAAAATGAGAAGGAAAAAACCAAGAAAGGCTATTGTAGAGGGTCTCTACGCCGAGGTGTCGGATCAGACGAGGCCTCTCTAGGTGCCACGGAGTCTGAGTAGTCACCCGTCGAAGTTGAATGATATTTTGGTCTCAGGGCTCTTAAGGGACTACGCCCAGAGCAAGTAGCCGGAAGCAACGACCCTTTCACGCACCGAAACACCACCTCCTCTAGCGTTCACTGGCCACCCAGGACGTGCTAGCGTAGTCATTTTTGGTGCCACGACCCACCGTTTGCAAAATATAGCGTTTGACAACCTTATACTGCTCTCCATTGCTACTATTTTCACGCGTTTGCAAACAGTAGGACAGCGAGAGCACCGAAATGAGAAGGAAAAAAAAGCGAGAGAGAGCTATTGTAGAGGGTCTCTATGCTGAGGTGTCGGATCAGACGAGGCCTCTCTAGGTGCCACGGAGTCCGAGTAGTCACCGTCGAAGTTGAACGATATTTTGGTCTCAGGGCTCTTAAGGGACTACGCCAGCAAGTAGCCGGAAGCAACGACCCTTTCGCGCACCAAAACACCACCTCCTCTAGCATTCACCTAGCCACCCAGACATGTCGGCGCATTCGATTTGGTGCCACGACCCACCGTTTGCAAAATATAGCGTTTGTGACCTTACTGCTTTGCTCCAATGCACTATTTCACGCGTTTTGCAAATAGTAGGACAACGAGAGCACCACAATGAGAAGGAAAAAAAACGAGAGAGGCTATTGTAGAGGGTCTCTACACGAGGGTTTTGGATCGACAAGGCCTCTCTAGGTGCCACGAAGTCTGAGTAGTCACTTGTCGAAGTTGAACGATATTTTGGTCTCAGGGCTCTTAAGGGACTACGCCGAACGAAGTAGCGAAGCAACGACCCTTTCGCGCACCAAAACACCACCTCCTCTAGCATTCACCTAGCCACCCGGATGTGTGTTGGGCGTAGTCGGTTTGGTGCCACGACCCACCGTTTGCAAAATATAGCGTTTGTGACCTTACATTGGCTCCATTGCACTATTTCACGTTTTGCAAGCAGTAGGACAACGAGAGCACCAAATGAGAAGGAAAAAAACCAAGAGAGGATATTGTAGAGGGTCCCTACGCTGAGGTGTTGGATTAGACGAGGCCTCTCTAGGTGCCACGGAGTTCGAGTAGTCACCCGTCGAAGTTGAACGATATTTTGGTCTCAGGGCTCTTAAGGGACTACGCCCGAACAAAGTAGCCCGGAAGCAACGACCCTTTCGCGCACCAAAACACCACCTCCTCTAGTGTTCACCTAGCCACCTAGATGATGTGCAAATGTAGTTGGTTTGGTGCCACGACCCACCGTTTGCAAAATATAGCGTTTGACAACCTTACACTGGCTCTAACTGCACTATTTCACGCGTTTGCAAATAGTAGGACAACGAGAGCACCGAAATGAGAAGGAAAAAAATGAGAGAGGCTATTGTAGAGGGTCTCTATGCCGAGGTTTTGGATTAGACGAGGCCTCTCTAGGTGCCACGGAGTCCGAGTAGTCACCCGTCGAAGTTGAATGATATTTTGGTCTCAGGGCTCTTAAGGGACTACGCCCGAACGAAGTAGCCGGAAGCAACGACCCTTTCGTGCACCAAAACACCACCTCCTCTAGTGTTCACCTGGCCACCTGGATGTGTCGGTGTAGTCGGTTTGGTGCCACGACCCACCGTTTGTAAAATATAGCATTTGACAACCTTACACTAGCTCCAACTGCACTATTTCACGCGTTTGCAAACAGTAGGACAACGAGAGCACCAAAATGAGAAGGAAAAAACTGAGAGAGGATATTGTAGAGGGTCTCTATGCTGAAGTTGTGGATCAGACAAGGCCTCTCTAGGTACCACGAAGTCCAAGTAGTCACCCGTCAAAGTTGAACGATATTTTGGTCTCAGGGCTCTTAAGGGACTACGCCCGAACAAAGTAGCCCGGAAGCAAAGACCCTTTCGCACCCAAAACACCACCTCCTCTAGCATTCACCTAGCCACCTAGATGTGCTTGGCATGATCGTTTTGGTGCCACTGACCCACCGTTTGCAAAATATAGCGTTTGACAACCTTACACTGGCTCCAACTGCACTATTTCAGGCGTTTGCAAACAGTAGGACAACGAGAGCACCAAAATGAGAAGGAAAAAACTAAGAGGTGATATTATAGAGGGTCTCTACATGCAGAGGTGTCGGATCGAGAGAGGCCTCTCTAGGTGCCACAGAGTCCGAGTAGTCACCCGTCGAAGTTGAACGATATTTTGGTCTCAGGGCTCTTAAGGGACTACGCCCGAATGAAGTAGCCGAAAGCAAACGACCCTTTCACGCACCAAAACCACCTCCTCTAGTGTTCACCTGGCCACCCGGACGTGTCGGCGTAGTCGGTTCGGTGCCACGACCCACCGTTTGCAAAATATAGCGTTTGACAACCTTATATTGCTCCAACTTACACTATTTCACGCTGTTTGCAAACAAACGAGAGCACCAAAATGAGAAGGAAAAAAGCCAGAGAGAATATTGTAGAGGGTCTCTATGCTTTGAGGTGTCGGATCGGCCACAGTCCGAGTAGTCACCCATCGAAGTTGAATATTTTGGTCTCGAAGGACTACACCCGAAAAAGTAGCTCGGAAGAACAACCCTTTCGTGCACCAAAATACTACCTCCTCTAGTGTTCACTTGGCCACCCGGAAGTGTAGACATAGTTGGTTTGGTGCCAGACCCACCGTTTGCAAAATATAGCATTTGACAACTTACTCTTTTTAATGCATATTTCATTTCATATGTTTGCAAAATCACAAGGACAACGAGAGCAATTGAAATGAGAAGGAAAAACCAAGAGAGACTATTGAGAGGGTCCCTATGCCGAGGTGTTGGATCCTCTCTAGGTGCCACGGAGTCAGTAGTTACCCTTCGAAGTTGAACGATATTTTGGTCTCGGGGATCTTAAGGGACTACGCCCGAAAGTAGCCTTTTAGAAACCCTTTCTCACAAAACACCACCTCCTCTAGTGTTCACCTAGCCACCTTTGGTTGGTCATAGTGGAGAAGAATCTAATTCATATGAAGACCAAAACAAATTAGATCTATCTTTCTTTCATGAGCTCCTTTACTACAATAGAGACGAAGTACTTGCAAGAGTCCTTGAGTTAGGAGGTAGACTATTACAAGAGTATGAAGTGGCGATTAAGACCATGAATCACAAAGCAGAAGATCCAAAATGACCATCCCTCATAGAAATGGACATCCATTTTAATACAGGTTATTCTTCCACTTCAATAAAATGTAAAAAAAATGTTGAGGATCACCCACCAAAACCAACAAGTGATTCATGAAAACCTTACTTTAAGGCTTCACGTAGATTCAAGATTGAACATAGTCACAAAGACTCACCTCCTCCTAGATTTTATGATGAAGATGATCCCTTATTCGAAGAGGAGATCATTCAAAGACAAATACTAAAACTCGCTCAAAATTTAGTGACCTTAGGTTACTTGAATAGGAATACATGCAAGGATAGACTCAAGATAAAGTTAGGTGAATTTCACATTTATCCATCTAATGAAGAAAATTTCAAAGTTGCTAAAGTGAATAGACCAATATATCACCCACAAAGGAAAAAATGATTCAACAAGAGTTGCATTCAATGAAGAATACGCTAACCACTTTACAAGAAAGAAATGTAGGACACAATAGAAAATATCTATACAAAAAGCTATTTCCTTACCCATTTGATAAAGATATGTTGCTACAACAATTTGCAAAGAATTTAGACATGGTCCTAATGAGAAGATGGGTATATTCAAATAACCATATATCCTAACCATGGAGATAAAAAGAACAAAAATTCAGATCATGGACAAGCTTGTAATGACTATCGGAATACTACCTACATCTATCCAAAAAATGATAAACAATTTTAATCCCTTATAGGATGCGTCCATTCATCTAATGAACAAGTAAATACCATTAGGATCTTAGAGAAAAGTTGTGATGTGGATACAAGACATTCTAGTTTGGTAATACCATTTATCCCCTACCTATTCCGCAACAAGTCCAATACAACTTAATAGAATAATTGGAAAAGACACCAGCTAGAATTTTGATCCTATATCTCCTCAAAATCACCATTGCTCATAAGAAAATATTATATAAAACACTTATGAGTTAAGGGGTGTCGACAAACATAGATCTCAGACACCTTCAAGAAATTAGTACACACCTTGACTCCAACGATCATATCTCTTTTCATCAAAATCCAATCCCACGCAATAACCAAGAGAAAAAGTTACCCTTATACATAGAGCTCATTGTTTAACTCATCGTCAGATCAAAATAGTGCTTGTGGTTTGCGGGTCCTATCTAAACAGATCTGCATATTGAAACTGGTAATAAGAAATTTCCATCATTGGTCAATCCCTTAACATTGTTGGAGGCAACATATCAAAAGAATGGTCTAGATGATAAATTAAGTCCTCAACATGCCTTATTAATATAAGATCTCTCAGTGTCTCTTTGATAATGATGAGACATTTGCAGAATTCATGGGAATCAGGGATTCTATTTTGAAGGGGGATCATAAGAAATATTTTCCCATCAACCTAGATGATTGTGCATACTTTGGATAAAAAGTACAGATGTGTGAACACTTGAATAAAAAGAGTATAAGAAAAATCAAGACTACTTCTGAAAATCCTTGCAAGAAAAACAAACATAAGTCTCATAGTGAAATCCTCTTTGAGTCATTAGTAAACAAACAAGACAAAGAACATATAGAAAAATAATAGATAAATCTTGGAGCTTCACTTTCAACAAAAGAAAAAAATGTTTTCATAGCATTATTATGAGAATATGAATATTAATGTTTTCCATTAGATGCTAAACCCATAAAGCAGAAGTTAAGAAATATGCATCCCAACGTTACACTGCTTGTTAAAGAAGAACTGAAAAAGTCATAAATATGAAAACCAACACACATGGATATATATATAAGAATCAAACAAAGTGTGCTCCAGACGCACGTCTCTGAAAATATATATGTATAAGTTCATAATGTATGTGTACATCTCAAACTAAGCACGTGTCATAATGTACATATGGGACCACATGCGGTCGCAAAAGGCTATATATATACAATGGACTATGAATCTACTCATGACCACATATGTACATCCAGGTGGACTATAAATCTACTCATGAAACATCTTCCCTCTCTTCACCTGCTGCTTTAGAAGTAGCACGTCCACGACACAGGGATGTAGTGGAGGGAGATGCCACTACGGATTTCATCCGTGTGGTCTAGGTGTCTCTAAGCATGCTGCAACCTAACTTTGCACATTCATAAACAACAAGTTTTTAACACCCAAAATTTTAAAATACATTCAAAATTTAGAAACTTGTACAATTTAGTTAAAATGCATGTGAAATCTTACCATAAAGTCATGATCCCTATCAATTTGTTGTTGATGCATCGCAGGGACAACAATAGACTCACGAGG
The DNA here is from genome assembly GCA_018340775.1 of Taxus wallichiana var. yunnanensis. NCBI lineage: Eukaryota > Viridiplantae > Streptophyta > Pinopsida > Cupressales > Taxaceae > Taxus > Taxus wallichiana. The sequence continues at coordinate 319,793,152 of CM031235.1, read as the reverse complement.
GGTAAGCTACATACAAATAATTAATTTTCAAATTAAATATTTCACATATACCTACAAAATTTGATATTGTAGATTTAAGTTTAATAAGAAATAATGAACCTCCAAAATTTAACAAATTTAAAAAATTGTACCTCAGTTAGTGGATCTGCGAGATCTTGTGGCGATATCTCTGAATGACCTCCACAGTCTGCATATATGGAGGAGTCTCTCTAGCAGTCATAAGCTATACAAAAAACATGTACAAATCAATATTAAAATCTACATGACAGAGGTCCAAAGCATGTAATCCACGTGAACTTCCAGTAATTAGAAACAAAGTGTAAAGAGATTTACTAACCTGCGTAAAACTCATGTGAGGCGTGCCCGAGTAGCCTCGATTCCACAGAGATGATGACCCGCCAGAGGCTCCACATGTATAAAGAGAAAATATTAATACATGTACAACATACACGTGAAACATTATAATAATAATCTAGTGCAATCAAATGAAATTAAAAATTTGTAAGTTTGTACAACTTGAAACTTACGTTTGAAACACGCCCCGACCATGATGCTTGCATGTTCGGCCTTTGGATGTTTCCTTCACCGGCTCTTGCTATTTAAAATAAAATAAAAAATTAGTTTTTTACATGTATGTACATGACGTACAATCAAATATATATATATATATATATATATATATATCAAACATGTGAATTAAACTATTGTATATATATATTATTTAAATTTATTTGAAATTTACCTGTGAAAGACCAATATCAGTGGCACCAGTTCCAAAAACATTCCCGACATCTCATCTATAGAAAAAAAATCATGTGAACCAGCAAATGATGTCTACTTTGCGGTGCATACGGCACCACATGATCCACGGTGGTGTGGTGCACTAGAAGCTGCCTCCACCAACATCACCGGATGCGATCTGGTCACTATCTTTGGGTGAGAGTGTCGGTGAGCTCCCTCGATGCATGCGATGTATCAATCTCCACAACCTCCTTCACTTGGGAGGGATAAATGAAGGAAGTGGGGGGTTTTGGGGCATGGGGATCCTAGGTGACCTACGCGTGCACCAGGTGCTAGTGCTGCTCAGCGAGCCACCTCCTCGACCAAAAAAGTCGAAAAGTCAAAATAATTCGGGACCTCATTGAGCACGAACTCATGCATATAATTTCTTCAAAAATAAAGAGGAACCTCATTGTTGTTGCATGGTGGATAATAAAAAACCATCCACCATCGGTCCCAAAAATTGTTTTTGATTACATCATCATGGCACGATGGATTGGGAACCATTTGCAAGTAAGCTAGCTAGAGGGGCATTGGTTATAGGGTCGGTAAATAATGCACAAATGAGGTCTTTTCCAATTTTTTTGTCTTTGACGACGCATGGGATAGTTTATCCATACCACCACCTACTGATCACTTAAAGGTGTTCCATCTATGTATTTGGTTGGTTGCGACTCGACTTCGCCAATCAATGTTTGCAATGTATTGGCTAAAGTCATGCGGGATGGATTTGTAGCATGGTTTTGTCTTATAGTTTGAATTAGGTTCTCAATGACAATTTTATTTTCTCGAATTCTTCCAATGATATTATCTTGCATTCCTGTTGGCTCAGTGGGGACAGAAGGAGCCACAGGAGGCGGATCTATGTTTGGAGGAGGGTTTTGAGGAATGTTCGGAGGGTTTTGAGGAATGTTTTGGTGGGTTTTGAGGAATTTTTGAGGTTTGCATGATTTTGAGCTTGATAAAATAAAAAAGAAAATTGTATACATAAACAAACATTTCAAAAAACCCATGAAAATGCAAAAAAAAACCTAAAATGCAAAAAAATGATTACAATCGGGGACTTACCTCCTCGTCTTGGTGGCATGGTTGAATCTATCGCTATCCAGAAGTCCGATGAGCAATTTTGAGGTGGTATTGAAAGCACGAGTGAAAAATGTTTAGGAAAAATCGCGGTTTGAAATGAAAAATGAGGAAAATAATGTATGTTTTCCGTTTTTGGTTCTATGGATAAGTGTTGTCCCTTGCATTCCAATATATGTTTGCTATAATAATATTTGAGGTTATCAAATTTACTTTGACTCTTACAATGTCTTGCAATTTATTCAAGATATAGAATGTTTTATTTTGTTTCAAAGGGTTTTCTATTTTCATTATATAATATTTTACATTTATTATATCAATGCTTATGTTATTGAAACACATAATAATATAATTGAGGAATCCAAAAAGTTACAACACCATTACAAAGGAAAGCTTTGCTACGAAATTAAGACATATTCAATACTAAAAAAACATTACATTAGATAGGGTAGTTGTTTGTATTAATTATTAACATCTATGTTTGTAATGGTGTAGTTAAATATCAATTTTAATTTGAAGATTAGTGTGCTCATGAGGTCAACTAAAATTGAAATATTACAAGGGAAATAAAAAAATTAAATTTGATTTGCTTGCAAAATTCAAAAGATGCTTTTTAATTGTTAAGCAAAGATATGTCTAGACATCTAGACAAATCACATTAATGTTTTGTCATTGCGGCGATACTCCGTGAGATCAAACCCCCTTCAAATTCAATTGTGTTGTGCTCTCCTTGTTCTACGTGTAACCTAAGAGGTTGACCAAACATTGTTATTATCGAAAATTTGGGTAGACAATAGTCCAATAAATACCTCCTTACAATTTTGGTCCCACTACAAAATGCCGCACATGAGGTGGCCATATCGTAGATTTACCTCTTCAACACATCTTGCAATTGTTTCAACAACTCTACTATCCCTCATATGTGAGAATTATTGTAACATTGCACTTCTTCTTGGTGTAAGTGTTAGGTAGAAAAACTTGTTACTATAGCTATTAGTATGAGATTCTAATTTGAACTTATAAAATTTATTGCTTTTATGTGCCTTGGTGTCGATCCTGCAATCACTATATTTAGTCCTCCGAAACTAGAAGTGAAAGGTTGTGTTCTTAGTTTGTGTGAGCAATGGGTTGTTTCAAACACTAAAATTGTATTGCAAACCATAACCACAAGTGCTTAATTTAATTTGAGATTATCAGAATTTTACCCAAATCAATATGGGATTTATCAGAATTTTATCCGAATATTTGAAGTTGGGATAATAAGGCAAAGGATTTAAGGGCATAGCCAACATGAGGTTGAAAAACTTGTTACTATAACCGTTGGTATGGCATTCTAATTTTACGCAAATCAACATACCAATAAGTTTACCCAAATCAACATACCAATAAGTTTACCCAAATCAACATATGGGATTACGAGAAATCATATTTATAAAACCCCATTTACATTTTCTGAAGTTTCTTGTTTCGTTTCAGCGAGATTGAACGCCCTCTCATGTTCCATTTATTCGGTTCTTTAATTCATTTCTTCTCATGCTTTGGCAAATCTGATGCAGAAAAAGATTAGCCAACCTGTCATTTTACACCATCTCTGTTTTGCTGTAGCTTTGATCAGCTGTGTTTCCTGCATTTTCTTTATCAATCTTGCGACCAATTTGGTTTTAAGCCCAATTTATGATTGCTGCAATTCAAGTCCATACCCTGCATTTTAAGCCCATTTGTTTGATGCATCATATTTAATAGCACCATCATTTTGATGCATATGATAATAGCAGAGGCCTCTTTAGCCGCGACCAACATGCCCTCAGTTTCTGTCGCAGACGATATGAAGAAGATGTCGCCCGGTGAAATCATTGGTGTAATGCATAGATGTTGCTCTGTTGCAGGTGGGTCCTGGGAAGAATGCATCTTGAAGAGAAGGCAATGTAAGTATGTTGCTTCTATCCGAAGATCTCAGAGGATTTCCGAAAGAAATGTATTTGAAATGCAAGATCTCTTCAAGAATGCCAACTCCCCGATCGCAGTAATTCAAGGTCGGAACGTTTCCTCTTCATCAGAAGCTTGCACTAGTGATTCTGATAGGTTTTCATGTTACCCACATGGTGAATTAAGTCCTGTGCAAGAGTGTTATGGAGAAAGATCGGCACAAGATAGAGTTCTCTGTGCGGCGAAGATGCCATCCGTTTGGGGAAGAGAACAAAAAGCAGGTCACGAGCAGAGCAGCAAAGAAATATCAATGGATGACGCTTCGTCTTCTTCAGTTTCCAAGGCAGAAGCAGAGGACAAGCAGTCCCAGTTATGGGTTGTGAGGGAACGTATGAGGAATTCGAGGCCTATTATTAGTGGCGCAGAACCCACTTCGAAGAGACCTAAAAGAAGCCAGAGCTTGATTTGCCCGAACCCTTTTCAAATTCAGAAAGAAAAATCTGAAGCCCTCTTTGATGCACTTCATATTCTGGCTGATGTAGCAATTCGGAGTCTGGTACCGAATCAATGGGTTAGAAAGACAAATTGTCATCCTACCGGGGCATCTTTCTGGCAGAAGAGAGTAATCAGACGAGCCAAGAATCCTTTCAAATCTGTTTCTGCCAATGTTTATGCGGAGAGGCTGATGCACGCGCCCATTCAAATCTGCTCTTAACAAGCTCGAAAGTGAAAGTCACAGAGGGTGGTGTTCCTGATACAGATCAAGAGGCGATTCAGAGCCTGCGCTGCTCCAAAAGAACTGGATCTCAGCTTCTCATTCCGGAAGCATTCTGATTCTGTTCTCTAGCTATGTAAAACAAGATAGTTTTTAGCAAACATTTGGAATCTTTCAATTGCTGTAGAGGCAGAATCGTCTGTCTGCCCAATTTCTATAACTGAGAGGCAATGCCAGGCATTATTTTCTGGTGCTCTCTCTGAATGTAGATTACGAATTTGAGGCTTCAATTATATGTTTCTGTCTTGTTATAATTTATTGCTACCAAGATTTTGTTTCTGTTTTTGTTCTAAACTAAATGGCATCTCTCATGCTTATAGTATTTTCTTGAAATAAAATGTCTGAGATTCTTGATATAAAACGGCTCTTCAACACCTAAGTCTTGCCTGATTATTCTATGTTTGCCAGTAGACAGCAGAATCAGTTAACCTGGTGTGGGGAGTACTGAAAACATTTTGCAATCAAAAGATCAACATTGATGTTAACATATACCTTCACACCATCAAACCTTTGGTGGCAGAGATTACAAATGTTAAAATTACCCTTCCTTGGAAATGTTCCCAGCTGAACATGTGTTACTTGTGTGCATTATGTGTGTTGTGGATAGAAAAGTTATTATGTTATCAAACAACAGAGAAAACACACATACTATGTGTGTTGTGGATAGAAAAGTTACACTGTGTGCAATAGGTGTGTTGGGAAATAGACATGCAGTTGTTGGAGCCTGGTTAAGTATCATATCAATTATGGCTCTTGCCATCCAGTTTTCATAGGAACAAAATTTGCCATCCTGTACAACTATTAACATTGAACGCAACCAAACTGAGCTCAGAGAAACGAGTCACCAATGCTGAGTTGCTTTCGGTCATCTACGATCATCACGTTAACAGTAGAAGGAATTGGGTATTTGTACATCAGTCAATAGGTTGAGCGGTCGCATTTGTCTTGTGTTAGAGTTTTATTCTTTGAAACTATAGATTGTTGGATATTCACTAATCCCTTGGATTACCAAAAAGAAAATTTGTTGTTTCAATAATAGATAGTACGATTCTTTTTTAATTAAAATAGAAGGCTGAACTACATAATTTATTACTGTGAAGAACACTGAATATCCAAATCTGAAGTGCCTACTATAATATACAGACATAAACTGGGTGGTGATCCCCAAAATAGAAGATAAATAAGTAATGTTTTTTTAGCTTGTTGGGTAGAGCTATGAGTTGAAGCAACAAAATGCTAATGGTATTTGGGTTATCATTGATGTCTTTTTAAACTTTTCAATGCTGTCTTCTTCATCACATTGGTCTGCACCGAAAGACTCGAGATAAGGCTTGTGCCCACCAGTTCCTACAGATATCACATACAAAGCGAGGAAGAAAACCCCAATTTGTGTGGATGTTGCAGATTAAGTTGCCTTTCTCACACTGTGGAGGCTTCAAGGCAGAGAGGAAAGCAGTATTAATCCCTGTAAAACCAGGCAAATGAGATTACCATGTTTGCATGGTTGGCTTGATAAAATTTGTCTTAACAAATCCGTGATCAGAGGCTTCTAAATATTCATTCTCATTCTTGAAATTTTCAACTTCCTAACGTATATAATAGATAGGAGCATTCCTAAATAACATGGAAAACATCATAAAAAGGGGTTGGTGCAGTTCTAAATAAGATACCTATTATATAAATTCAAGGAAGTCTAGCTAGTTTAGTCTATCAAAAATTTAGCTTACCAAGAGGTATATTAGTGAGGAGATCAACACCATCCAGTACCGGCCAAAGTATGCATCTACTAGAAATTCTCCCACAAGACGCATTACACATGTGGCACCTGACCAATTATTCATCATTCTACAACTCCTTCATGCAACACAGTGGTTAAGTAAATTATCAAATTGGAGGCAATTCCAATGTTTGTCAGCCTTTCACTGAACTCAACTCCTGCCAAAAAAAAAACATTTAGACAAGGAATAAGTTGAGAATAATTTGACATAATGTCTGAATGGGATTTAGAAAATCTCACAAGGTGACCCACAAGCAGGCAATCAATAATGTAAACACTGGAATGAATCCTGAAACATTTAATTGCATTTATTGTTTATTACCAATTATGAAAAGAGAAGCCTTCCATCCGCCTGAAATAGGCCTTACCCTGAGATCAACTGACCCATCATTTACCCATCCTTCACCATCTTCCCTGTCAAGTGGGTCAGGACCCAATGGCCTCAACTTCCCGACCATTCTTCTGCAGAGATCAATCTCATCAACGCAGGACCCTGAGCTCCCTCTTGATCTCAATCTCCTCAAGCATTCAGTGACTTTCTTCGATGGAAATGGAATACCATTTGACAAGAAAGTGTATGTTAGGATTGACCCACAAACTGTTTCTGCCTGCCTTTGGGGACTCTGTGGACATGTCCGTGTGGAGGAAACGGGCTAATAATCCTGGTGGGAGAGAAAAGGTTGCGTGGGAAATTTGTGGTTCTGATAAGGCTTTTGGGAGCAAAGGCATCAGAGTTGACTTGATAAAGCCTGTTGAGCTCAGGTGGGCAGCTGCTGTGCTGGCTAGTAGAGTTTTTGGGCAGCAGAAAGGTGAGTATCTGAACTTGGGTCATTTTAATTTGGTTAAGATGGTTAGTCTAGGGCATAAGTTTAACTGGGCAGAGTTTGTAGCTTCGAGAATTAAGGAAAAACTGAGAAAGATTCAGTGTGATGGGAAAGGGTGTTTTTATATGGGGACTGGGCTTATTTATGATTTGGGGCCAAAGGGGGCAATAGCTTTAGTTGGGGAAGGCCCTTCTTTAATGAAGTGGGCAGCATTGTGTCCCCAGAAAGAACGTGGGTGCTTCTCTACAGTGAAACATGAGGCCATGGAAGGGCCTGGTTTTGATGGAGAGCTAGATCCCCGTGATGATGAAAAGGAAGAGGGCGGACCACTCTCCTCCTTTGCTGGTCCAATGGGTGAATGTTAATGCAAATGAGGAGGGTGGTACGTTGGGAATGGATGGTAATGCAAAGGATGGTGGCGCAGAGGGAATGAATGGGAGATTGCATTTTCCTGGGATTGGATATGATAGACCCCCTTGTCCTTACCGCCACTCCTTTAAGAGGAACTGGGACCATTGCTGGGCCAGAAAATATTAGTTTTAGTCGGTTATTGCAGAAACAAGTTCTGTTGTCCACTACTAGGTCCAATGCTGCAGATGTTGGATAAATTTTGGGGTGTTCTCAAGATTTGGGGAATACAAGGAATGGTCTGTGTTTGGATGTTGCCTATCAGAAATCGGAGAGTGAAACATTTAGTCACAATGATGAACCAAGAGCAATGTTAGAAGCTTGCAGTGTAAGTGGTACTGGTGCTGGGTCCCCATGTAACCCAAGAGCCCAAAGCCCAAGAGCTCTGAAGTTGCTGAACAGTTGGAATCTACCATAAGAAAGCATCCACTTTTTGAGAGGGACGAAGATATATGTATCTTCAAAGAGGAGGAAGCTCCTGGAGTGCAGGTTTTCAGGTCCAAAACTCTATCCAGTAAACTTAAGGAAATTGAAGTTTCCCACTTATTATGCCATACCAGAACAGTATAGGTAACCTAGGAAGACCAAACACACAATCTCTAATGGTTGTGAAAACATTTGACTATTCAGAGCCAGATCAAATCAATAATAGCTCTTGCCATCCAGCTTGCATAGGAACAAAATTTGTATATACATGCAGTGGCAATTATATCATTGATGTGAATGGCATTCTGGTGGCCACACTCACTTTAACAGAGATTGATGCAGCAGGAATTTGGAAAATATTGGGGTCAAAGATTGCCCATAATATTGTTCAGTCACTCTCTGTATGGAGTTCCTTGGCACTGGTTCAAATAACACAGTTGTCACTGTTAAAAGCAGTTTTTCTTAACCATTTATTTATTTATTTTGCTCACGATTGACCTTCCAATTTTTCTGAAGCAGGAATTTTAAGTTTTATATCATAATGAGCAAGTATTTTTCGAGGAAATTTGAAATGCTATGAAGAGCGGTTAATTGCACGTATTACTCTTCAAACTATTTATTTTAGCCATTAGAACACCATTCAAACTCTTGGAATGGTATAAGCACTTTGTGTCACCCCACAAGATGATAAGAAGATATGTTTTCATTTTCCATTTCATTAGTTATTGTTGATAAATTTCTGCACCTCTAGATTTTCCAAACTTTTATTTATTTATAATTTAAATATATGGGGTATACAATTTGAATGTTGCACATATGGTAGATAACGATTAATTCTTTATTTAATTAATATGTTCCAATAAATAATGTGACCATTTATATAAAATAATTTAAAGAGAATTGGGAGAATACAAGGAATAGATGAGAATTGTAAGAGCCTTTTATATTTATTATTTAATTTAATTTAATTTGTTTCTAAATTTTAAATATATTTTGGTCATAGGACTCAAGTGGAAAATAATTTGGATGAAGTTACGTATATTTGGATGAATTCTTTTCAAGATTAATTATTTGAAGATAAAGCTATGAGTAGAAGGAGCACCAATGGATAATCTTTAACTCTCAAACATGGTTTTAAATCTACTCTTGGACAAAAGTAAGTGATAAGTGCATCTATTATAAAAATGGATGCAAAGGTTCTCATGAATTTTCAACAATAAATTTCAAATGTTGGATGAAAACAATAGAAAATCAATTGAATCAATTGAGTTATCCTAAAAGCATTGTGACACTCTATTTTAAGATCGAAACCAATTTTAGGTTGATTACTTGCGCCACAATTTTCTTTCTTCTCTTATAAATTGTAATAAATAGAGTCATTCTATTGATCAATTTTTCATGAATTCCTTTTTTATTTCAAGAGTATTATAACCCATGTCTCAAATTCATACAAAACGATGGCCAATGCCATTGAATTAGTAGAAAGCAATTATATATTTAATGTGATTGCTAAAAAGCATTGTGGTAAGTTTCTCTTCAACTTTCTTCTTACTTATCTCCTCCGTTTTCGTATTTGAATTAGATTTTATCTTTACTTGCAATCTCATTTTGTCAATTAAACACCAAGTTCTATATGTTTTAGTTTTCTTATATTGTACTCATGTAGAAGAAAGGATTAAAATATCTTGGTATACCACCCCCTATGTTTGTATTTTCTCTTTTATTTTCCCAAAAAAAGGCTAACACTAAGATATAAGGAACTAACATGCTCTAGAAATTGTAATTGAGATAAGTGTCCCCCACTTTGGTACATTTCATATAATGCTTGAATCTGTGAGATCACACACTTCAGTGCATTAACAATCATCTCCTAGAAGAACTAGATATGTCAAAAAAATCATTTCCCCTACCCCTAGATCTAAATCCACTCTTCCGGTTAAAAAATCAGCCCCTCCATCCCTAAGAAAATTTCCTCTTAGAGCTCCCATGACCTGTCAACAAAGAAATTAATTTTTTGTTTCATTCAATGATGGAAGTCCACTTTCTCTGCTTGCATGTAGTCCCATTCTAGGTTCAACCCACTCAAGGCACTTCTTTATTTTACTAATAAAAACCGAAATAACCGTAATGAGTATATGAAGAATGCATCCAATGTATGCATGATTCACCATATTGTAGAGGACGACATTGCATTCGAACTTCTATCCACTTCCCTTAAAGGGAAGGATTTGGATTGGTTCCATTCTTTGAATTTTGGAAGTGAAAAAAATTGGGAGAAAAGTTGCATATTCGATTCAAAGAAAATGGGGATATTTTTTCACAAGTGGAGCACCTGACTGTTATCAAAAGAGCCCTGATGATATTTCTAACTTCAATCACAACTTCCAAAATGATGTAACTAATTATTAAGTTTTGCTTGTTTTATTGAGATAATTAGGAGTCTCTTTATGAGTCATTATTTAAGAGTATTTTTAGGAGTTTGTGTCCTAATAATTCACCGGAAGGCATCCGCCTTTGAAGATGGCTTTGTTGGAAAGTGTCAAATTCATTTCTTCCCGGATTATCCTTCCTGGATACCTACAAGATAAACTTTCAGCGCCATCTCAACCATCCACATGGCAAGATAAACCGTGATTGATTGTAGTTTATGTGTAGTGAAAACTTAGTCTATTTTATTTATTCTTAGTTTTAATGGGCCACTGCTACAGTCGGAAACAACATCAAATGCATAGCTATGAAACTCATGTGGAACTTTTTGTCTTGATTTTGTCCTCATTTATGGAGCTAACTTGCAACACGGGATTTTGGTTTGCAACCCATTTGCAACAGAAAGTGTGGTTGCAAATGGTAACATTTTATCATTTATCCGGATTCGATTTTTGAATGATATTTTCAATGTTGAATCACTATGACATGATTTGCTTTAAAATTTGTTTAGGCAAATAATTATGATTAAAACTAAATTTTTCGAATAGATGAATCCATAAGCTTAGAAGAACATAACCTAAATTTTTAATTACCTACAGAAAAAACCTAAGCATTCCTAAGCCATTTGTCTATGTGGAAATCCATGTGTGTTTTCTTTGGGCCCGCTTCACCGAAAATTCCACCACATAGAAGAAAAAAATATGAAGCCATAATATTAAGAGTCAATTTAATTTCTAGCTTTTAAATATTTACCATACAATATGTGTTGGTAAAATTATTTTATTTTTGGATTTTAAATCTTATACCTACACGGATCATGACTACGATTGATGTTAATAGTATCTTCATCATAGTATGATTATTTTACTATTGGAACCTCCTTTAAATGGACAAAATAATACAAGGTGGTACATAGTAAGGGGCGGCTAGCAAAGTGGTCACAACCTCAAAAGAAATGTCACATGCCACAAGGGTAGACAAAGTTTCTTGTAGTATGCCCTTGTATGATATTTTTCATTGCTAAGTTTCTTGTAGTATGATTATTTTCAAAATTGAAAAGGCACAAATAAAATGGGTGAAAGAGTTTTTTTTTAAGAAACAAGTGACTGCATGGATAAAAATATTGATAAGTATATATAAAATATTATATGCTTTCTAATCATTTCTTGCATAATTTAATTTTTTTGGTCTTTTATTGTTATCATTTCGAGTATATTGTATTTTTCTCTTTCCCGAGTAATATAGTTTCGAGTGGTCGAATGTGATCAAATTAAAAATGACACAAACCACATATTTGGGGACTTTATAGGGATTGACATACACGATTAGTCGACCAACATGCCAAGGGAAAGCACCACCTCTATCTCCTCTCGGTTGATGCGGTTGAATGAATGCCTTGCAAGAGGAATGAGCTCAGAAAGAGGAGTAGGAACATGTGTCGATGATGATGACAATAATGGAGACATCGTTCACCAAACAAGACATGACTTATTCAACCTCAACCATGTATCAATACACCTTGCATGAAAATAGTGACTATACTTTGGTAACAAATGCAAAACTTCGCTATACTTATACATTTCACCACAAATTACAACTCCAACCAACTAAACATTGTTATCATATACGATGTATATTCCAACTCAAGTGCAATTGTTAGTAACGACCTTTTTGACTACCCTATTCTTGTGGAGTCAAAGGAACAATTAAAATTAGATTTTCTATTTATTATAATTAGTAATTTTAAGTCGAGTCTACTTTAGGTGCCTTTAAAAATATTTAAAACCACCACATGTTGGGGCTAGGAGTCTACTTGACGTGAATAACACTCACGATGACCAAAGGGATAGAGGAAAGGGCGTATATATTGATTAGGAAGCACAAGGTACGGGGAAGGAATGTGAAGAGAACATTAAGATACATGTTCATAAATAGAACTAAATCACTTTTATCAATCATCAAAAGGTGAAAGCCTCGATATCAATGTTATCCTTCCATATGAAGAAAATGAACCTCTTAATTCTTATTTAGGAGTTTTTCTTACAAACTATCTCTCAACCACACTCACTTTAAATCTATCCTTTTTAATTTCTATCACATTATTTCGTAAAGTGGAAAGTAAATCCCTAAGATGAAATCTTCCCCACCACATCTGCATCCACCAAAACCTCACACATTCCAACTACAATCTTCTTGACTATTTCCCATAGTCATATGTCTCATCCCAAGGGCTTGTACTTCATATAAACCACACATAATAGGTTCTTATATTTTTACATAAAAATAGACATAATTTGTGTGCACACTACATTTGACCCTTTTAATCTCCACCATTTAAAAAAAAAAAATAGTAGTTTAGAAACTAGATTCCAAGCTCTATGGTACTTATTCTTATCACTTTATCAAATTTTGAGCATACGCTTGTCAAATTCTTAGACGAAGTTCAGGTTTTGCTGATTTTAGGAAAAATGTTTCCAAATTTTACCCCTTTTGGTTCCCCATTTCCATGCACTTACCCGAACATGTTTACCCTAGTATCAATGCTACCAATAGCCTCTACTTGAAGTGCATCTTCCCGTGATTCCTTGGTATCATTGAATGTTATACGTGAAAGAGTGTGTCGTAAAGGCAAAAAAATATCCAATGAACCATTATGCATGTTGAACATGATGGATCTCATATGAAATCTTAGAGATCAAAATTGTGAACTATGCATCATATGTGCACACTCTCTCTGTCACTCTTTTCGAATGTCCTTCAAGAAATAGATGCTTTGTTTCTCAAATTTAATCCCTAAATATTAATTTCCTTGAGAAAATCCTCTACTTTTTGTAATCAACCATATCTTGTTGCATGAGTCATACTTATGCTACCAAGAATATGATTGGCCCAAAAGGGTCTTGGAAAATTGGTTTTCCTTATATTTTTGAGAAGTGATCCCCTTAATGTGCTAGATCAATTCTCACTTATGAACATGCTCAATTGTATTCTCAACCCCTCCATACTCTATGAGATGTAGAGACATTTCATATAAACTATAAGAATCAAGAGCTCCAATATAATGTGTGCAAAAACAACACTTCCTTGCACTAACAATCATATTGTCTACCCATCTCTCGATGTTCATATACCTCTATTTACACTCTATTAGATTTTAGAATGTTATTGTACAACAAATAGAGAGGACATAAGGGTTTGCAATATGGATGATTTGGATGTGCAGGGACATTAATACATGCTTATTAGTAGTTGTAGATGCTTCAAGTGAAAGTTTTGTAGCTATGAAATTGATATGGGAAAGAATGTACAACTTTTATACGCTTCAAACCTGATCTATACCGTCATGACTTGGAATCATATGGTCTTGGACCCTTTGATAGTATAGACTTGTAAATTCTTGTGTGCTTTACTTATCTAGTAATGAACTTTTTGTATGTCACTCTTTCTCGCAGAGCTTCAGGATGACCCGTAATCACCTACAACAAAGTGAAAACCCTAACAACCTATAAACAACATCATAACATTAGTAAAACAAAGGAGAAAACATAAGTGTGCGGTGATGTTGGCTACTCTTTGCGGTCATACTCCCAACCTGCCGAACCAATCCAAGTGATGAACTACATGCCCTCATTGAGGATGAAGCCTCATATAGTTATCATAGGTGCTTGTATAAATGCGAATAGATAACCAACCCCTTATGGGTTCCCTCATATCTCTCAACGAAAAGATAGTCGGCTAACTGCGCAAAGTATAGAATGTACCCAACATAGTAGTAGTGAGATATAGTGTGCCTCAACTATATGACCTAAGCATTTGCTGATTGAAAACCTTGTACAATGCTTGGAATGAAGTATCTCTTGCTAAGACATGGCTCGTGACCTAAATGCATGTTTTGAAATGGAGGAAGGTAGACCCTTTGACTTAGTTGAGTGTTTCATATTTGTAATAAAGACTACTCTAGATGACGTGTAATTAATTTGGGTAGATTTGGGAACCCTTTGAGTGCTTTTGGGATGATGGTTACAATATTAGCTTGTAATATTTTGTTTTCATTTCCAATAACATAAGTAGTTTTTGTTAAGAAATTTGTGCACTTTGACAATATTGTAATATTTCCAAGTTCCCTTATTTTTCAAACTTTTAATTTAAGAATTAAAAATAATAATTTAAATATACCAATTATACAATTTAAATGTTACACATATATTATATAAGGTTTAATTCTTTATTTAATTAATATGTTGTAATAAATAATGTGACCACTTATATAAATTGATTTAAAGAGAATTAGGAGAATGCAAGGAATGGATGAGAATTATAAGATCCTTTCGCATTTATTATTTAATTAAATTATTTTTGTTCTAAAATTTTAATATATTTGGATATACACCAATTTTAATTCGAAGCTTTTTAAAGCTTTTAATATTAAAATATTCATAAAACTCAACTAGAAGATAATTTGGATGAAGTCCTGATATTTTAGATGAAGCCTTTTAAGGCTAATTACTTGGAGATAAAGCTATAGGTAGGATTAGAACAAATCAATTATCTTTAATTCTCAAACATGGTTTTAAATAAACCTTGTTGGAGCTCAAAATTACACCCTGCCATGAGTCATAGACAACCCAAGATTTTGAGGCAACATGGGACTATCTCCAAGTGGGACTTGTAAACTAAGATAGACCTCCGAAGAAGGTCATTTTCCTCTGCTTATTCCTATTGCTAAACTACTCCTAGGAAGGGAAATGCAACTACCTAATACTAATCTATGATTCCAAGAGACCAGGGAGAGAGGAAGGTGCATAAAAATGAAAATCCTAAACTACAGGAGGTGATAACACCAAAAATAAGGGGAAAGACACTTTTAAAAGAGAGAAAATGGAACAAAACAATGATGGAGAGGGCAGAAATGACAACCACAGTCCAGAGCAGCATCTAAACTCCCATTTTCACACAATGCACAATAGAAATAAACCCTGTAATATGAAGAAACATACACAACATA
Source organism: Taxus wallichiana var. yunnanensis (assembly GCA_018340775.1). Classification (NCBI taxonomy): domain Eukaryota; kingdom Viridiplantae; phylum Streptophyta; class Pinopsida; order Cupressales; family Taxaceae; genus Taxus; species Taxus wallichiana. The sequence continues at coordinate 319,777,721 of CM031235.1, read as the reverse complement.
CCTACAAGTAAATGAAGAGGCAAGGAAATGCAATAAATCATCGCTAAGGTAGAATAGAGCCACAAAACAAGTAATTTTATTGCTTCAAGATGATGCACAAATCATTACAATGGAGGAAGAAGGTGTGAATTCATTACATGATTACAATCAAGGCCTACAACTCAAGAACACTTCGTAACACTTTTCAATGATTCCTTTATATTCCCAATGTATCCCACCCTTACAAATGAGCCTCTCGAAGGTGATTTTAGCCCAGTGCAAGAGTGTCATGGGGAAAGATCGACACAAGATTGAGTTCTCTCAGTGTGGGGAATATGGCATCCATTTGAGGAAGAGACCAAAAATCATGTCACGAGTAGAGCAACAAAGAAATCTCAATGGACGACGCTTCGTCTTCTTCGATTTCAAGGAAGAAGTAGAGGACAAGTAGTTCCAGTTATAAGTAGTGTATGGAGGGATGCGGAATTTGAGGCCTATTATTAGTGGCACGTAACCCACTTCAAAGAAATCCAAAATAAGCAAGAGCTTGATTTTCCCAAGATCTTTTCAAATTCAGATCTTAATGTAGCATTCGTGGTCTAGTACCGAATGAATGGGTTAGAAATACAAATTTTCATCCTACCGAGCATCTTTTTGGCATAAGAGGGTAATCGGAAGAGCCAAGAATGCTTTCAAATCTGTTTCTACCAATGTTTATGCAGAGAGGTTGATGCATGCCCATTCAAACCTCGCTCTTAACAAGTGAATTGCATAGCTCTGGGTGCTCGAAAGTGAAAGTCATGGAGGGTGGTGTTATTGATACGGATCAAAAGGAAATTCATAGCCTACACTACTCCAAAATAACTAGATCTCAACTTCTCATTCGAAGCATTCTGATTCTGTTCTCTAGCTATGTAAAACAAGTATTAGAAAATAGTTTTTAGCAAATATTTGGAATCTTTGAATTATCCGTAGAAGCGCACTATTATTTCCGCCTTGATTTTCTATATAGGAGAGGTAATTCCAAGCATTATTTTCTAGTCCTCTCTTTGAATTAACATTACGAGGCTTCAATTATATGTTTCTATCTTTTTATAATTCATGGCTATACCAAAGATTTTGTTTCTGTCTAAATGGCATTTGAAGCCTATGATTACAAGCTTTGTTCTAAACTAAATAACATCTCTCTTGTTTATAATATTTTATTGAAATAAAATGTCAAAGATTTTGATATAAAATGGCTCTTCTTTGTAACACCAAAGTCTTGTTTATTACGCCGAAGGTGTTCCCCTATGGGAAAGACCTTTTCAGACATACATGTCACTATCTTAACTTTGACATCCATTTTGACATTTTCCCTTTTTAAAAATTGTTTTAGCTTTTTCTTTTTTAAAACAAAACTGCTTTTAGCTATTTTGATCAAGAGTTGCACATTGCATGGTAAAATTAGCAAAATTACATGTATGAAGACTGCGACAAAGATATGAAGGATATTGCCTCCAACATTGATGTGCACACCCAAGAAATTAGTTTGCTTCGTAGGAAAATAATTGAGAATTCAAAGCAAATAGATAATATTCAAAGGGGGTGGATTTGCAGAGGAATTACGCGTCTAACTTGGCAATTAGTTTATATGATTCCGGTAAAGCTTTGAAGGAGGTTGAGGATGATCACTTCCAGAGTTTGGGAGACCGTCCTCCCGGGGAGCCTTCTTCAGTGTTCGAAGAAGCAGAAACTTTGAGTGATGATTTCAAGTTATGGTTAAAGATACATGAAGTTCAATTGGCTAATCTGGATGTCTTGAAGGAGTCTCTTGAGTGCCACGATCTGGAGAGATTGATTAAGCGTCTCAGGTTCCTAAGGCAAGATAATGGACTTCCCTCTTCGAGATACCGGTAAGTTACAAATTATTTTAGGAAGTAATCGTAGAACTAGAGAAAAATGCATAGAAAATGATTTGGATCGACGTTTTAGGACACTCTTTGTTATTTTTTTTTCATTCATAAAAAATGGTAGAGAGCTTTAAGCTTTACACATGAACGTCGATTACAACATGTCTCCAATGATCATAGATATCAACGATGTTGAACAACCTTAATTACAATATTACTACAATCTTAAATATCAATAACTTTCAGTAAGTATGGTGTTTACAGTCAAGGTGATCATTCAATTGATGACACAATTTCCATTATCTCACTTTCAGATATGTATGTCTCAAAACTGAGGACCCTCTCAAAATTTGCTGCAGAAATCAAGAAAGTAACTCAAATGGAAATAACAAGAGTAAGGAGATTGCCTTTGAAACTATTACTTCAGACTATTCGTAAGCTTTGATTAAATAGATATGCAATGACGAGAGTGAGATTTGGTCTCCTTTTCTTATTTGATTTTGACTTGGCATGCAAGAGATTAGTGCAACATCAACCGACACAATATCCCACATATGAGGAACTCAGTATTGCGAAAATCAAGTTCAAGGCATTTGATTTGGGTGGTAATCATATTTTCAAGAGGATCTGGAAAGATTACTATACCAAGGTATGTATAAGTTAATTGATTTCTTATTCAAAGTAAATCTATTCAAATACACTATTTTGCAATCAGGTTTGTTGTTTTAGTAACACATTCTTGCAAGAAAAGGAGGCCTTTAGATTTACAACTACAGTGACACTAATATTTGTATTGTTTGTGGTTGTGTGGAAAATGAGTTTTTCTTTCTTCTAGAGATTAGAATTGGGATTTCCTTTTCTTTATTTGTTGTTGAATTAGATTGAATGATCTCCCCCCGTTTACAGGTCATTTTCAATCAAATTTTCCTCCTCTTGAAGTGTAGATACAGATGAAGCTCCCTCCTCATAGAAAAGTCCTTGAGATTTTGTAATCTCTCCTCCTTTTCACATGAATAATCCAGATCAATGAGATTAATCTCCTCTAAGTGGCACAACTCTGATCAGCAAAATGCTGACAAATAAACAATTTATCTTGTAGTTGATCCATTTTGTAATATTTTGGTGCAAATTTTAGATCTAATTTTGGTGTAAGATTTTAAATCTTAGTACTCTAAAAATGCATTGTATATTCTCGAATTTTGATAATCTATACAATATGAAATCATGTCTAGCCATTGAAGTTATATCACCTTGCTCCATTTTGTTTCAGTGAGTTTTTGTCATGATTTCTTTTGGAGAACGTAGTAGAAAAACCAAATCAATTCATGTCTTCTTTATACATTTCTGGACTAACCAAATCATTTCTAGGATGAAATTCAACCTTTAATATGACCAACTGTTTAGTACCAAACATATTGAACAAAGAAACTTATTAATTGGGAAATTTCATTACCACTCATGTATGTTTTCTTTAATATAACTATATTTGTGCTTGAATTATCATTCATAGTGACAGAAGCCCTCTGGCTCTAGCTTGTATCTTCTATCACAGTCCTCTCCTATTATTTTTACTAGCTTGTGTTTTCGTAAATGCCTTTGGATGATTTGAATGGTACAAAGCTATAATTATGCACAATAGTATTACTGAACCCAAACAGATGCAAACAATTTCTGGTTTTGATATGGATGTTGTTCATTGCATTGGTCCATAATTTTGTTACACAACACCATACATATCCAAGTTAGCCAATTTTTGATAACAATAGATGAAAGTCTCAGGAACCTGATCTATTTAAAAAGCAACTACTATTACTTGCATTAGTTAATTGCACGGATAAGGCTATAAGTAACACCATTGCATGATCATTATCATTCTCTTGGCTGCTCCACAATATGTATTTTGGAGGACTTGAGAAACTTGAGTTAAAAATTTGTTTTTAATTGTCATCCAATCAAAAATTACATCTTTTTGAAGACCACCAACTTTCAATATGTATTTCAAATTCCTGGAGCAATATCCACACTTAACATTATACCTTCTCTTGTTGTTTCCTGGACAAGTCAAGACTGTCATCTCCTGCAAAGTGTGGGGTTCACCAATTGGATGGTATGTCAAAAATGGTGCACATACCAACACTTGGAGCAAGAAGAAAGGAGGATTCAAGACTACTATCACTCAACCTGTCATAAATACTACCCTCTACTTTGATAGCACCTCCACTACTACTTTACTCAACACTTCTTGTATCCAAAGTGGCAATGTCATTCAAGGGGTATCGAATGTATTCAAGTTTAGTGTAAATAAAATTGGCCACAAAAGGCTACCACTCATGATATAAAATCTGCAAATGTATGGGGGTCTTCATGTATTCATGTTTACTTCAAATCTCATGATATAAGATTTGCAAATGTATATGTAGGAATTTGTAACAAATTTGAAATGTACACATATAACCTTTCAATGTAACGTTTCATCTATATTCCTACACTTCCATTATCAATCACACCCCATATTAACATGTTATCAAAAGTACAAAAAAGACTCATGCAACCACCGTAATCAACTATCCAAAGCGGTATCAAATGTATTCATGTTTAGTGCCACAAATATATGCCACAAAAAGGTTGCCACTCATGATATAAAATTTGCAAATGTATGGGAAGTCTTCATGTATTCATGTTTAGTTCAAATAAAATAGTCCGCAAAATGCTACCACTCATGATATAAGATTTGCAAATGTATATGTACGAATTTGTAACAAATTTGAAATATAGAGATAGAACTTTTAAATGTAATACTTCATCTATATTTCTACACTTACAAAATCAATCACACCTCTTATCAACGTCAACTACAAAAGTAATAACTATCCCTCAAAATCAAATAATATATACCGTCAAGTGTTTATATTACATTATACACATGCGATCAAGCTAGTTGTATTTTCTTGAAATAATTCTTGATATTGTGGATACGCTCAACAAATTGTTTTTGTTTCCACTATTCATATATGGAGAGTGACTCAAACAAATCAATGCTTTGAATATGGGTCATTTGAATATTTTTAAATCGAATTTTCAATTTCAACATTTTTGTTGCAATCAAAAGATCAACATTGATATTAACATATACCTTCACATTATCAAAGCTTTGGTATCGGCTTGCATGGTTCTAGAATGAACAAAAGTTAAAATTACCCTTCCTTAAAAATGTTCCCAATCGAATCATTAAGAACAAAATTTGTGGATACATGCATGTGGCAATATATATCATTGATGTGTTTGGAGCAGCTTAGAAAGTGTTTGAGAGAGTGAGTGTAGGTGGGAGATAGCAGGTAAGAAAAGCTCCTGCATGAGCATTGAAAGCTTCATTTTCTCCAAATGAAAGAGTGGGGTGTTGTATACATGCTTTTGCCTTTAACAAAGATGATAATTATTTAGTGTGAAGAACACTTTGGATATCCAAATCAAGTGTCTACTAGAATATATAGACATAAATTGGTTGGTGATCCCCAAAATAGAAGATAAATAAGTAATGTTTTTAACTTGTTGGGTAGAGCTATAAGTTGAAGCAACAAAATGCTAATGGTATTCGGGTTATCATTGATGTCTTTTTAAACTTTTCAATGTTGTCTTCTTCATCAAATTGGTCTCCGCACCGAATGACCTGGAGAGAAGGCTTGTGCCCACCGGCCTCACAAATCAAATACACAGAGGGGGATTAAGCCTTAGGCAAACTAGGCAGTTGCCTAGGGCGCCAACAATCAAGGGGCGCCTGAATCTAAAAATTTCCTTTTTGTCGGTTAATTTTAGAACTTAACTTTAAAATAATTTATCTGAAGACTTAATATTGATTAACCCATTTATAGATATTATTGTATAGTAACATAAATTTCATGCATACACATAAAAAAGTTTTGTAATATTTTTGCAAGTAAAAGAAAATATCACATATTTATAAGCACATATGATTTTTTTGGTATTGTTACCCATTCTCTGATGTAGCTCCAGATTATGTAGGTGTGTAATTTGTTCTAGAAAAGGTTAATGTATTTTTATAATGTTTCTAGTGTATCTAGTAGAGGTGAGTATAATTAAAGGAAAAAAGTATTTGATTTTCTATTCTTAATTTTTTGGGGAAATTTTCTATTATTTTGTTATGGAGGAATCCGTAGGCCTAGTCCAAATACGACTCTTCACAAAACCATGGGAGCTACATAAACGTTTTTGTTTCTTTGTAAAACAATGGTGCTTTCTTTCAAGATAGAGTTCCTGTCACCTACTTGATATGGCTAAATTAGACTTGTAAGAAGCCTTGTATAAAATATTGTATTTTTTGCATTCTGAGCATCTCCTACGACTAATGTTTTCCATCCACGTTAAATATTTTTCATCCTTCCCTGATAATTTAATAATATATTTTTATTATTATTTTATTATGACCATGATGTAAATTTAAAAATACAAAAATATAGATATATTTTATTTATTAACTTTATGAAAAAAATATTAAATAAATTTTTGAGGAGGGCGCTCGCTCAAATTATTGCCTAGGGCGCTCACGACCTTTAATTTGGCCATGCAAATACAAAGTGAGGAAAAAAATCCTACTTGTGTGGATGTCGCAAATTAAGTTGACTTTCAAGGAAGAGAGGGAAGTTGAGAGTTTCAAAGATTATTAGTCCCTGTAAAACCATGTAAAATTGAGATTAGCATGTTTGCATGGTTGGCTTGATAATATTTGTTTTAACAAATCCGTGATCAAAGGCTTCTAAATATTCACTCTTATTCTTGAGAATTTCAACTTCCTTACGTATATAATAGATAAGAGCATCCCTAAATAACATGGAAAACATCGGGAAAAGGGGGTGGTGCAGTTCTAAAAGAGATACCTATTACATAAATTCAAGGAAGTTTAGCTAGCTTAGTCTATCAAAAATTTAGCTTACCAAGAGGTATTTTAGTGAGTATGCATCTGCTAGAAATCCTCCCACAAGAGGCATTACACTTGTGACACCTGACCAAAGTATTCACTTACTCCACGCAACACAAAGGTTAAGTAAATTATCAAATCCAAAGTATGCCAAAATTGTTCACCGAACTCAATTCCTACAACAACAACAACAACAAACAAACAAAAAAAAATGAAAAAGTTTAAGAATAATTTGACATAATGCCTTCCATCGCCTTGATTTTGACCTCATAATAGGCCTTGCCCCGAGATCAACCGACCCATCATTTACCCATTCTTCACCATCTTCCATGACCACTGCAGACCCTTCCAAAACTCTATCCACTCTCTCCAACAAAACCTACCAAAAAGGAAAGTAAGTTTTCTAATGAACTTACGAAATAGAATTTTCACAAGAGATGTCAATAATAATATTGTATTTTATGAAAGTAATCACTAAAACAAAGTAACCTAGAAAGACCAAACACACAATCTCAAAGGGCATGACATTTTGATGGCCAAAGGGCATATATGTCGATTAGGAAGAACAAGGTATAGGGAAGGAATGTGAAGAGAACATTTAGTTATCATAAACGAATGTAAACACTTTTATTAAGCCTCGATATATAACACCATCCTTTCATATGAAGAAATTGAACCTCTCAATTCTTATTTAGGAGTTTTACTTATTGACTATCCGTAAAAGAAATGCACCAGAATTTGGAAAATATTAAG